>CM027121.1:63286730-63735946 GCA_015476505.1 Urochloa ruziziensis | reverse complement strand
ACGTGGTGGAGTTCGGTGGGTTGGACCAGCTGTAGGTGTTCAATTCGTTGTAGCCAACGATGATCTGTGAGGTCTAGTATGGGAAGGTATTTGGCTGGGGTATGTTCGGTGTCGGTCACATGTCGGGAAAGGATTTTAGTAAGGGTTTGGAAGGCTATAATCTGGAGCGTATCCGAAATTCGGTTCCCTCGGCATGCTCTACCCATGGTACCCACTCTGGATGTGCTTGGATGCCGGGCATTCGAAGGTACATCTCGCAACTCCTTACTCCACTTCTTTTTGTCTCTTTCCCTGAATACTCTGGGTATTGGCCGTATCCCAATCTTTGGAGAGTATCCCACAGAATTCGAGGAAATCCATGCTTCGTGATATAGTGCCCGTGCGTCCATCCTTCTTCATCGACCCAATTGTCCCAACTATCCCAGCGCTGATCTTCTGCCATTTACCTGTAGTATAGAAAGGAAGGTTAGGGAATCCCCTTCCTTTGCAGAATAAGATAGAAGAGAGCCATATTCGGTTGAGAAACAGATTAATTCTACTTGTTCGCGTGTTCTAGCCCTCAGGGTGTTTAAAGTAGAAATTAAAGATGTATTTTACGACTTAACGCGGCTCTGATACCAACCCTGTGGGCCCCGCCACCCGGCGGGCCCACCTAGCATGAAATAATGTCATTTCCTGGTAAAGGAAAACATTAATTGCATATGAGTTGGCAGCGGCTAATTAGAATTAGAAAAGTAAAGATCGGAACTAGGACCTGATCAAGACGACTTGCAGAGCCGGTGAAGGGAGGGAAGACCTTCCGATGGAGCTGCAAGATTAAGCAAGTCTGAGTACCACCGCACTCAGCAAGTACAGAACAATTGAAGGAATAAATATGCATTATTAGTTGACTGGTGATTAATAAATCAGTGTTGGGTCCTGGAGGGGCAAGAACCTCCCTACCAGTCCCCCTGGTGATTCTGGCCCGGATCCTTCTGTCGATCCCGCAATCACCTTCATCTCAATACTATCACTCCTATAGGTTATTCTTGGCTAATCTGTGGGAGCTTTAACCAGACGGGCTCATATCCGAGAGCCACGGCTATCGATAGATTAGATAACTCTGCAGAGGTTTGTACTCTTGAAACTATACGGTCAGGTGACCCTCCCGTGGCCAATGGTAGGGCCCCCCTACGGGACTCGTATCCACTGGCGTCCATCTCTGGACAGCTTCCATCTGGGTCTACCCACGGATGCTACTGGGGTCTAAACAGGGATCGCATAAACGTCCACTCAGGGACATTAACCCGGGTATGGATGCATCATATAAGTTAGGGCATGCATCGCCCGTGGGCCCTACCAGCCCTGTCACATGCGACCCGTGCCGACCAGTCCCAGCCCTCTGTCTGGGGCTGTCTCCAGCATTTCCGTTGCCCACCGTGGCCCCTGGGGTAGCTTGGCCAGAGGGAGCTGGTGGAGTGTGAGTCGAGGCCTCACATTACAGGGCATTCCCGAAGGCTATGTCCTTTTTGGCCCGTATAGCCGTACATGGCGTTGGAAAGACTTTCCCAAGAACCGGTCCTTAAACGACCAAGGTAGGCCTCTGGACAGGAGCTCCTCCGAGACTATCCACCCTACCTCGCATCTTCTCCCCCCTGGGTGCCTCTCGCAATCAGGGTTTCTGGCTCTGGGTAGTGTCTTAGTAGCTGGGGGTATCTGGGTGGCTAACTCTCCATGCAACTACAGACATTTAGCTAAGAGAAGAGCATGTTAATGCAATTGATTATCATGAGCAAGGAAATTGCTAAGACTTGCCTGATACGGTGGTAGTCTCCGCCGGGGTTATAGTCTGGAGATTTCCGGGCGCAGTATCTATACAAATACAATTATACGACTAATCAATCATCACAGCGAATGAATTACTTGTAAGGGGAGAGGCTAGAGAGAAAATGGCCATAGGGGTGGTTTCTTAAATTGAGCAGTAGATTGCCGGGGTTTTACGGGGTGTTTCAGGGTCTTTGCGAGATTTGGCGGGGTTCGGAAACGTCGGTGGAGGGCAATAAATTATTTCCAAGTTTAGGGAAGGCTTCTAGGGAATCTAACCTTATGAAAAACCTTAGAATATATTCTAGAAATTTTAGGAATTTATTGGCTATTTATGGGGCTCTATTTTAAATTAGGCATACACCGGGGTACGCTAACGGAGGCTTCCTATAGGCTGAAAAAGAATCCTTTTAATCCTAAGTCTTAGAAATGGATATAAATGATTTGGATGGTACTAAATGGCTTATTATTTTACCTAGTATTTTCTGGGAATTTTTGGAAATTTCTAAAGTAGAGAAATAACTTTTTGGGTGCACTAAGCCGGGTGTACCTAGCGTTTTCTCTGTGTTTGTGCGGCTGACGAGTGGGGCCAGCTGACGCCAGCACTGGCGCCAGCCCGCAGGCTACTGTGCTGTGGACCAATGCTCGTGGGCGCGTGGACCACGCGGCCCATGAGCCTGCGGTCCACTGGACCGGGCGCACGCAAGGCGGGGAGGGGGAGGTGGCGGCTGGCGTGTGGCGCGCAGGGTGGCTGGCAGGCGGGCCCCGCGCTGGCGTGGCTGCCACGCAGGCGCCAGCGCGGCTTGCCGTGCTTCACGGCGGCGCGGAGGGGCGGCAGGGGAAGTTCGCCGGAGTTCTCGCCGCCGGTGGCGACAGGCCGTCTCCTGCGGCGGTGGGGGCATCTCTGGATTCAAAGGAGTACGGCGGACGTGATGAGGATGATCACGTCGAAGGTTGGTGGCCGGTGCGGCGGTGCGAGCTCGCAGAGTTCGAGCGGCGGGCGGCGAAGAAGGGAGAGGCACGGCAGGGGGTTTCTGGGCTTTGGCTAAGGGCTGCGCGCATCCTGGGGGTCGCGTAGGGTGAGTTGGGGCCTAGAGGCGCGGAGGAGGGACGCCGGAGCTGGCCGGCGGCTAGCCGGGGCACGGCGGCGCTTACGGCCGCTGGCTAGCCTCGGCTAGGGCACCGCGGAGGGCGACGGAGGGGTTGGGGAGGATGTAGAGGGCCACAGGGTGCTTACCGCAGAGAAGCTGGGGCGAGAGATGGCCGGGGTGGCGGCGTCGGCGTGCGGTGGCGCTTGCGGATCACGGCGGCGCGCGGCGGTGCTTGCTCAGGGCGCGGGCGTCCTCCAGAACCCGTCGCTACGCTTCCTGGGTTCCACGAGGTGCCCTAGGGGATGTTACGGCGGCCGGAGGGAGAATCAGGGGCTTGGCGGCAGCAGGGGTACCGGAGCAGCGCGGCGGCGCTCTGGCGCTCGTGGTGGTGGCTGTGGAGCAAGTGTGATGTGGTGTGGCGAGGATGAGCTCCATCCAGGGCGTGCACAAGGCTATATATAGCCCAGCGGTGCTCCCTGGGGGCTCACCGGGGCAGCGGGGCGGCGACACGCGGCATGGCGAGCTCGCCGTCGTGCGACGCGTGCGGCCGCGGCATTTCATGCAAATGGCCGGGGAGAGGGTGTCGGTGCCGCACTTCTGGTGCGGTGGCCTCGCGTGATGCTGCCACGTGCATTGCGCGTCTTTGTCGAGGCTATCCTGGCCGGAGGAGGGGGATCGAGCGGCGACGGCGGTGGCAGGGGCACGGCGAGATGGAGGGGGAAGGGGTTCCCGTGCCGGGATGGTCTCCCTGACGTGAGCAGGGAGTGGCAGGGGTGGCGTGGCGTTGATTTTTGGGCGCCACGCGGGCTGAGGCGTCGCGGTGGCGGGATGGGCGCGCGGCGGCGTCGGCGCCGGGGAAATGAGGGAGGGGGGAAGAACCAGAGGAGGAGGGAGGAAGACGACGGAGGTGTGGGCTGGGCCGGGCCACGCAGGGTGTGCCGGGGGAGGAAGTTGAAGGGTGGTTTGTGGACTTCGCGGGGAAAGCTGAAGGGGGAGTGGCGCGCTGGGCTGGGCCGCGCGGGGGTGAGCCGGGGGAGGAAGTTGGAGGGCCTAAGGCGGACTTTGGAAGGTCTGGGCCGCGGCTGGCCGGCCCACCAAGTTTAGAATTTCTTTTCCTTATTTTCTAAAGGGTTTGAGATGAGTTTTTGAATTCTAATTTGAACTAGGTTCTTTTTAATTTGCGTCTAGGGCTTCCGATACTATTTCAATCCTTATGAAGCACCCAAGTTGTAGAACTTGATTTTATTTTTCTATTATTATTTTATATTCTATAATTCCTAATATTTCTCATTCTAGCCTATAGTAGTCCTTATAAATCTAATAATTTATCTATTAATTAAATTAATAATCCTTATTAATTTTGAGGGTGTCACATATATATACACTATGTCTAGGTGTATAGCAAAGCCTATAAAACTAGAAATGTCAAAACGACCTATAATTTAGAACGGAGGGAGTACACAGTACAGTACGTTCGTTCGATCAGCATTTATTCCTCACTGGTCTTTTCTCTCTTTGTCGTCTTGAATACAGGTTGCGTGGCTCACAATTTGGTTCTCTTTGGTTTGGATGCATAGTAAATGTGCAATCGCAAAATTAAAGGAAATGAAAAGAGGGCGTCCCCAACGGGGATTAACTCGCTAGCCTGGACCGCCAGTAGCCAATCAGAACAAGGGCAGCGCACGCTCAAGCGTCTAGCTCGCGCACCTTCTTAGATTTTGTCACACCCACTGCACCATTTAACTCTTTTCTCTTTTAATTTTTTCTCATGCACAGCGCAGCTAAGCTAGCGATTTCTAGCTGTTGTTGGGGACGCCCTAATGGTAACGAAGGAAACAAAATCCCTGATTCTGTGTACCATGAATGCCAGACGCATCAGATGCGCAAAGATTGTGATATGCTCTTTTGAAAAATTGGGATGGAGTTGTCTTCTTTCCTTTTCTCTGTTCACGGCAAAATGATCCATTTCGCACAGGTCGCTGTTGGATGCTTGTAGTGTCGCCAACTGTCACCATTTAAGTTCTACGGTTTGAAGCACTAAGTAAGACTTCAAAAATTCTCTACTTTCAATTTTTCATTAATGAGGTTTTCTTCGGTGCTCCGCACTACATTATACTGGTGTTAAAAAAGGACCAGTATAAAAGGATCCGACGGTCCAAATTAGTTGTATGCTACTAGACCTTCACCTATAGTATAAGGTAGTATAGGCCGAGTAGTATAGTAGTATAGGGGTATTATGGGAAAAAAATATTTTTAACATGTGATATAATGTTGTATAGATCGAGTAATATAGTGGTATAGGGGTATTATGAGAAAAATTATTTTATTTTTATACTCATTTGGTCCGATATATTTATTTCTTTTTACACATATGTTCATTTAGGTTAGGAGCTCCAATAAAAAAATTATATTACAGTCTAATTACAAAATTGCTCATTCCTCCATACTCCATACTAGGGTAGTATGGAGCACCGAAGAAGACCTCTCATTAATATACCTAACTATCTAAACTGGTTTCGATTTTTTTATTCTTGCCTTGTTTGATTTTGTATTCAGATTCTAGCTAGGGTCATTGGAATGTTTGATTCTTTCCGTGGTATTTGAAAAATGATATTAGTGAAAGAACTAAAATTTAAATAAAGCGACCCACGGCGTGTCATCACTAGCAGTTTGTGGCGATATTGGAGAGGACATGTGTTTGGTGAGAAGGACCAAAATTAAACTGCCTTCCTCCCTCCCGTAACTGTATCGTGTACGCTGTACGTCTCAGTCATACATGCACGATGATGGCTTTGTAACCGTCTACATCTCGGCCGCTCGCCCCAAAACTCACCCCGAATTCGTGCCCAGCCTGGCAGCTTCAATGCCCTCTGCATGCCCCGGCCACCTGACGAACGCGATATCCCACGACAGCGACCGCGAACGGCCAGCCACGCACAGCAGTTGTCACTTCTTTGAAGCAGCTCAGCTTCACTAGTAAGCTGTTTTTTTTTTAACAACTTCAAAAGCAACTCTCTAGGTGATGTCAAATTTTTGATGTGTTGGCTTCCGAGACTATATAAGCTTGGAACTTTATGAGCTCTCCTTTGCAACATCACAGAGTTTTTGCGCCTATATGATGTTGAATTTTTCATAAGAGCAAATCACCTGGTCTTCAACGATAAGATAATTGCAATTCTCCTATCCCACTGGAAGGTGCTGGTGAAAGAGGAAGAAGCGGCAAAGATAGAGCTGTTGGCCAAGGAGCTAGAGCAATCGCGCTAATGCTGGAGCAATGTCCTGTTCTAGACTCTATCTTTTTGTTATTTTGGTCTCCAGTGAACAGTCCGCTGGTGCCATGAGGCCGGCAGGCATGACGGCCTGTTCCGCGCCAAGTAGTCTGAGAGGAGTACTTTCTGGTGTCTTGTAGAGGTAGTTTTTCTCCACAACTTGTAGCTCCAGGTCTAGAAGCAATCAGGCTTCCTGAAAAACGTATGTAGCAAATATGCTACTCGATCTTCTGTAATTGCTTGTTAAGCTTTAATAAAGCTGGACGAATGCCTTTGATAAAAAAAATTCATAAGAGCAAATCACGGAGTCTTTGCTTCTCAATTATCATAGTCTATCAATATTTTCCTTTGTTCCGCATACTCTAGAATCTACTATTAGAATGTATGCACTAGTATTAATTAATTGAAAAGTTATAGTAATTACATTAAAACAATCTTAAACAAATAAGGCAATATGATTTACAAAGATGTGCTGACAGCATCACCGCCCATGGTAACAGCTACAGCTAGTACCTAGTAACTACGTCTGCTACCTACTAGTTAGCACCTCGTTGTTGTTAATAAAGCCGAACGGTTAGAGCAGGTATTATAATGGACGAGTAGCCGGCTCGGTCCAACGTGAAAGGGAGAGAAATGAAGAGAGAGAGTGAGACGGGCGTCTCCTGACTCGCCCGCCGCAGCCGGCGAAGTCCAACCAAAAAGGCGTTGCTGCTGCTGAGATTGGACGAGCTCCCTGTGCTGCATTAATGGCAGCGGGGCCCGCCACTGCTGTGCACCATGTCATTCACATGAGACGCCAAGCAGCTACCGAAACCGTAAGACCTGCTCTTAGGCGGTTAAGCCACGCGACCACACGACATGGAGGACGTATATGCTTTTGGCCTTTATAAAAGCTAACTCCAGCCCACCTCCTATTTCACCCCCTACTCTACTTTTATGAGAGAGAAGACCAAAGAAATGTCTCCAACGAAACTCTCATCTTATCTCTAAGGCCTT
This sequence comes from Urochloa ruziziensis, assembly GCA_015476505.1. NCBI lineage: Eukaryota > Viridiplantae > Streptophyta > Magnoliopsida > Poales > Poaceae > Urochloa > Urochloa ruziziensis. The sequence continues at coordinate 63,728,787 of CM027121.1, read as the reverse complement.
GTTTGGTATAGCTCTAGAGCTAAATTTCACTAACTCCAATTAACTTTCTAGCCAAACATCCAACTCCAGTAACTTGTGGAGCAGCCCAACTCCATAGAGTTTGTGGAGCTCTAGTTCATTTTGATAAAGTATCTTTTTTGAAACTCCAGTAACTTCAAATATGAATCTAGCCATGAAGTTTGGGAGTAATTAGCCACCACTGCCACTGGTTCACTCCACCGATGCGTTGTCTTCCAGTGCCACCGGTCTGTCCCCTCCCTCCCCAGTTCCTTCTTCCCGTAGCGCCGCCTACTCACTGGCACTGATTGGAACGGTGGATTGGTTGTGGTGGTGCACGTGGGCACAAATTTGTGATTCATTCAGAGGTCGCTTTGATTTTACAAAGTGATGCGTGAATTTATTGAAGCTTTTCCTCTGAGAGGAACCCATCGCCTGTGGCCGCTGCCGTCGTGCACGCCTTTGCCACGCCCAGGCGCCTGTCCTGCTCACCGCGTACAGGCCAACGACGCCGCTCCCCTCGGCCCACTAGCCGCGTCCAGGCCCAGGCCAGCGCCGCCTCAGGCGGTGATTTGGCCGTAACAGCCGGAACTCAGCAAATCGAGCCTGGGACCGGACCTCTGTTCGTGGAGGAGAAGTGGAGGAAGAAGACGGGGACGTATAGAGAGACTCATTTAGGAAGAATAGGAGGCCAAAAATAGGTAGTGAGTTGGAGTTGCTCTAATAGGGCAGCTGCAGCGACTCCACCCTCGTCCAAGTCCCAAGCCTGCAAACGCTGCTGTCCGCCGTTGAGCTGCACCGGCCTCGTCTCGAATCCAACCTTGGTGAGTTCTCTCTATGCTTTCCCCAATCCTCTCGGTCAATTGCATCTATAACCGTCGTATCAAACAAAACGCCGGCGAGGCCTTGTTTGGTATGCATGATTGCTCTGAATGTTTGTGCGTTGATGTTTGATGATCGACCAATGTTTGTGCGTTGATGTTTGATGATCGACCACTCTTTGTAGTGACCACTATGTGCAATGGAGACCGGCGACCTCCCCTTAGCTGCTCAGGGTCGCTCGCCAGCGACCCGTTATAATGGGGAAAGGCGGCGGAGGCTCTTACAGGAAGCCATCTAACTAAAATAAAAAGGATGGTAAAAGGAGTATCGCAAGCCGTGGGTAACTATTGATGGAATAAGCCTCAGTATTGGTAAGGTTGCGGCCATTTCCAAGGATGCACGAACTAAGGTGTGTCTAAATGAAAGTGCACGCCCCCAGCTTGAGGCAACCCACAGATGGGTCTATGGGAGCACGTTAAATGACACAGATACTTATGACACAGATGGGTCTATGCTAGCTGTAGCTGTTAGCCTTGAGTATTTGTTTAAGATTGTTTTAATATAATCAAATCCCAAGGCTAATTTAATCCACGCTGGTATTGAGTGAATCCCGGTGCTATCACTTGATCTCTGTGGGGGTTCAGTACCATCTGGGATTTACACCCTTTCCAAACCATTCCCAAAAACATGTTCGGTTGATCCCTGTGCTTCAAAGTAAAATACGAACAGCAATATGAATAAATATATCACAAGGCAACACATGCATCAAACACTCATCATCCCAAGTACGCATCATATGACATACAGTGCATTATACTGACAACAAGTACTGAGCCTTCATATCTCAAAGAAAAAAGTACTTTGCCGAGCCACTTGCCAATGCAACAGGTGCATCAGTACAATATAATTTAAAGATGGCAAATCATGTATTATAATTCAGTAAAGCAAAGGTGCATTAGACAACTCCCAAACTGAGTCCTTGTCAACAGGTGCAGTAAGTCTTCATCAGGCCATTACATGTTACCTGATAACAACAAAATTTTAGTGCGCTTGTCAACAAGAAACAAGGAAAGGCCAAAAGAATTTCAGAACAACTAGTCATATGTTCAATTGCCAAATCTGCAGAATTTTGGCACTCAAGAAAATATCCAACAGAATAAGTTACTTGTGATGCACTGCTGCAAGAAGTTAGCAAACATTATTAGGACCAATATCCAATAATCCTGCAATTTCATCTAAGTTTGGATAAGAGTAGCATTGATTTTCAAACATGTACTACCCATTTTTTTCTTGAACAGACTACTAAATGTTAGCCGCCAGTGAACCAAACATGAACAGTATGCTCATGGTTTACTTCTGTCAATTCCATTGTGTTGGTAATGTTAGCTGCTCGCAGTGCTCTCAATTTCATATATCTAGCAGGAATATACGATGCCAGTCACTAAACTTCATGTCAAAATATGGGAGGGCCACATCTATCACAATAATCAGAACTGATGACATTGTATATGCAACTATCACATATGAGAGAGCCTAAGCACTATACTAGCCAATAGGTGCATCAGAACAATTCAAAGATGACAAATCATGTCTTAATTTAGTAAAGCAAAGGCATGCCTGCAGCCTGAGAACAACAAAATTTTAGTGTGGCACTTTCATTCCTATTGGAATATTATAGCACACTAATAAGGCATGCCTGCAGAATTAATTTCAGTGAACCAAAATTGAACTTCCTCAAACAGATTTGAGGAAGTTACCAAAGTTACCAAACTCTGACTATTTTCTAAGTGACACAGTACAAGTTACCAAAGTTTCCAGAGAGCAGTAAATCAGATTAGCATGAGAAGTTAATCTGGTAGGCTCAATGTAGCAGTACAGACCTCAAACAAGTCTTCAATACTGAAAATGCAAGTGCCTATGCATATCATCCAATGTACTGACTTCTCAATCCTCATGCCCCCCTCCTCTTTCTAATGTGATCCCTTAACTCCATAGTCATTGCAAAAAGATAGGGGGTACCGAATCACAAAAAGTACCTCTAGGCGATGCTATTGGGTCCCAAGACGGTGGGGGTTGGTCTTCTCCAACTCTAACTGGTGCAGGTATAATCTACAAAGAAACGGTGAATGTTCAAATTAGTGAGTAAATAATGGACTAGTTAGCTTGTTTTCTTGTTCTTTAGTTGCTAAGTTTAGTTTAATAGGTTCATGCAGAAAAAAATAAAGCATTGCAGTTGCATCTCTTCCATGAAAAAAAGAGAGGAAAATTAATTATAAGGATTTGCTAGATGCATCTCTTCAAATCAAGCATTGTAGTTGCAGACTCTAAAATAAATAAAATGACTATTGTTGTTGCATAAATAAGGTGACTGGTCACCCCTAAATCACAGTTGCAAAGTGAAGCAAAGAGAGATTAAATCAGAACAAGAATGGGCAAAGCAAGGTCAAAAGAATTTCAGAACAACTAATTAAATGTTAAACAGCCAAATGTACATATATGTCCAACTAGCAACGATGTGTTCAGTTGGCTCAAATGTATCCAGTTCCTAGAGTTTGCAGCTAGTTTTCTCTCTGCTTCAGCAACAGAGAGCACTTGAACCAATAGGAATAGTTTGCTGACACCTATACGGCTATACTAGTATGTACCTGATGATGAACGTTTGTGTGGTGTGCAATTGTTCTACTTAAGTGTATGCTCTCTGCTTTTGGCTATACTTTTTGTTTGTTGTTGTCAATCACATGCTGTTATGCATAGAGAAATATCATGTTGTGGCTGGTTGTTGAACTGCAACTATCCCCATGACCAATCAAATCAAATCCCCACACGACACACGAGCAGCGATGCTGCTTAGTATAGTGGCATCAGGCATCAGCAGCAGGTCAATCGCTCACTCGACGCTCGCAAATATCAAAGCCAAAAACAAATCGAACTATCGAAGTACCTATGAAATCACTTATGCACAGATACTTGTGAGAAAGGGCTCCCCCGGTTTGATCGATCCGGCCCAGAAACAGTCAAAGCCATCTGCTACATGCCTTGACTCGGTTGAGTATTGGTCCAAGTGCTCTCTGTTGCTGAAGCAGAGAGAAATCTGATAGAACTATAGGAACAACTAGCAGTAGATTAACATCACGGGTACAACTAGATTAATAAGATAAAACATGTTCATGCATGAATGGCACCTAGATCTAGAGCATATTCAACTAGAGGGAGGAATGGGGATGCACAGACCATTGGTGGTGGCGACGGGGTCGACAGCGGCCATGGCGGCGGTGGCGGTCGCTGGGGCGGCCGCGGGTTGAGGAGGCGTTGGGGGTGCGGTCGGCCTTCGGTTGAGGTCGGGGGCGGTGGCACCGTGTGCGCCGCACCCACCCGGACGTCGGCGGCAGTCATGGTGGAGCTTCTCGACGCTCCAGTGCTCCCTCAATCGGTAGGGTTTGTGGCTGGTGGTGCTGGCGGCGCGGCCAACCTCGTGATGTGCGCCCTAGCCCCCCACCCCATCTTTATAGCACTGTGCGTCGGGGGCCCACCAACCATTGATTGGTTGGGCGCCCCCGATCAGGGCGCAAGGAGAGAGCCCGTCACGGCCTTTGGGCCGTGACGGTGGAGAGATCGACCCAACAATCTCCCCCTCGATCTCACCTTAAGTCTTTTCTAACCTTAAGCTCTTTGCTTGACATCCACTTCATAACAAAAAAGCACATTGAGCATGAGTCTCAAAATTGTCATTTCAATTAGATTAATCAGCCACAATAAACTTCTCCATTACGAAGGATCATAACTCGGGCCCTTATCCAGTGATCATAAGGCTTTCCTTTAAACCCATACCGGTAATGTGTTCTCTAAACACACTGGGTGGTAAGCCTTTTGTGAGCGGATCCGCTAGCATATTTTTCGTACTTATATATATGCTCCAGACTTATAGTGTGATCCTGGATTTTATCTTTCACAACTTAGAATTTTATTTCTATTGGTTTGGTAGCATTACTCGACTTGTTGTTGTGAGCGTAAAATACCGCGGGCTCATTATCGCAGTACATCTTAAGTGGTCTATTAATACAATCTACCACTTTCAAGTCGGGTATGAATTTCTTTAGCCACTTGGCCTGCAACGTTGCCTCATAGCATGTTATAACTCTGCATACATCGTAGATAATGCAACCAGAGTTTGTTTAGAGCTTCTCCACGAAATAGCTCCCCCTGCGAGAGTGAATACATAACCTGACGTGGATTTTCTATCATCCTTGTCTCCTGCAAAATCTGCATCTGAATACCCTCTTATCTCTAGAGAATCATATCTTCTATATATTAGCATGAGGTCTTTTGTGCCTTGCACATACCGCAAAGCTTTCTTTGCCATTTTTTAGTGCTCTATGCCTGGATTATCTTGATATCTACCGAGTACTCCTGTGATATATGCCAAATCAGGGCGAGTACACACTTGTGCGTACTGTAAGCTACTGACTGCTGAAGCATATGTAACCATTTTCATTTGATCGATCTCATGATCCTGTGGCGTTGGAAATCCCCAAACTTATCGCCCTTCACTATCGGTGCAGGTGTGGCTTTACTCGCATGCATATTATATTTCTTTAGGATCTTCTCCAAATATGTCTTTTGCGATAGTCCTAAAACCCCGTTTCTTCTATCTCGGTGAATTTCAATGCCTAGAACATATGAATTCTCACCCAGATCTTTCATATCAAAATTAAAGGACAAAAACATTTTTGTTTCTTGCAACATTCTTGTATCACTGCTAGCAAGCAGGATGTCATCCACATATAGGATTAGGAAAATGTATTTTCCGTTCTTAAACTTTGCATATATGCAATTGTCCTCTATATTTGCCTTAAACCCAAATTTCTTAATTGTCTCATCAAACTTCAAGTACCATTGTCTACAAGCCTGTTTTAATCCATAAATGGGTTTTCTTAGGCGGCATCCCATGTTTTCTTTGCCTTCCACAACAAAACCTTTAGGTTGAGTCGTGTAGATGTTTTCAAACACATCCTCGTTTAAGAACGCTGTCTTTACATCCATCTGATGTAATTCTAAATCATAGTGTGCCACCAATGCCATTATGATTCTAAAGGCATCTTTACATGAGACTGGAGAAAATGTCTCATTGAAATCTATTCCTTCTCTTTGTGTGAACCCCTTGGCCACAAGTCGCACTTTATATCTTTCAATATTCCCTTTGGAGTCACATTTTGTTTTGTAGACCCATTTGCAGCCTACTGATTTGGCTCCTTTAGGAATTACTTATAAGTCCCAAACTCTGTTGGCACTCATTGATTTCATTTCTTCTTGCATGGCTTCAAGCCATTTTTCAGACTGAGCGCTTCTCATAGCCTCTTCAAATGTGACGGGATCATCCCCCATTTGAAATTCTTCTAAGTTGCCAATTTCATAGCAGTCAGGAATGGCTGAGTGTCTCACTCTTGTAAACCTTCTCAGTCCTCCTCTAGCTGGTTCAGCAGCTGGCTCAACAACCGGTACTTCAGGAACCACAGGCTGTTGAGGTTCTATTTCTTGTGCAACAATTGGTTCAACATCTTATGCAACAATTGGTTCAACTTGAGGAGTAGGTTCCACGTTCTCATTCATTGCTTGCACTACAGGACTAGGAGCTTGTACCGGTGTCACAGTGGCTTCCACTGTTGGAATTGACACAGGTAACTCGAAAAAAGGTTCTTGAATCATTGGGCAAGGTGCAAAAACCCGATTCTCCTCAAGATCAATTTCTCGAGTAGCCATGCTCCCCCTGATCATTTCATTCTCTAGAAAAACTGCCTGTCTCGTTTCTACAAACTTTGTGTGTCTGTTAGGACAATAGAAACGATAACCTTTTGTCTTTTCAGTATAGCCAATGAAATAGCAACTGACTGTCTTGGGATCTAGCTTCCCAATATTTGGGTTAAAAATCTTAGCCTCAGCGGGGCAGCCCCATACACGCATATATCTTAGAGAGGGTTCTCTACCCGTCCACAATTCATAAGGTGTTGTAGGAACTACTTTGCTAGGCACTTTGTTTAGTATGTGAATGGCAGTCTTCAGAGCCTCCATCCACAAATTAACTGGTAAAGTGGAGTAGCTTATCATGCTTCTAACCATATCCATCAAGGTACGATTTCTCCTTTCAGCTACTCCATTTTGCTATGGGTCACCCGGTGCACTATACTGGGCAACTATGCCATTTTCCTGTAGGTACCTTGCAAAAGGTCCTAGAATTTGGCCATACGGGGTGTGTCGACCGTAATACTCCCCCCACGGTCTGATCTTACTAATTATATTTTCTTATTAAGCTAATTCTCAACCTCAGCTTTGAATATCTTGAATTTATCCAACGCTTCTGACTTGTGTTTTATTGGATAAATATAACCATAACGAGAGTAATCGTCTGTGAATGTGATAAAAGAATCAAAACCATCCACTGATGCAACGGGAAACGGACCACAGATGTCTGTGTGTATTATGTCTAAGGTTCCCATGCTTCGTTTTGCTACTTTGTTTACTTGCTTAATGTATTTGCCTTTGATGCAATCAATGCATTGTTCTAAGTCTGAAAATTCTAGCGGCGGAAGAATTGATCCTTTAACTAAATGTTCCATTCTCCCCCCTCGAAATGTGGCCTAAACGACAGTGCCATAATTTTGATGAAACGTCATCAATTCTTTTCCGCTTCTTGCTTACTTTTGTAGACGAGGATACATTTTCAATTTCATGCACAATCTTAGTAGTTGCATACACATCTTCACATGCATACAAATCATCACAAGTAGATAACTTATAAAGTTTGTCTTGTCGGAAGGCAAGACCCACACAAACTTTATTCAACATGATTAAGCATCGTTCGCTATCGAATAAACACTTAAAACCATCGTCTGATAAACATGAAACTAAAAGTTAAATTCCTGCTCAAAGAGGGAACATAAAGGGCGTCATGTAGCTGAAGTGTGAAGCCATCTTTCAACTTGATGGGGAGTTCTCCTATCGCCTCCACTTCAGCTTCAACGCCGTTTGCAACTTTAACTCCTCTTTCTCCTCTTTGCAGCATCTGGCTCATATTTAATCCCTGCATAGAATTAGCAACGTGAGTAGTTGCACCTGAATCAATCCACCAAGTAGATTTATCATAACTTAAAAACATAGATTCATCTACAAAAGTAATAAAATCATCACCCTTCTTGCACATCATTTCAAGCCAATCAGGACACTTGTTCTGCCAGTGAACTGCCTTCCCACATTGCAGACACTCATTCTTGCCAACTTCTTTCTTATCTTGTGGCTTGTTTGAGCGATCAAACTGCATTGGTGCCTTGCCCTTGTCTTTGTTGGGAGCATTTGAAGGACCACTCTCCCACTGGTTCTTGGCTTTATTTTAAAATTCTTGTTAGGAAAGTTCTTTTTCTTCTGCTGATGGTGCACATAGTTTTTCTATCCACCATTCTGTGCAATGATCCTGTCCTCATCTTGGACACAGCGTCCTATGAGCTTCTGCATATCCCATTTTTCCTCTAAGGAATTGTAAGTGATCTCTAAGTTGGAGAATGCGGGTGGGAGTGAGCAAAAAACTGTATGGACAAGAAAATCCTCTGGCAGCTTCATGTCCAAACCAGCTAACTTCCCATGTAGGTTGCTCAACTTCAAGATGTGCTCTCTCACACCTCCGCCTGTGTACTTCATGTTCAGAAACTGGTCAATCAGCGTCCTGGCATAAGTCTTGGACGACCCAGTGAACTAAGCCTCCACTAGTGCCATATACTCAGGTGCAGTGTGAGCAACACCCTCTGCATTCTTTTCTGGGATAGAGTTCCTTATGGCCTCTACCATCTTTGTCCGCATTATCAGCAGACACTTCTTGTTTGAGATATCCCACTTTCTCTTCTCGAGGTCATAATTTGCTCTAATGGGCGCGTGGTCATGCTCTCGTGCCGCGAATGCCTCATCAGACTCATCTTGTGCACGCACCGGTCCCTCAGGGAGTACCGGATATGGGTAGTTCATGGCGGTGTCAATGTCTATCATGACCACTGCCAGGTTGAACTGCGTGCGCCATTCTCCATAGTTGCTTCCAACCAGCATAGGGATACCAGCAACGTAGCTCATAGCATTAGGGCCTGAAATTTAGACATAAAATTAGTGAGAACAATAATAAAATCAAATGTTGCATGTATTAATTTAACTTTGGTCAAAATCAACACATACAACATGCTTTTTACATCAATTCCATATCACCTTTGGGCTGAAAATAGAATAAATGCATAATAACTTGAACAAGAATATTTATAATATTGTAATTATCAGCTTTGGCCAGAATATAACAATATCATAAAACTGAATATAAATATTTCTTCTTTTCTAATTAAATATCCCTTTGGTTCAATTTAACATTGGTGGTGGCGACGGACTATATGATCAAGTAGCAGTAGATTAAAATCACGGGTACAACTAGATTAATAAGATAAAACATGTTCATGCATGAATGGCACCTAGATCTAGAGCATATTCAACTAGAGTGAGGAATGGGGATGCACAGACCATTGGCGGTGGCGACGGGGTCGACAGCGGCCATGACGGCGGTGGCGGTCGCTGGGGCGGCCGCGGGTTGAGGAGGCGTTGGGGGTGCGGTCGGCCTTCGGTTGAGGTCGGGGCGGTGGCACCGTGTGCGCCGCACCCACCCGGACGTCGGCGGCGGTCGTGGTGGAGCTTCCCGACGCTCCAGTGCTCCCTCTATCGGTAGGGTTTGTGGGTGGTGGTGCTGGCTGCGCGGCCAACCTCGTGATGTGCGCCCTAGCCCCCCACCCCATCTTTATAGCACTATGCGTCGGGGGCCCACCAACCATTGATTGGTTGGGCGCCCCCGATTAGGGCGCAAGGAGAGAGCCCGTCACGGCCCATTGACCCAACAAAATCTGATACATTTTTACATGGTAGATGAAGTGAACTATCGCTTTTAACCGCTAAGGCATGAGATCAGATTATTTGGAAGCCAAGAAGCAAATTAGTTCCTGGAGTTTCCAATTTCAGCGAGAACAACCTGTTAGCTAGAACATCAGAGTTAAACGCACGAACAGCTAGAACACCCGAGTTCCGCGGGACACAACGACCAAGGTTTTTTAAATCTTCCGCTATAGCTATTTGAGGGTAAGGTACCACTATTTGGACTCATGTACAATTTAGCCGCTATAGCTCGCTATAGCCTCATTTAGCTCGCTATTAGCTGTTTTTTAGCCTAACCGCTAAATCTTCTTACCCGCTATTTAAAACCATGACAGCGACCGTGCAACGGAGAAGAGCGCTGGCCGCTGGCGGCTTCAGGCCTCCTACATCCCGAGCGACATCTCCGCGTGCGGCTGAAAGTGCATTCATCCCTCAAATTAAAGTTCTAATGAGTTCACAAAGTGCATGAGCAGGGTTGAATCGATGTTGTATTGAATATCTATGATTGGCGACCCCTCCAAATGCAAAGTGAAAGATTGATGGCATGAGGTTTCAAAGATGAAGATTTAAATTCTTCTGTTTTTGAATCTTGAGTATAGGATGCCGTACTATCAAGGGGGATCCAATGTGTGTGCTTTGCAGGTGATCAAAAGCTCAAGGAGATGTCTAACCTATCACAAATACACTTGCACAACCCATACACAAACACCCTAACTCGACCTTGTTTTCATGTGCAAAGTCGGCTGAGCCGACATAGTAAGGGTGGACCAACTTGGGCTCTCTGTCTGTGTTGTGTTTCATCTAGCGAACTAGCTATGTCGGCTGAGCCGACTTGACTATAACGGCTAGTTTTCGAGGGAGCGGGTATAAATACCCCCTCATCCCCTTCCTCTCCACTCTCTTGGCCATTTCGTTCAAAACTGAAACAAGACCTCCTCTAGCACTCCCTTCACCTCTCCAACTCCCTTTAGAGCACATCTTGACCAAAGATTTGAGTGGGACATGTGAGAGACCTTCAGAGGAAGTTTGTGTTCTTCATCATCTTCTTTGAGCTTTGAAGTCACCGGTCAAGCAACGCCTTGGATTTGTTACTCTTGGAGCTCCAAGCTCCTAGACGGTTAGGCATCGCCGGTAGCTCCTATTCCTTTGTGGTTTGAGCACCGGAAAGTTTGTATTGCCCCTCTCTTTGTGAGAGCAAGAGTAAGTGACTCAATCCTCCTTTGTGTTTGATTGAGGGAGAAAAGGGTTAGTGACAACCCAGCTCTTTGTGAGCTTCTCAACGGAGACGTAGCTTCCTTTGTGGAAGTGAACTTTGGTTTAAATCTTGTGTCTCCTTGTGTTCTTGTGTTCTTCGCGTTCTTGCTGTCATATTAGTTGACTTTCATATCCTAGGGTGGATCTCTTGTTTGTTGTTGTTCTAGCTCAAGCCCCCTTGTGGGTCTGTTAGTTTGCTTCATTTATAGTCCATAGAATCCATTAGAGTAACTTTGGTGGGCTAGTTTAGTAGATCAATTCAATTTAAATTTTATAGTCGGCTGAGCCGGTTCAGGGCGGCTGACCTGAGTGCAACTTGGGTGAGCCGAGTTGAACCAGGCGAGCTGACTTTACACTGTCCGCTGCACTTTACGTTTTATTTGTAGGAACGCCTATTCACCCCCTCCCCCCTCTCTAGGCCTAGTATTGGTCCTTTCAGCGGCCACGGCCATCGCAGGCGAGAAGCGAAGAAAACCAGACCGTAGGATACAGACACCGGAGAGGAGAAGGGAAGGAAGGGAACGACAAGCCCACCAGAAAAAAGTTTGCCGGCGAAGAGGGTTGCCGGTGGCGGAAGGAGCCTTGCATAACTGTTGTCACCCCTTCTGAATCGTGCCGCCGCCATCACCTCCACACCTGAGCGCCTAGAGATCTGTCTGGTCAGGGGCTGAATTCCACGATTGTGGACTAGGGCATGCTGAGCGGCAACAGACCGAGGGGGTGTCAACCTTTGCGCAATGAGCGGCAGCGGACCGAGGGGGAGTTGGCCTGGGTGCGTCAGGCGGTGGCGGACCGAGGGGGCCGGGCGGTGGCTTGCTCCGCGAGCTCCAACATGTCGAGCGGCGCATGGGGATGGTCGTATGGCAAGTGGAGGAGGCCTCTAGGTGCCGCGTGGGGATGCACTCTCCGGCCATCTGCAATGGGGAGGAGGCCTCCCTATGGCACGAAGGGGATCAATGGAGAAGAAGAGAACTGGCGACGATGGGGAGGTTGCATTGGGAGGGAGAGATGGAGAGGATGGCATCGATTGTACATAAAGGAAAGAACAAAATGAACCATTTCTTTGTAACAAGTGGCAATGGTGGGTAATTACCTTTCAACTCCACATCTAGATCCATATTTGAGATTTCTGGAGTTGCAACAGAGGTACTCCACCAAAATGAACTAGAACTCCATAAACTTCATGGAGTTGAGCTGCTCCACAAATTGGTGGAGTTATGGTATTTTGCTGGCTCCATCTAACTCTAGCCTAGAGTTTTGGAGTGGAGCTATGCCAACCAAGGCCTTAAATTACAAGTCCCATTGGAGTTGAATGTATGGCGCGTGTATCTTTATTTTTCTTGTTTGACTATATGCTTATCAATAGAAACATCTTCTCTATATAGTGTTGTGCCTGGTCCATATGCTATGCTTACAAACATGTCCTTGCCATATATGTGTTCGGTAATGCTCCTACCCTGACATCTGACAGGAAAACAAAATATCGGACGCCTCCCTATGAAGTCGCTAGACTTCCGATCCCTTCCTCGACTTTCACAGTCACCACTCAGTCCACACGCCTCCACGCCCATGTTTTTCTAGTCACCCACCCAACCTTATCTACTACACGGAACGTGCTGGGATGTCTCATCCCTGTGCTCGTTCTTACCTAAGCCTTGATGGCGCCGCCGGCCTGCCGCTCCTTGAAGTCCGTCGGCTGCCGACGTCGGGGCGCGACCCTCCTCCGCCGTCCTCTCCCTTGACTCCTCGTCCCCGTGTTGGCGGGCATGACCAGCAGCGGGAGCTCCGTGGCGGCGCCCAGAGTTCCGAGGCGGCGACGGCCGTGGCAGGGGAGGGCAGGGTGGAGGAGGAGCTTCTGGTGGCGGCCATGGCGGCTGTTGGCACTCTTTAGCCTAACTAAATCCGCAAGCACACGGAGTACATTGTAGCCTTTCACCAGGGGAGTAGAAACCTGGATGTCAAATCCAAGGAACGGTAGATGCGACTAGTCTAGAACTTTCCTAACCGGACCCACCAGGGGAGAAATGGGTAAAGGGTGCAGAGAGATTAACCTTAGTTAGCCACTCGTTACCCCAGACAACCTATCTTAATCTAACATGATCTGCTTCGACGCCTAGAACGGGAAGAACTCAGAACGGGATGAGAGAGGGGTTCTTCCGGGCTCAGCACTACTGTTATGAGTACACCCGAACGTGGTGGAGTACAAAGGACGGACAGGGCTGTCACCACCTGTCGCCTACCACTGCAGTTCCGTGGGGTGCAACACAACCTGAGGTGACTAGACAGCACAGGCACCATGCCTAAGCTTTCAGCCACTGACCTCCACCCAACGCGAAGGGCTATAGAGGAAACCCCAAACAAGAGTCGCTGTCACTCGCGCAGACTCAGGTACCCGCAGATCATAGATAGCCAAGATAAATTGTTGAAAGTAAAGAGTAAACTAGCGAGGTACTAAGGCAAGAGACCGAGGAACTTACTGAAGATATCTCTGAAGCTTTATTCCTCGGGGGCGGAACAATGTTGAGGGAAGGCCGAGATGACTCCCGAACTCCCTCTACACGCTTGGCTGTCACCCAAGCACTCACCCACTACTCTCTCTACTCTACTCTAAGATAATAGTGGACTACATCTTGAGCCTTCTCTTCTCTCCAATGGATGGTGTCTTGAGTGGGGATGAAGGACGCCTTTTATAGCCTCCCAAGGGTGGAATCCTGCTTAGGAGTGACGCTAACGGTCAGAGTAACCGCCATGCAAAAGATCAAGCGTAGAAGCCACGCTTCCAGGCTGGCCGGCCTCAACAAGGCCGTTCGGCCCTTGATTTCCACCATTTGGCACCGACTTTCTCGTGGACGCTCCTGATGATGTCCTGATGACGGTTGTGGTGGCGTTCACCACAAGCTAGAGAGTTGGGGGTGTTGGCGGTCAATATCCATGACTTTTACCGCCCACATTTCTCCGGATTTCATGCTCATATAGTGATAATCATGCTAATATCATTTATACTAATGAGTTCCCCTAGTTTTGTACAATTTGTGAGTGAAGGAGCAAACTGGAAAAATGGGAGGCCAATTGGGCTCAGGCCCAGGCCGGCCGGCCTAGCCTAGGCCGGCCGGCCCACTTTTTCCTCTTTTGGCCACGGCGTTGATCCACAAGTTTACTAATGTATCAAGGATGATCATGAGCCGTGCAATTGATGTCGGTTTGATCAATGGACCCGGAAGGCCTAGGGTGGGATAAACATGGATTGAAGGGCCCACAACCTAGGATTCTTGGACAGCTTCAACCGAACGCAACAACTACCGACTTTAGGACATCATCCAGGCCGTCCCTGCAAAAGTCGGTGCCACTTGGCACCAGGGCCAGGCCGGCCGGCCTACACCAGGCCGGCCGGCCTCCCACCGTGGCCTCTACGCTCCCTCTTTCGCTTGGAAGCTAAGCAAGTAGTTGGCGTCACCCCTAAGCAGGATTTCACCCCTGGAGGGCTATAAAAGGCGCCCTTCACCTCCACACAAGACACACCATCCATTGGAGAGAAGAGAAGGCTCAAGATGTAGTCCACTATTATCTTAGAGTTGAGTAGGTATAGAGAGAGTGGGTGAGTTGCTCGGGTGACAGCCGAGCTTTGTAGAGAGAGTCCGGGATTTCTTCCTCGGTCTCGTCTCAACATTTCCGCCCCCGAGGAATAAAGCTTCAGAGATATCTTCAGTAAGTTCCTCGGTCTCTTGCCTTAGTACCTCACTAGTTTACTCTTTACTTTCAGCAATTTATCTTGGCTATCTATGATCTGCGGGTACCTGAGTCTGCGCGAGAGACAGCGACTCTTGTTTGGGGTTTCCTCTATAGCCCTTCGCGTTGGGTGGAGGTCAGTGGCTGAAAGCTTTGGCGTGGTGCCTGTGCTGGCTAGTCACCTTAGGTTGTGTTGCACCCCACGGAACTGCAGTGGTAGGCGGCAGGTGGTGACAGCCCTGTCCGTCCTTTGTACTCCACCACGTTCGGGTGTACTCATAACAGTAGTGCTGAGCCCGGAAGAACCCCTCTCTCATCCCGTTCTGAGTTCTTCCCGTTCTAGCCATCGAAGCAGATCATGTTAGATTAAGATAGGCTGTCTGGGGTAACGAGTGGCTAACTAAGGTTAAGCTCTCTACACCCTTTACCCTTTCCTCCCCTGGTGGGTCCGGTTAGGAAAGTTCTAGACTAGTCGCATCTACCGTTCCTTGGATTTGACATCCAGGTTTTTACTCCCCTGGTGAAAGGCTACATCGGACTCCGTGCGCTTGCGGATTTAGTTAGGCTAAGGAGTGCCAACAAGCTTTTCTGGCGCCGTTGCCGGGGAACGGTAGCAACACTAGTGTATGATTTTTTTTAGCCGTACACTTTACCCCCATAACCATCTACCACATGGAGTTTTCTCCTAGCTATCCAGCGGTTCCATTTCGCGAGTGTTTGGAATTGCCACCATCCTTCCACCCCATTATCTGATGGCTTCGAGATCCACCCCAATCTCGTTGCCATCGTTTGTTCACACTCCTTGCAATAGATGAGGAGAAGTTCTCTCCTAACATTCCCGGGATGAACCAAGACGGAACTCTTCCTGTTTTTCTCTGACGGGGAAGCAAAGTTTTGGTACAATCGGAGTGCAAGAGGAGTTGGAGGAGATTGGATCAAAGTGAACGTTGAAGTTTGTCTGTTTGTCTATCCCATCCCCAAAGCTCAGAGATGAGCTACTTGGAGCAACCTGGGAGAAGTTTGGTATGGTGCTCATACAACGAACGTTGGTAGATTGAGACATAGTGCTCATCCTTAGGATCAGTTTTCTGACCCTCCCACCGACTTCCCATGAACCAAACAGCAAATCCTCACTCTTTCATTAGATCCACCGCCTCCGACCACACGACGTGAGCGAACAAAAACCCCCAGACCAAGAGAATTCCCTTAAGGATCTGCCACGTTAGGTGTGCACGCTCAAGGTCTGAGTAATTCATTCCGAAAGTCACGACCGCAGACCAAGGGTCTATCTGCGGTTACGAGCAAGGAATGACGGAGGAAGCAGAGCTAGTCGACCCTAGCTTTAATGCCCTCCACCTATTGAGGGGACTGACACACAAGAAGTTGTCCATGATCTTTCGTAAGCACCTGAAAGGGATCAACGGCCAGATGTTGGAAAACAAAGGAATTATCCAAGTTGTGCCTGAGGGGCGCAACAGAGTGATCCTTGATTTCCACATTTTTCGATATCATCGAAGGTGATAAAATCTTCTTGTTGGATCAGCCAATAGAGCATCTTGTCACGATCGAGCTATAGCTCAGGGTTGACAAAGAAAAACATCCTGATCGACCTTGCACGATCAGTGAGTTCAGCCTTGCACGATCATTATCGCAAAGGGCTAGACAGACCCCGTGAAGAATCAGTGGGCATATTTTTCAGATGCTTACCCAATCCCAGGGGCAGAACCGGGCAGTCAAGCTCGACATGGTGGAGAACCACAGCCTCCTCCACTAGAGTTGTTGATTGCTGCCACTTGGATTGAGACATGTCTCTCTTCCACTTGGAATAGAGATATTTACCTCTTCACGACAATCGCAGCATGCCAGTCATCATTAGTGATAAACTGACAGAGAATGAGGCTCGGCAGGCTGCAACAGTCTTAGAGAAGTATCGGTCCATTTTTAGGTATTCTCTACAGACTAGACGGGGATCAACCCCAACACCCATCGTATCGCTTGAACCGGACAAACAGCCTTTTGGCTGAATGATGCGATGAGGGAGGTAGGCACACCTGCATGTGGGTATTATTTACCCCATGTAAGCACCCACTTTAAGTGGTGAGGCACTAGTCAATTTTCATCTACCTCCACCTGTCTTTATTGTTTGGTCTATGCAATGCACCAACAGAGGTGTATGATATCAGCCTTCTCTCCCATTATCAAGGACATCATTTGTCCTTGTCGAGAACATCATGGAGGAATTCCTTGATGATGTCTCAGTCCATGGACAACCTTTGGTTTATGCCTCGCGGATATGGATAGAGTTCGTGAGAATTCCCAAAGGCTCCACCTTGTCCCAAATTGGGAGAAGTGTCAGCTGAGAAGGTGCCCCATCATACAACCTCCTGATTGGATTATTCCTATCAAGATCATGTGCAACGCTAGTAACCATACAATCGGGACAGAGCTGGATCAATGCAAGAAATCATCATTATCAAAAGCATTGACCAGAGTTCGACAAACAACGGAGAAGGAACTGTCTGTAGTGGTATTCACCCATGACAAGTTCAGACCCTACTTGGTCGATACCAAAGTGTTAGCACACGGACCATGCTACACCAAGATATCACCTGACCAAGAAGGACGACAAGCCACAACTCATCCGTTGGATTCTTGCTCCTTCATGAATTTGCTTCACGACTCAAAAAAAAAAGAAGAGAGCAAATAAATACGTGGCATATCATCTCCCAAGGATACAAGTTCAATCATATGAGATGATACTCTCTCAAGGGTAGCTTTACAAACTTGGATTAACACCCTTAGAGAGAAGGAATGCATTCACCTTATCAGATTTAACCAATGGGATTCATATCATACTGGTTTACTCCACCGCTGCAACCCATATGTGAGACCCGCAAGATTCTTAAGTGTCGGTTCCACTTCTCACAGAGAATGAGCAACGGAAGTTTTTGTTTCCTTCTGTATAAACCTCGTGCTAAGGTTCGACAGACTGATCACCTGACCAACCAAGCACACACACGCTAAGAGTCTTTGTGGTGCCCACGATGCTCATTGAGTCAAAGGACTGACGAGCATCTTGGTGATCATGGACTAAACGTCCATAGTAGTTGAAGCACTTCATGTTGTGGATAAGGAGATGGAGACTCTCACTCCAGCCTTAGAAGTGCAATAGCGGGTTGGAAGTAAATCACCGGGTCGCAAATCCGTACCATCTTCAGATAGTCAATCAGAAACATCAACAGAATATCATGAACAATCTGACATGGAGAAGGGATGGAAGGGCAATCACCCGAGACACTTTGTGCACACAGAACATCATTCCCATTACGAGAACAAAAAGGTGAAACAGAGACCAGCAATCAGCCAGAGTCCAAATGATGAAATCAAATGGCTGAATTGGAGGATGGAGAAGGAAGGTTTTCCTTTATGCTTCTCCTCGAGGACAATGACAGGGATGTTTTCAGTTGAAAATATTCCTCGAGCCCGATATCCCGAAACTCGAAGTGATGGACTACTATGAGTATCCGAGTTACAACCATAGTCCATGGTCATGGCCGGACCTAAAATGTGCCATTATCTTAGTATAGGTCTGGGTGCTGCAATTTCCCTTTTCATTTTGTTTTCCCGATATTTATTTTCCAACAGCACCCCCATATTTCCCTTTTGAATAAAATGTTGCTTTGTTCCTGCCATGCTTTTGGTGGTTGGTTTACACTTGTGTGCCAACCACACCCCTGCTCTAACTCTACACTAAGTGCGCAGAAAACAGGACGAGCAACACATCGACGAGCAGTCTTCACCCGTGCCCAAATAACCACATGGCAGCCATCTGCTGAGATTCAACTACGCACGGAGGTTTGAAACCCTTCCTCCATTTCCTTTCTTGGTTTTTAATTCAAATGCGAGCATGAGTTCACGACAATTAAAATTTGGATGAAACACCTAGAAAGAGATGAAAATCCTACATGTTTATCAAAGGTGCATAAGCTTTATTTCTTTGCAAGTACCTATGTGCCTTTGGAACTTTACGATAGGATCACTTGATCTTTCGCTTATTGACTCTTACGATATAATGATATGAGAGGCTTGTTCTTTTCTAATTCAAAGTCTTGGAGAATTTCATTTTGAAAATGAAAAAAAAAAATGAGGCAACTCCCATTCATGCTCAACTTTGCCAAGTCCCATCCAGAGCCATATCATGCATGACACAGTTTTGACACTCCACATAGCTATCTTTACATTTTGAGCTTGATCAAACATCGTGCCTTCTGAGACATGCATGTTCTTCCTTGCACTTTGGTCATTCACGTACACGTTTCATCAAATAAAGTCCATCATAGAATAAAAGTCCATCAAAAGTGGTTCTCAAGCAGCACTTCATCCCCCTGAAAAAAAAAGAAAAGAAAAAAAAGATGAGTGGGAGGTCCTACTCGAGTAAAAAAAAATAAAAAAAGAGAAGAAGGGGAGAGATGGAAGAAGCTAGAATCAAATACCACTCAAGGACATTCATCATCCATCATCCACATTCACTTGCACTTGACCAAAGTTCATGGTTGACATGATCTCTCGGAGACAAGTTATTTGATCTCGCAACATTGATGGAAGAGATATTTCTATCGACCCCTACCTTGAGCCCCACATATAACCTTGTAGAGGTAGGTGAGGCTACTTGAAAAGCCTTAGTGAGGATCAAACACTTTGAGCGACTGAGTGGCTTGAGAGAATGAGAGTATGCCTCCATATTTTGAAAAAAAAAATCTCCAAGTACTGAGAAGGAGGAATCAGGCTCTCCGTTGATTTATTATGAGATTCAATAGGTGAAAGTGAAGGTGTTAGCCACCTGAAATCCAAGGTATGAGGGAAAGCTTTGAAATAACTCTTATGCATACTTTTGATTTCATGACCCTAGGCTTTGCTTGATCCTCTGGATCTAAATCAACCCTTTGCTCGGGACGAGCAAAGTCTAGGTGTGGGGGCGTGTTGGCGGTCGATATCCATGACTTTTACCGCCAACATTTCTCCGGATTTCATGCTCATATAGTGATAATCATGCTAATATCATTTATACTAATGAGTTCCACAAGTTTTGTACAATTTGTGAGTGAAGGAGCAAACTGGAAAAAATGGGAGGCCAATTGGGATCAGGGCCAGGCCGGCCGGCCTAGCCTAGGCCGGCCGGCCCAATTTTTCCTCTTTTGGCCACGGCGTTGATCCACAAGTTTACTAATGTATCAAGGATGATCATGAGCCGTGCAATTGATGTCGGTTTGATCAATGGACCCGGAAGGCCTAGGGTGGGATAAACATGGATTGAAGGGCCCACAACCTAGGATTCTTGGACAGCTTCAACCGAACGCAACAACTACCGACTTTAGGACATCATCCAGGCCGTCCCTGCAAAAGTCGGTGCCACTTGGCACCAGGGCCAGGCCGGCCGGCCTCCCACCGTGGCCTCTACGCTTCCTCTTTCGCGTGGAAGCTAAGCAAGTAGTTGGCGTCACCCCTAAGCAGGATTTCACCCCTGGAGGGCTATAAAAGGCGCCCTTCACCTCCACACAAGACACACCATCCATTGGAGAGAAGAGAAGGCTCAAGATGTAGTCCACTATTATCTTAGAGTTGAGTAGAGTAGAGAGAGAGTGGGTGAGTTGCTCGGGTGACAGCCGAGCTTTGTAGAGAGAGTCCGGGATTTCTTCCTCGGTCTCGTCTCAACATTTCCGCACCCGAGGAATAAAGCTTCAGAGATATCTTCAGTAAGTTCCCCGGTCTCTTTCCTTAGTACCTCGCTAGTTTACTCTTTACTTTCAGCAATTTATCTTGGCTATCTATGATCTGCGGGTACCTGAGTCTGCGCGAGTGACAGCGACTCTCGCGCAGACTCAGGTACCCGCAGATCATAGATAGCCAAGATAAATTGCTGAAAGTAAAGAGTAAACTAACGAGGTACTAAAGCAAGAGACCGAGGAACTTACTGAAGATATCTCTGAAGCTTTATTCCTCGGGGGCGGAACAATGTTGAGGGAAGGCCGAGATGACTCCCGAACTCCCTCTACACGCTTGGCTGTCACCCAAGCACTCACCCACTACTCTCTCTACTCTACTCTAAGATAATAGTGACTACATCTTGAGCATTCTCTTCTCTCCAATGGATGGTGTCTTGAGTGGGGGTGAAGGGCGCCTTTTATAGCCTCCCAAGTGTGGAATCCTGCTTAGGAGTGACGCTAACGGTCAGAGTAACCGCCACGCAAAAGATCAAGCGTAGAAGCCACGGTTCCAGGCCGGTCGACCTCAACAAGGCCGTTCGGCCCTTGATTTCCACCATTTGGCACCGACTTTCTCGTGGACGCTCCTGATGATGTCCTGATGACGGTTGTGGTTGCGTTCACCTCAAGCTAGAGAGTTGGGGGCCGGCCGGCCTAGGGGAGGCCGTTCGGCCTGGCCCTGGCCCCTCTCAGCCCTCCGTTGCACCGACTCGCTTATCAACGGTTGCATGTTGTCCCTTGAGGCGGTTTTGGTTGCGTTGAGTTGAGGTTGTCCGAGAATCCAAGGTAGGTGGACCCTCCAATCCTTGGCTAGGCCTTTCGGATCCTCGGATCAAACCGACATCAAACTCACGGCTCATGATCATCCTTGGTGTGTTAGATAGCTTGTGGATCAAAACCGTGGCCAAAAGAGGCAGAAGGGGGCCGGTCGGCCTAGGCTAGGCCGACCGGCCTGGCCCTGTGCCAGTTTGGCCTCCTGTTTTTCCTGTTTGTTCCTTCGCTCGCAAATTGCACAAAACTTGTGGAACTCATTAGTATAAATGATATTAGCATGATTATCACTATATGAGCATGAAATCCGGAGAAATGTTGGCGGTAAAAGTCATAGATATCGACCGCCAACAGCGGCGAAGGCCAGCGGTCGTGGAGGAGGAGCTTTGAGCGGCGGCCATGGCAGATGTTCCCCATGGAGGATGCTTGATTCGGCGATGGGAAAGCTTGATTCGACAGGTGCTCCCCGCGCATGCTGCAGTTGTGATTTTGTGATGTTGCAACAATGATTTTGAAATGTTGCAATAGTGATTTTGAAATGTTGCATCATGATTTTGTTGATGTTTCAACAATGATTTCTGTGATGTTTCACGTTCTTTCTGTAATGTTGCAACTGCAATTTTGATTGGGATAATTTCGAGATGTTTCATGTATCAATAGTTGAATTTTAGATGTTGCAAGCATTGATTTTGTATGTTCCAGATGTTAATTTTTTATGTTTCATTCATACGCACTCAAATTCGACTGCTATCTGCATCAGAATGTTGCATGAAACAAGTACTCGATGTTGCGGTGAGATTTTTTCTCTAAAATAGATAGAACTATTTTTTCAAATATATTTTTGATGTTGCAAATATGGTTTTTTTTATGTTTCAGAAGTTGTATTTTGATGTTGCAACTGAGCGTCCGATGCTAAACTCCCCATGGCAAGCGGCGAAGCTTGCTGGCAGCGCGTCTATGGGCGCCGGCCGCCGCTCCCCATGGCAAGCGGTGGAGCCAAGGTTTTGGGATTCAAAATGTCAAAAAATTCGGAGCCCACCGAATTGGGCAAATTTCGGAAATTCGGAAAAATTCGGACCGGGATTCGATGGAATTTTGACAAAATTTAACTAAAATTTGATAAAATTTTGACATGCATCCCATTTATTTATTCCTGATGGCTCACAAAGATTATTGCCATATCCAACAAGACAAATGAAGCACAAAACATTGAAGTAATTGCAGCCAAATCAACGAATGAAGAAAAAAGTTCAAACCAAAGCTTCGTGCTCGATCTACTGCCACAGCATCAAGTCTATTTTGCTTTAACCCATGCATGGTGCCGGCCTTGATTGAGGTGCGCTGGTGGTGCTGGAAGTTTGCAACGAGAGGAGAGGAGTGGTTGAGGGAGGGGCGACCGCCGACGGGAGACCGTGCCTCCGTCTTGGCCCCTCGCGATGCGGCGCCGCCGGCAAGGTCCAGGGAGGAGGGAAAAAGAAAATTTTAGGGTTTCAGAATGGGCTTCGTTGTTTTATACGCGTGGGAGGTAACTGTGGGCTTCTATAGATGCTGGGCTGGGCCAAAAATTCAAAAGAGGCCGAAAGTTTTTGACCGAATTGATTTTCTCTCGGGCCGGGCCGAAATGGGCGAATCTCACCGAATTTCGGCCCATTCGGCCCGAATCCCAAATCCTTGGGTGGAGCTCGCCGGCGGCACGGCCATGGGCGCGGGCCGCCCGTCCCCATGGCAAGCGGCGGAGCTTGCCGGCGGCACGGCCATGGGCGCGGGTCGCCCGTCCCCATGGCAAGCGGCGGAGCTCGCCGGTGGCATGGCTATGGGCGTGGGTCCTCGTTCCCCACGGCAAGCGGTGGCCTTGGATCGAGCTCAAGGCTTGTGCAGATGGATTCAGATCGGTGGGAAGAAGCTAAGGAAAAATACTTGGCTATCCTTGCTCCATGTCACCGTCCGATTTTTTTTCCATCCGTCGGATGTCCGGGCGCTAGCAAGCCCCATATGTGTTTCATATGCAATGCATGTTTAGGCTAGTCAATCTATACCACGACATCAGTTCTATGGCCATCTTTATGGTTGTTGTGGCACTACGCTTATCCATCGGAATGGTGGGAGTCCAAGGGGTTAGAGTATTATTAATCAATACAATCATGTCGCTTAGGTTTTATGAATATCATTGGATATGGGTTGTAGGGAATTACGAAGGACATGGCTGTCAGTTCTATGGCCATCTTTATGGGTTGTAGGGAATTACGAAGGACATGGCTGTCACCGCTACAGAACCGGTGAACCGGGCGGTTTCATGTGAACCCAGCGGTTTTTGTCTGTTGTCATGGATTGCTCAGATCTCTCCCGTGCTGGCCCAACTAAAGGACCAGCCCAAGCACCTTGCGTCTCCTAAAATCCCATGTACAGAAACACGGCGCCGCTCCGCTCAATTGCTCGCAGCACACGCACCGACGCACGGCGGCGGCGGCGCATCGCGAGCAGGCTGTGGCCGTCGCTTCTCCTCCCGCATATCCTGCATCGACGCCTCTTCCTCCCGGTTGCAGCAGCTGCACGGCTGCACCTCATCCCCTAACCGTGCGGGCTGTGGGTCTGTGGCTTGTTCATTCTTCGCCGGCAGAGACCTCGCGTCCCTGCGACCTCTGATTCCCTTCCCGTTCTTCACCATCAGAGTTGGGCGCAGGTGAATCCGTATCCAACAAAGTCCATATTCCATACTCAAATGATTCGATTTGTATCTTGCTGGCTACTACTTGTGTGGATTGGATAATGTCGTGGAGAATAGCCAGAGTAGGATCTTGGCAAGAAAGGAAATAGTATTTTTACATTAGCTACGATATTCTAGTGACACATTTGCCGATTGGTGCTTCTCTGAACAAAGGAAATAGTATTTCTGGCAGTTTGGAAATTTGATTGGAGATGTTGCGGTAGTATACGATAGCTACGATATTCTAGTGACATATTTGGCTTATTTATGTCAACTATATATTGATAACTATCAATTGTATAAGTGTATAGGGTACCGGTTCAAAAATTTCCATGACCGGTTCAATGTAACGGTCCAAACTTATTGAACCGGCGGTTCAATCGGTTCCTAACGTTTGAACCAATGAACCAGTGAACCGAACGCCTCACCGGTTCGATGACCGGTCCGGTCCTAATAACTATGTATAGGGGTAGGCGGTGACAGCCATGCATGTCCTTCGTAATTCCCTTCTCCACATTCCGGTATGCTGTAGGAGTTGTAAATAATAGTAAACTATGTCGGCAGACTAGTAGGGTACTGTCTTCTCATAGTGCCTAGTTGCATAGAATAACCAAGTCCTAGATGTGTGTATGTTATGTATGTAATATACTTACATGAACTATACAGTATATAGGAAGTACATACGAACCTAGCATTATCTCTCTAGTCTTATCTTACCATATCTTGAGTTTGATTCTCTTGTGTGTCACACTACCTTCATCTATATTATCTCTTACTCTTGGTTGAGCCTTGGTCTATTCAATTAAGATATATTCATAAACATAATACCTCTTCTGACCACTATGTTCCGTTGGGATTAACAAATACGATGTCCCTATGAATACTCACGAGTGAAATGCTACAACAGTATATCTATTCAATTGAGGATTTATTGGTAATGGTTAAGAATACCAGCAGTTACGCTAAGTGATCCATTGAGAATTAATCAATTCTAACGCAATGATGCCACTAGGAAAAGAGATAGCTGGCGAGTGATGACTGATGAGGATGGCTGCTCACTTGGGTATGGCTGTGGCGAGTGACGGGCGGCAGGGAATATAGAGCAGCGAAACATACATAATGTTAGGTGTAAAGTCCAAATTAACCTATATGCAAGCATGTAAGTTTCTCAAATAATAGTTGCATTATGTAAATTCCTGACTAATTTAAAAAATAACAGTCCTATTATTTAATTTCCTGAATATGACGCATATACTACTACATTCATCCCAAAATACAATTCGTTTTACCTTTTCTTGATACAAAGATTATTTTGCTATGTATCTGGAATTGTAATTTAGTACGTAGCGAGTACCGCCTAAATACTACTTGCACGAGCACCGTACAAGTTTTCTCAAACTATATATATTATAATAAGAAAAAAATATAATTTAGCGAGGTACATCACTCCATGAAACAAGTTCTTGCTCCATTGTATAGCACCGGGTGACACCATCCAGTGTTGGCGAATTGGCAACGGCTGCAAAATCAACATATCGTTTAGGACAAGTACAATTGTAAGTAGACAACGGGCCCATATCATTGTTGTCCTTATGGAAATCTTGATTTTCTTCCTTTGTCATATTAGCTCTTAGGAGTTGTAACCTAAACTCCACTTCTTTCATCGTAGGCCTTTCTTCTCCTCTAAGTCTTAAGCACATCTCTGCAAGTGAGACCATTTCATTAATCCCTCTTCTCTTGGCTTCATCAACAACCTGGGCATCGAATATACTGAATGCAGTTCCATGCCGTAGATTTTGAAGGAAGTAGTGACACAAGCTCTGCTTTTCACCAAAAGGGTTAAGGAAGATTGGCTTTTTCCTTGTTAGGAGTTCAACAAGGATCACACCAAAACTATAGACATCACTTTTATCGGTTAGTTGGCCAGTATGATAGTATTCAGGATCTAGGTACCCAAATGTCCCCTGCACTATAGTGACCACATGAGTCTCATCAATAGAAATAGATCTTGAAGCACCGAAATCTGCAACCTTTGTAGTGAAGTTGTCATTTGAGAGTATGTTGGAAGATTTTAAATCTCTGTGAAATATTGGTGTTGAGGCGGCAGAATGGAGATAAGCAACTGCTCCTGCAGCCTCAAGAGCAATTCTGATGCGATCATCCCATGTAAGCAAGCATTCTGTACTAAGGTCACCATGCAGAAGGTCATAAAGTGTGCCATTGGAGATAAATTCATAGACAAGCAAAGGTACCTCAGATTCAAGGCAGCAACCAAATAGTTTTACCACATTCCGATGAATAATTTGGGTCATGATAGCAACCTCATTGATAAATTGATCAATCTCAGTCTGCTCGACAACTTTTGACCTTTTATGGCCACCACACGTTGATCAGCTAAAATCCCCTTGTATACTGTGCCATGGCCTCCATGACCAAGAATTCGTGTCACATCGAAGTTGTTGGTTGCATTCTCTAGCTCTTCCAATGAGAATATTTTTGTGCTATGCATGGTACGTTCATCAGACGAGATTAATTGCTCCAAAACTAAACCTTTATTTTTTTGGAAGTATGCTCTACGAATTTTCTTTTGAACTCTCGTCTTGAATCTCCGGACCAGAATTGTCACACATACTGCCAATACTAGAACTCCAATCCCACAGCCAAGTCCAATAGCAACCCCTGAATAATTGCATACGTGAAAGAAATAAATTTCATATTAGCGTATATGTGCGGACCTCTAGAAGAACATGTGGTTTTTCAATGAAATGGGAGGGATTTCCCCACACTGACAGCAAATAGAAACTGTACAATGTAAAACTTCAAGAAACAAAAAAGGGGACAAAGAAAATCAATTTAACAATTACAAAAGGGAGCTGAGCCATTGTTGCATTAGGGGTACGGATTGGTCCTTTATTTGCTAGTGATACCTGGAGCAAATTCCTTCTTGAAATGAAATCAGCAGGTTGAGACTTCAGGTTTAATGCCTTTGAAGATCAAATCGTTCTTAAGAGAAGGGTGAGGTAAAGTGCACATACCTAACAGAAGGCTGCGTTGCTTGGTGGAAGCACAAGTATAACCCCCTTGCCAGTTGTTGCATTTTCCGGGACAAATGCCAGGTATCAGACATTCATCAATATCTGCAAAGGTGTGAACATTAGCTGTGGTAGGCGGTTACTTAATCAAAGATATGAGTTCATCTAGCTTGTACTTAATTAGTGCACCAATTAATGTAAGTCCATTGGTGACTCTAATTTTAAGCCAGCTTGTACTATTAGACTTGAGCACAAGAATTAAGATGGTAGATAAAATGATAATATTCAATTCAATTAATATTCTATAAATCATGTGTGCACGAGAAAATATGATAGTTATGGTTCAATTAAAGGGGATCGGAGTAATAAGATTGAAAAATAGGTAGACCATAGTTGCCTAGTAGAAGTTACAGAACAAGTATCTTTAATGCTGCAATAATAGTAAATGATGTGGAAATGTGAACAAAACAAGAAACAGTTAAATGTGACAAACTAAAGTTCAAACTTGATCCTGGAACTCAAAATGAATATTAGAATTTCCCCCTCTCCAAAATAAAAATTCAAACCTTCTTCACACATCAATGCTGCAGTTGCAGATCTTGTAAAGGAGGAGCTTAGTGCATGAACACTCGTACTTACCTGTACAACCATTTGCAATGTAGGGGTTGCCTTTGTAACCCATGCTGCAGTTGCAGACGTACCCAAGACCATTGGAGGAATCACGGCACTCACTGTTGGGGCTCACACAAGCATAGCTTTCCACATTCTTCTTTGCCTCGTTGCATGCCATGTTGTCACGGATGGCCCAGTCCAACCACACTGGCATCAAAGTATTAGTGGCCATCTTCAGGTCAGCTGTGTTGAAGCTGTAGTTGTCCCTGTCCACGAGGAAGGCGTAGTCGCAGGGGCTGTAGACAAGCTTTCCTTTGTGAGTGTACACTCTGAAATTCATTTTATTGTCACTGAGGCCTGGTGGGATGTCAAGATGACAACAGCCGACACCAGCGCAAGCGCCATTCATCGCACTCCGAGAGTTGTTGCAGTAGGACATGCAACCGGTGGCCTCAGTTTGCTGGCTTTGGATGTAACCCAGGGTGTTGCAGCCTACGATAACGAGCTGGTTTTTGGTGTTGGAGATGCGGTACACCTCTTCGCGGTTGAACTGCACATCGCCGTCGCTCCAGTCATACACCGAATCTGAAGAGTTGAAGCACTACCACGCTACAGGCAGCATCACACGGGCCTCTGCTGTCCTGATGGAAAGGTGGTTGACTGGAACGGGCTCCGTGGTGCCAGCAAGCAGCGGCCTGTTCATACTGCGGTCACAGATGATCTCGAAGCCCTTGCGGAAGCATCCCGCGCCAATGCCGAACGGATATTGAATGGCTATGCCACCACAGCTGTCCTGGCAGCCCAATGTGCTTACACCATCCGGAGTAGCACCGAAAGCCACAAATGCCACTAGCAACAGACATGCCAACAAGATTAACACTGACGGCATTACTTTGTTGCTCTTGCTGATCAACTGATGGCAATTCTCTGGCTCTCTGAATTCTTCATGGAGTCATAACTTTATTACTCCTGTTAAAGGGATAATTAGGTCTCATAAACATCTGGTGCAGATGGAAGTCTTACCATCTTTGATTTTGACAATGACTAATTAATAGATCATATTTGTTATTAAAGATCTCCAATTATTTCTTTCATGGTATCTAGAGTCATGAATCATGAGTAGTTGTATTTGGTGTTAAAAAAGTAGATACGCCTCCAATATTGCAGAAGCCCTGATCAGTGACAGATCGAAACCATCAGCAAAATGGGTCTATAGCCATCATTAAAGATCAATACCGTGCCGCCTATGGGTCATGCTATTGTCAGTATGTCACAAACGGTTCTTGAACCGTGTGTGAAAATCCTATCACCGATGGTGTTTGGAACTAAAACTGTCTATGATGGTCAGTCAGCACAGACGACGGGATCGAACAGATACGTTGCAGTAGGTACATTCATTTGAAGGATGATGCCAACCAAACACATGACAAAAACAAAACAAAAAAAAGAAACCTTTCTCTAGTAAAGTATTTGCATATCTACCAAGCTGTAAGCG
This sequence comes from Urochloa ruziziensis, assembly GCA_015476505.1. NCBI lineage: Eukaryota > Viridiplantae > Streptophyta > Magnoliopsida > Poales > Poaceae > Urochloa > Urochloa ruziziensis. The sequence goes on along the minus strand of CM027121.1, from coordinate 63,699,669 downwards.
CGGATATTTGGCAAGATCAATAACCAAACACACTAACATAGTAACAAGTACTATATGATAACAAGGTACTAAATGAATTTGACAATGACTCGCCAATACAGATATCAGAAATAGTGAAGCCACATGTGTTGTTGGCTTGTCGCTCTCAAAGTGGAAAGCGAGTAACAAGTACTATATGATTCAAAAGATTACATGTAGGAACACCAAATATTAGTCTAAGACCTTGGCAATACAATGAGATGACAATAAAAATCTGCAAGCCTGGTCCACCAGACCAGAGAGCGTCATGAAAGTAACATGACATAATTGAAAGTGTTAAACAGATATCATTGGTGGTAAGTGGACAAGTGGTAACAATGGTCCAAACCTCCCAGCTGAAGTCATCGTAGTAGTTGGTAGGTCGAGGATGCTCCTACCTTTTTTGGAACGAAGCGTCGTAGTAAATGTAGTATAAGCAATGGATCTGATGACTCCCTCCCACCGCGCTTTCGCAAAGGAAATCCTGAAGAATATATGTTCTTATTCCATTAATTATGGATACATCCCGCCGCCCAAAACTACAAGAAATTCTCCAAGGATGATGAGCCGGATATATCGACTTCTGAAAACGCCAAGATTAACCAATCGTCTGGTCAGGTTTCATAACACGAGAAGGTGAACATTTCTGAATTACCATGGGAAATTGGGGGAAGAACTGGGAAAGGAGCAAGGAGAGGATCGCCACCTGCAGCTGGGCTTGTTGAAGACTGCGGCTAGGCGGCCAGCACCACGCAGACGCAGGATCGAGTGGCCTGCGCGGCAGAGCTTCCAGACTCTAGTGAGAAGATGGGTTGAGGATCCGGCGAGGAGGTGAGGTGCCCACGCGGAGGCGAGGAGAGCGTTGCGAAGCGGGGAGATGAGTGCTAGCGCGGAGGTGAGACTGTGAGAGTGTGAGACGGGAGTTTTGGAAACAGAGAATAGAGAATTTATAGTTACAAGGGTTTTGCAGTTAACGGTCGGTCTCGTTAAATTTTGAGTTGCTCCCTATTGATTATATATTAAATTGAATAAAAACAATAAAGGTCACCCGTACAAAGTTCAGGACACAAAGAAAGAAAGAACGAAAATCAAACAGATGTCATAAAGACATTGGCAATGCAACTTATGCACCTCTTTTGCTCTAAGCACAACTAGAGCAAATTCCTTCTGAAACAGGTTGCGCGATGCTTGGATGGTTGGTTGTACTCCCCGGAAGATTAGGTCATTGCTTGCCAATTTGCCATTCATATGGTCCAGCTCATAATTATAACAATCTCCATGAAAAAGTTAACATTCAGCTGTAGCCTGAGCGATGCAACGATGTTATCGTTCGTGATGCGGAGACCAAGAAGGTGCTAGCATATATACCTGAGAGGAGCAATGTAGAAAGAGATGCTCCAAGGTTTCTTCAGTGTGTTGTGTATCATAAGTTTGAAGCTTCATATTTTTCCTTCTGAGATGAGAAGATTTCAGGTCCTGTTAAACCTTTAGCCGCACTCTTTGTTTACTGAAGCAAATACATGGTTTATATATATATATATATATATATATATATATATAAAGAAAACGTACAGTCTAATATTCCGATAATAATATTTTAACACAAATGTGAAAGGGTCTCTGGCCTAGTGGTCAGAGCACCCGAGTAGCACCTATCAAGCCCAGGTTCGACTCCTCGTAGAAGCGAATTAAATGAGTCTAGAATAAAAAATAAAAAAATAGGTAGGGGATTCCCCTACCGACTTCAGTCAAAAAAATATTTTTAACACAATATGTGCGCGCACGCACACTCGACCATGAATAGATACATATAATTGCGTATTACACAATCTCTATATATGTCATATATTATATATCAGGGATGGTTGTTAGCTTTGGACTAATCAGCTATTAAAAAAAGACCTTATTATGTGATAAACTAGGACCATTTACGATTGAAGTCGTGGGATAGGGATACTGTTTCTGACTTGTATTTTCCTTTTCGTTTCATAAAGTCTGAGCAAAAGTGTTGGTGGGCATATGTTTCGCCATCGTTTGCTTACATCAACTCGGTTGAAAATGTTGACCTTTTTCTTCGCCACCTCAACTTCCTCCAAAATCTGACCATGCATACTGTTCTTTGGCAAACATTCGGTGAAGGCTTTCTGGTGGGAGTTGCTATTTTGCGGTCGGCCGCACGACGGCTTTCGTGTGCTCGATTCCCCGACAGGCGATCATTGCCTTTTGTGGCAATGATGAACGATAGCATGCCCTTTTTGCCAACATCGGTGGACAAATCGAAAACGGATTTTGCTTCCATTTTTTCCTTTTTGGAAACCAAAACCATTCGGGACATGGGAAAATGGGTATAAATCTGGGTGGGGTGAATAAATAAAAGTAGCCTTTAATGACATTAAATAAATATTTTCTCATACATATAAAACTTTAACAGTAGGAAAAGTGATCTGTCCCGCCTTGCATATGCTGGATCATTCTTTGTTGTACCTGTGATGTGGAATTGAAAAACGGCATGTAAAACTTGCAGAAATCTATAACTTTCGTTGGAAAAAAGTTTGCACCAAAAAAAATTGTTGTTGCATATCAAAATATTTGTAGGGAAAAAAATATATGCAGCCTTCCAAAGTTATCAAGCAAAACCTTGAGAAAAAACTATGTATCAGAATTTTAAAGAAAACTCACATAAAATAATTGCAAAAGATTTGAAAGAAAGCGCTTGTACACATATTATCGCTATAAAAAATTGTGGAGCAAAATTTGTTAAAAAATGTTCATGTACAAATTTTCTAAAAATTAATCCAAAAATATATAAATTAACTAGAAAACATTTCTAATAAAATTTTAAAGAAACTTTGAAACAAAACTTTGCGCAATAAAAATTGAAAGGAAAAATTAGTCAAAAAATATGTAACAAATTATATAGCAAAATTTTAAAGCAAAACTTTGTAAAATTTGTATACCAAAAAATTCAAGAAACCTTTGTAAAAAAATGTGGAAAGACGGTTCTTTAATTTTGAAGTAAACTTTGTATAAAAAGATTGTGGAACAAAAGTTTTGGAGCAAAGTTTGTAAAAAATTGTGTAACAAATTCTTTAACAAACTTTCAAACAAAAATTTGTGTGACAAAATAGGAAAGAAAAAGGTTGTATATAAAGATTGTGGAACAAAAGCTTGTACAAAAGTTGTGTAACAAAATCATTAACAAACTTTAGAAAAAAAATGTGTGACAACATTCTGAAGAAAAAACTTGGTATCAAAAGATTGTGTAACAAAAGTTTTGAAGCAAAAGTTTGTAGAAAAAATATGTAACAAAAGCTTTCAGAAACTTTAGAACAAAAAATTGTGTGACAAAATTCTGAAGAAAAACATTATATGGAAAAAATTATGGAACAAAATTTTGAAGCAAAAGTTTGAAGAAAAGTTGTGTAACAAAATCTTTAACAAACTTCAGAACAAAATTTGTGTGATAAAATTCTAAAGAAAAATTGTGTGCAAAAAGATTGTGTAACAAAAGTTTGAATCGTAAGTTTGTATACAAAAGTATGTTACAAAATTACACTAACAACTTATCTAGAAAACTTGCTAAAAAATTTATGTATAAATGGATTGTATGTAAATCTAGCGCGAAAAGTTTGATAACTTACGTAGAAAACTATCTTAATAACTTTTGAAAAACCTATTTTAGAATAACTTTTTGACTAAATTTTAATGAACAACTTATTATTATTTATTATAACTTTTGGTAAACAGTGTTAGTGTAAACAATTTCAAGCTGAGTGCAGATCAAGTTTCTGAGAAATTTTACTCCTATTTTTGTGATTCAACTAGTGAGACTTTGCAGGTGAATTCAGTAATGAGGCTAACCGACATTTCTTTGCATAAAAGGTGTTGAAAGTAGATCAAAGAATCAAAGCAAGAGCTGTAGCACATACTCATCAAAGCATATAAGAAAAAATTGACCCAACCTTAGCAATGTGTCATGGACACACACAAAGGGCAGCAACAAACTCCTAGCTCCACTCACAAGCACCAAACAACCCCTGCAAAGCTGTGTTCCAACAAGCTTAGTCAGTGGCTAATCGAGTGCACACACATTCATTTGTAAATAATCGTATAACAAAAGTTTGAAGCAAACCTTTGCACAAACAATCATGTGACAAAATTTTGAGGAAAAACTTTGTATAAAAAGTGTAACAAAAGGTTTGGTGCAAAATTTTAACAAACAATTGTGTAACAAAAATTTTGAAGTAAAAGTTTGTAAAAAAAATGCATGACAATGTTGTGATGCAAAACTTGTAACAAAGATTTTATAGCAAAAATTTTTGTGAATATGTTTTGAAACAATATTTGCAAAAACAAAATTTGTGCCACACAATTCTGAGGCAAATTGTAAAATAAAATTTGAGGCAAAGTTTTATATTAAAAAGTTTTAAAAAATCAATAAAAACTTTTATAGTTAACTTATCTAGAAAACTTTTCAAATAAGTTTTAAACAAAACTTCTTAGAACTAAAACTTTTCAAAAAAATTACTCGAGAAGGTTTTCTAATAATAACTTTCTAAAAGAAACTTTTTAGAATAACTTCTTGACTAAACTTTGTCGAATAACTTATTACCAAAACTTTTCTTTATAACATTTTATGATAAATTTTGCTAATTGTACTTGTATAAATCTAAGTTGTAAATATTGCAACACAATGTCTAAGGACTCTATGTGACAAGAATGAGAGATCGTCAATGCAAATAACAAGGGATTGGTGAGGTAAAAGGTTGCAAACCATAATTTGAGGACAACTGTGTCTTTGTATGCTCAAATGGGATATCAACCTACCAACCAAACAACCAAAATCAGTTAAGCAATAACATTTGCAACTTTTGCAGTCCAATTATTAGCACATGAATGAATGTACACAAGACATCAACTGTAGTGATAGGAATTGTTTCTTGCTGAGAGAAAATTTCTAATTAGAATGAACCATAAAGAAGGCAAAACTTAAAAAAAACCTAAAATCAATGTTATCAGGACACTTTGAGGAAGCTCATATGGCACTAGAAACATTGGATCAATGTCCTCTATACTACCAACATCTCTAGCAGCAGTACCATGCAATCTCCTTGAAAACACTACAGGCGCAGTAGGGGCATCCACACCAAAAAATAGACTGAATGGCAATGAACATTTTAGAGGATACTAACCAGACAAAACAAAAGTATTTAATGAAGAACAAATGAATTATCTAGCATGGATTTGGAATAAGAGCAAAATGATTGAAAAAGAGTATACCTAACAAAAAGAAAAAGGACAAAATAAAGCATGTGTACGCAATCTAATTAACTCCTTTACACAATCCTTTTTAGTTGTTCCTTGGTGCTAGCAAATAAATGTTATGAAATAACATATGTGCCATGGGGTTCTACCACAAACGATAATATCATAGGTGCTAATATCTATCTCTTACTTCCTTTTGCATTACATAGCTGTAATTAGCTAAATGTAGGAAAGTTTCTATTTAGTCAGCAGTGAACCATAGAAATAATTTATTTAATAGTGGAGGCACAGTCATCAGTATGAAGTCAATCTAAGACGAGCATAAGTGGATTAAGGAGCTAAAACTTATCTCAATCAAAGCTCAAGTTGGTTCCAGCCTAGCTTCTGAAAACTGAGTGCTACTCTTTTCATAGACAAATATGTCAAAAAGCTCAACCTGCAGATGGCTTAGAAAATTCAGCAACTATGTTTCTCAATAAAATAACTCATACAAAGCAACATGCAAAAAGTCTGATAAAAAAAAGTGGAGCATACAAAGAATTAAATCAAGAGTTAACCACACGGTTGAGTACTAGAAATGGTGAAGCTACCTAGGCGAGAGCTATGTATTCTAAGAAAACAATGACGGTTTGCCAGCCCGGCGGATTTTAGCTACCCCAAATTATGGTGAATTCGTGCCAAATCATGCTATACCTTATTTGCAACAAACATGTGAGTAGTAATTTGTGATGGGTTTGCAGAAGGTTTACTGATGGCTAGCTCTTTTTTTTTGGTTTATGAACGAGTGGTCAAGACTTTCCCAACAAAGTAGCAGCATTTCCATCAAATTTTAATCACCAAAGAAAGGGGTGTTACAAATGCAACAGAATTCTACTATTAGTCATAATTTAACATGAAGAGATAAGGCAATTCCTTCCCGTCAGTACCAGACAAAGACATTTATGCTAGGCATCATGTGAAATAAGACGGTAGTAGCAGATACAATCAATGAAAGGAGAGAAAATTGTAGAACAATGCAAATCCAACTGACCGAATCTGCGGACGAAGAAATCAAGGCACTAGGCTGCGAACTCTGCTTGGGCAGAATTTTTCAGGCTGTCGTTGTTGGGGCATGTGCGAGCCACCAGACGAGCTCAACATGGTCGAGTTCATCGATGCCCATCGACCCATCTAGATCCGCTGTTGTACACCTCGATCCGCTGCCTTGCTCAAGGCAGCCCTCCGCATCCTTGCCCTCGCCACCCGCAGCTCGAGGAATCCATGCCGCCGCTCACCTCGTCGGGATCCGCCGCTCGCATCTCCGTCCACCTCGCTGCTGCCGCGCTAGGGCTGTGCGGTCGCTGCTTTACCCGGTCTCCATGCCCCGCAGCCATGGTGCAAGGAGCAAGGGCCAAGGGGGCTCCGAGTGCACGAGCGCGAGGAGGTCGGGGCTCCCGAAGGCGGCGCCGAGTAGAGGTGGGTTCCGGGGGCATCGCCGAGGATGCGAGTGGATAGAGATGCAGGGAAAGTGAAGGGAATGAAAATGGTGAAGAATGACGTGTACCTGAAAGGGAAACGGAAACAGCAAGGCGCAAGGCTGGTCGGATCGACCGTGCGTGGCTTTCCGCTTTCGGGTTCACCCTCGAACCTGAATATTTAGTACCTCATCCCCTAAAAAAATAAAAAAGAAACCATCTTTAAACTGTTTTAACTTTTTTTTTGGTTAAAATTCACGGCCAACCCTTTAACTTTCTTTTAAGGGAACCGGTAGGAAAGGCCCCTACCATCTTTTCATAAATACTAAAAGGCAGATATGCACAATTTATAAGGCCTCAGGCCTAAGGGGGAAAGACGAAAGAATTACACGAGGTTGTTACTCATCCAAAGTTTTAATTTATCTCCTATGTCAGGCCAAAGGCAAAAGGCTAACCCTTTAACTTGGTGGCGAGTGTCATCCAGGTCCACAAACTTCCAAAATGCACACATGAGTTCTCAAACTTGCTAATTGGTTCATTTGAGGTCCAAATCTCCATTACCTGCCTATGTGGCAATGATGTGTACTGGCTTATGGGGCCCACCACGCCACCATCCGCTCGTGCTAGCCAACTCGACGGAAGAGGAGGAAATAAGGGAGAACAAGGGAGGATGATGGGTCAAACAAGCATCGGTCCCTCCATCGCTAAAAAAACATTTGTAAGAGCCAGACTATTTTTTAGGGACAGGTCAAAAGGTGTACCGACCTTATAAATAGGTGTGAGCTACTGTAGCAATGAACCGCCCTTCCGGTCCTGCCATAACCCGTCCCTGGAAATGATTTTTAGGGGTGGGTAACATCATGACCCGCTCCTGAAAATAGTTGTACGCAATAAATTTATTACTTTTTCATACGATTTTGAGATGATAAATTTTATATGAAAATTGTTGAATTCGATGAGACCTAAAAGTTTGTAGTTAATAAGTTTCGATTTGAGATTGTTTAGAACCCTGAAATATTATAATAAGCTTTCTAATATTGAAATATAGAGTTTTATGGCCCAAAACTTTGTTGGGCCGGCCTGAATAGGATTGGAGTAGTAGAATGCAAAGCGTTGTTAGGCTTTGTAGATGGCGCATGAGAAATAAAAAAAATATAAATGAACAAAATATGATTTGGGATGAAAATTGTAGATCTCGACGAGATCTAAAACTTCACAGCTGACAAGTTTTTCATTTGAGATAGTTTAATACTCTAAAATCTCATTATAAGCTCTCTGGTTTTGGAAAACTATAGTTTTGAAAATAATTTTAATTAGAAAAAATAGCATAACACATTAAATATTTTAGACTTGTACACTTATCTTGTATTGTATATCACATATAGAAAACTAGAGTTCTAGGGGAGGGCCATGGCATAGCCCACCCTTCCAAATGCCATTAGCCCACCCCTAGAAAATCATTTCTATAGTAGTGCTCTTTTCTTCCTCATTTCCACCCTTTTGTCCCTAGGCCTCCAACACCTGCCAAAATTCTCCTATCACCAAGCCTTCTCCATGTCCCTAGCTCCCTCCTGACCATCTTCTCATTGTCAGTCATGGCCTACATGGCCGGGGATTGAAGATCCTACAACCACCATTGCCATCGCAGCCCCCGGACCTTCACCTCGTCATTGACCTCCACCTTCCGGCCCTCCTGGATGAAGTGATCATACAAATCGACTCGGGGTGAGATCCTAGTGCCCACTCTCTCTTCGGTCCGCTCCCGCTGCCATGTTTCCATGCTCAACTGCACCACCTCCACCGCCACTCACCGCCGGACCATGCTACAACAGAAGCCTGTCAACGACTAGTTTCTACCAAGATCTGCCTCGCGAAGCTAGTCCGTGAGCCTGTTGTCAACGTCAGCCACATAGATGGGAAGGGGGAGAGAAAGAGGGGAAGAGAGAGGGGGTTGAGGTAGGGGATGAGAAGCGGGCTCCAAGTGTGAGGGCCATAAAGTCTGAAATTTAAAGTGGGTTATGGAGATTTGAACTTTACGTAAGCCAATTAGCAAGCTTGAGAATCCAGAAGTGCATTTTGAAAGTCGTCAAGTTGTACAGCGCTTGAGAATCCAGAAGTGCATTTTGAAAGTCGTCAAGTTGTACAGCCAATTTTCTAATGTATACTAAGCTCGCCACTAAAGTTACACAAAAACAAAAGAAAAGAGCGATTGAACTGCCTTCCTCTTCCATGTACAACAGGATACTGCTACAATTTTTCACTACTAAATAGAACTCTAGATATTCTAATGTTGGGAGCTGATATTGTTGTTACAAACACATTAGCAAACCACATGTGATTGGCAATGGGATATGCATAAGCTCTAATGTACATAAATATAAATTCTAGCCTGACAACTCTTTGTAGAAAACCTGGCAATGGGATGTGCATAAGGTTTTCCCATCGCAGTTCATACATTTCGGGCCAGGAGCGTTGTGGATATTATTGTTCTGAGTAAAGCACCCAAGTCAACTTCTGTCGTGATGATTTATGTTTACCTGCTGATGCCATCCTACAAACTAGATTGATAAGCTGCCGAATTGCTTGTTCCATTCTTCATAAGTCCCCAGCTCGCTGGAAGAAACAGAAGGTCTGACCTCCTGCATAGCATTCTCGAAATCCTGCACATTTAAATAAGCAAAATAATCTTGAATGCATGAATCAGGCAGTGATTCATTGTAAAAGGAAGAGTTCCTAATCAAAGTTCAGGAGTGATCCACATGGAGCTAAAGAACTCTTTCATATTTAGATGGTCAGAGCTTCAGATTTTTTGGACTCCCAACACTTACCTTCAGCATCACAGATCGCATATCCTCCTTGTTGAGCTTTGTGATTTCAACGCCCCTTTGAAGAGCCTCTCTTAGTGGTCCCATTGAGGCATCTTTCACCAAGTTTTTCATGTCAGATCCTGAGTAGCCTGGAAATAGCAAACATTATTTAAAACAGCAAAATTCAGTATGATCAAATCAAGCTACTAAACATAGCAGCAATATTAAGAAATTTGGATGGTTATACCTTCTGTTAATTTGCAGATGGCACTAGTTTCTTCTTCCGAGAGCTTGAAAAGACCATCCTTCTCCAATAAATTGCGAATTATCCAAGCCCGTGCTTCTTCACAACCATGATGCAGTAAGATTTTCTGCACTGGCAACTCAAGAAACGAAAAAGTAGTGTTACCTGATGAAGGAAGGGGGATGTATAGACGTTTTGTGAGACGCCTGCGCGCTGCTTCATCCAGTTCTTGAGGTCTGTTTGTTGCTCCTGCCATCATTTCCCCACATGATATCAGTATGCTGCTAGGCTACTTGCCATCCTTTGTTACTTAATTTGATGCCCTGAGTTTCAATCTTCTATAGCAATTTTTCAAAAAAAAACATGGAATAAATTACGTAATGAATGCTAACATGTGTTAGTTGTAGTCATAGCTAGTGGAGGACCATGAAGGATCAATTCAACTGTCCATGCATAGACATTCAAATCATAGCTGTCTATGCAATATGCATATACCTTAATGCATTCAAAGAGAAATTCAGAGCTGCAGATATCTGTGACGCTTAAACTGAACATTTTTCACTTTTGATGAGGTACCTATAAGTAAGATTTGCTCATTTCCGCTGTCGAAACCTTCCATCTCAATTAGAAACTGTGTTTTCAACCTCCTGCTTGATTCATGTTCACCCTCTGATTTGCGCTGAAATCATGTTAAAGGCTATCAAGAGTCAACAAAAACAATGCATATGGGCATCACAAAGCAAACCCATAATTCTTAAACAAACCTGAGATAGCAGTGAGTCTATCTCATCCACAAATATGACAGCAGGTTGACGACAACTAGCCACACCAAAAAGTGCCCGAACTAGCTTTTCACCCTCACCAATCTGCAGCAGCAAAAAATGAAGATCACTATCAATCTCCAAACATAGCTTACCCTAACTTGCTTGGGACTAAAAGGCTTTGTTGTATTTCTTTTTGTTGTATACTTGTATCAATATCAAAACATAGCTTACCCCAACTTGCTTGGGATTATTATTCCCCTTTATTATTGTGTGGGGATGCTGCAGCTATGGCATACTGTAGATGTGGAACCATTAGCAACTATTTTCATATTTTAATGTATTCAAGAAGCTTTCACAACTGATAAAGATATGGTTCAGTACAGGGAATTAATGTTAAGGTCCTAATCATGGAAATGGGTAGTTGCTGCCAATAACCTCGCCAGCAACAAGTCAGTCATGATGTGGTAAATGTGCTATGGGGTTTCAGAGCACAGTAGCTCCCTAACTACACAGTCTAGATAACAAACCATCGAATCTTACTGTGGCGACATTATAAAGCATGGGTCCCGTTTTATCTCCTCAGGTACTAAATCCGACCATACACGGATATGCAATGCATCTTGGACAGCAACCTCCCGTTTTATATGGCTACAAGCGTCCCTTTAATTCCCACAACCATGGCACTAGTATTATTGTCAATCAAGCAAGAATGAACTCCCGTCTCCCAGTCCACTGCTTATTCTCCCTTCCAGTACTGTAATCCTTTTAACCCATGCCATATGGCCAACCTCAGTTGATGTTGATATTACCCCATGAGGTGTAGGGATTAGTATAGTTCTGTTAGTCATTTATTTGAGTAAAAGCATGCATAACAAAATGTAATTTGTTAGTAAAACAATGGAAATAGCAGTATTAAAAATCAAAACAAGTGCAATACAGACCCATTTGCTTGTCAGTGAGCTAGCAGATATGTAGAAAAATGTTGCCTTTGCTTCACCAGCTATTGCTTTCCCAATCATAGTTTTCCCTGTCCCCTGTGGAAAACAGGCATATAATTAGCACCGAGAAAAGGGGAGACGCAACATAAGAAGATGAGATAAATACACACAGGAGGTCCAAACAATAGTAGACCCCTTCCAGGAGACCGACAGCCACGGAATATGTCAGGGCGTAGAAGTGGCCATATCACCATCTCTGTCACACACTTTTTTGCATGTTCCAAACCAGCTATTGCAGTGTGGCACAAATTAGTTACAATTTCCAGAAAAATATTGAAGAGCAAGAAGGAAACTACATACCTATATCATCCCAGCGAACATTCGGATCTCTATCCATTATTTCATTACTGACATGTTCAATAAGGCGTGGTTCCAAATTCCTAAGCTTCTCAGGAAGCTCACCATCAGGGCCACAAAGCATTTCAATACTGATGATTGTAAAGGTTATTAGTAAGATATGAACACAAATAACATCAAATACATCGAATATGCATATACACATTTTCCATGCGATTAGTAATCATGCATTTGTAATCCGTATTCAGGAATAATAGAATAGTTGCTGCAAAATCATTTAGTGAAAAAAGGATTTTGAATGTTGCTCACATCCTTGCTCTACTGCCAGCAGGTTAGGCTTACAGGCCTCTTCTAAGGTCAAGGTGTTGTCATGCTTAAGGGTAATAGAGTGTGGTGTGTGTTCTCATGCTTACTGGGTGCTTTCACCCCTTTTCTTCTTAATATATAGATAGCAGCTCTCCTACGTGTTCGAGAAAAAAAAAAGGATTTTGAATGCTCATGACACAGCACATTTTCAATTATTTTAAACATCAGCTACAAAAACAAACTAAAGTTGAGTTAAATTTAGACAAAATGGTAAGTGAATTGAATGTGAATTTGACATTCTTGATAACTCCAAGGGCTTCATGAGAAAGGAACGGATCAGTGATTCTTGCCTGATTCAGAAATTATTAGTATTTGGGAGTATTTCCTGTGAGACAATGGATTGGGAAAATAATGGAATGATTATAGAGGTACAAAGGGTGTACAATATATAGGCAAGGATCGGTCTAGGGTTTATAGAATACACCCAATCAACGGAGATCCTTGCCTAATCTAGAATCAACCAATATAGAAACCCAGCCGCCTAGGCCTGGGCGTGCAGCCCATATGGCCGGCCCTAATGGCCCTTAACAGACCGTGCTAACACCCCCCCGCAGTCGGTACGTCAGCCACTGCGCATGTTCAGACTGGACCGAAATTCAGTGAAAACGGAGGACGGGAGGCCTTTGGTGAAGATGTCTGCATACTGAGAAGTCGTCGGGACATGCAGAACACGCAGATCACCCATGGCAACTCGTTCTCGGACGAAATGAAGATCAATCTCAATGTGCTTGGTGCGTTGATGCTGGACGGGGTTGGAACTCATGTAGACAGCACTGATATTGTCACAATATACCAGTGTAGCGCGGCGTAGAGGGGCATGAATCTCCAAGAGAAGCTGGCGCAGCCATGTGGCTTCGGCGACTCCATTAGCAACAGCGCGATACTCAGCTTCAGCGCTTGACCTGGAGACAGTGTTCTGACGCTTGGAGGACCATGAGATGAGGTTATCTCCAAGAAACACAGCATAGCCCGATGTGGACTTGCGTGTATCCGGGCAACCAGCCCAATCCGCATCAGTGTAAACCACAAGGTCGGTCGTTGAAGATGGTCGCAGCAGAAGGCCAAGATCAAGAGTACCGCGAATGTACCGAAGAATCCGTTTCAAGGCAGCAAGATGCGGCTCCCTGGGGTCGTGCATGTGCAAGCACACTTGCTGCACGGCATAAGCAATGTCTGGTCGAGTGAAGGTCAGCCACTGAAGAGCTCCGGCAAGACTGCGAAAATCCGAAATATCGGATACTGGCGCACCATCTGCAGCAGCTATTTTTGGGTTGGTGTCGACCGGTGTCAAACACGGCTTGCACTCTGACATCCCTGCGCGATCCAGAAGCTCGACCATGTACTGCCGCTGGGAGAGGAGTAGACCATCACCAGAGGGCTGAACATGCATACCGAGGAAGTGATGCAACACACCAAGATCCTTCATAGAGAACTCCTGTTGTAGAGCTGAAATAATCCGGCGCAGGAGTGCAGGAGAGGACGCGGTGAGAACGATGTCATCAACATACAGGAGCAGATATGCAATGTCAGATCCATGCTTGTAGATGAAGAGGGACGTATCTGACTTGGCCTCAACAAACCCAAGAGAGGTCAAATGGGTGGCAAACCGACTGAACCATGCACGAGGAGCTTGCTTCAACCCGTAGAGAGACTTGTTCAAGCGACAAACAAAGTCTGGGTGAGCAGGGTCTTCAAATCCAGACGGCTGAGCGCAGTAGACGGTCTCAGACAGAGTGCCATGAAGGAATGCATTCTTCACATCAAGCTGGTGCACAGGCCAGTGTCGAGAGAGAGCCAGGGAAAGGACGGTGCGAACCGTAGCTGGCTTCACCACTGGGCTGAAAGTCTCAGAGAAGTCGACTCCTGGGCGCTGGGTGAAGCCCCGAAGAACCCAGCGCGCCTTGTATCGCTCAAGTGTACCGTCGGCGTTGAACTTATGCTTGAAGATCCATTTGCCCGTGACCACATTAGCATGTGACGGACGGGGAACGAGATCCCAAGTGTGATTCTGCAGGAGGGCAGCATGTTCTTCCTCCATGGCAGCACGCCAAGAGGGGTCGGCGAGAGCACCACGGAAGGTCTTGGGCACCGGTGACAGCTGAGCAGCATGGAACAGGGCCGGAACACGGAAGCCGCGCTTAGCGCGCGTCGCCATAGAGTGCTGGTTAGTCACTGGCTGGACAGCAACAGCACCCTGGGAAGCGACACTGTAGCTGGAGGCGGCGCTGGAGCTGGCGCAGGAGCTGCAGACGGCGCTGGAGGCAACGGCGCGGGCGCTGGAACTGGACGAGCCCGACGCGTGTAGACGTTGGGGAACGCCTGGAGTGGAGGAAAACCAGGCGGAGGGCCGCGCGTGCCAACACTCGGAGACACCGGGGCGCCGCGAAGCGCAGGCGAGATGTACGCGGGCCGAGCGGACGCAGCAGGCGAGGGGGACGATGCCGCGCGTGGCGCGGAGGAAGTGGTCGACGATGCCGCGCGTGGCGCGGGAGAGGTGGGCGACGTGGCCGCGCATGGCGCGGGAGTGGACGACGTCGGTGCCGCGCGTGGCGCAGGCGTAGATGGCGATGCCGCGCGTGGCGCGGTCGTAGGTGCCGGGCGTGGCGACGTCGGGGGCGCCGAGTCCAGGGCGCGTCGTCCTGGAGGGACGTACAGTGCGCCGTCCTCGGGTACAGGTGCCGGCGCCGATGCGCAGGGGTCGACGGTGGGGGTTCCTGCAGGCAAAAACGTGTGCAATGGTCCAATAGGAGCAGGCACAGCATCAGGAGCATCAAGAAACTCAAAGACTGCCGGGGAGCGAGGCCCATCGCGCTCAGCAAATGGGAAGGCAGTTTCATCAAAGATGACATGCCTGGAGATGATGAGGCGATTGGAGGAGAGGTCAAGACAGCGATATCCTTTGTGATGATCAGAGTACCCAAGGAAGACACACATGGCGGACCGAGGGGCAAGCTTGTGAGAAGCGGTTGCGGAGAGGTTCGGGTAGCATTTGCAACCGAAGACCCGTAGATGATCATACGCCGGGGAAGTGCCATACAAGGCAAAGTGCGGCGTGGAGAAAGCAAGGGTCTTGGTGGGCAGAATGTTTAGTAGAACCGAGTGACTCGATCCAGTAAGCAGGTGGCATGGAGGCCTGGAGCAGTAGGGAGCGAACAACATTATTAATCGACCGAATTATGCGTTCAGCTTTACCGTTCTGAGGCGAGGTGTAAGGGCAAGACATGCGAAGGTGGATGCCTCAGGTGAGGAAGAAGGTGCGCGCGCTCGAGTTGTCAAACTCGCGCCCGTTGTCGCACTGGACGGCCTTGACGGTGACGCCAAACTGGGTGGAGACGAAAGCAATGAAGTTGGCGAGCGTGCTGAAAGTGTCAGATTTAACACGTAGAGGAAAAGTCCACAGATAGTGCGTGCAATCATCAAGAATGACTAAATAGTATTTATAACCAGACACACTGACAACTGGGGATGTCCAGAGATCACAATGTATAAGATCAAACTTATTAGATGCACGGGACGTAGACGCATGAAAGGGCAAGCGAACATGACGCCCTAACTGACAAGCATGACATAAATCTGAGCAATCCTCTATATGAATGGAGACACTAGACGCGAGCTTGGACAGAGCTTCGTGACCACGATGGCCGAGACGACGATGCCACAAAGGGGAGGCGGCCTTGGCGACAAGGGACTGAGCTGGAGGGAGGCGCAAGGGGTACAAGGCCCCAGAGCTATTGCACCTGACGATCACGTTCCGTGTTTGCAGATCCTTCACAGAACAACCAGCAGGGTCAAACTCAACAGAACAATTGTTATCGATAGTGAACTGACGAACTGAAATGAGATTCTTAATAATTTGTGGAGACACAAGAATATTATTAAGAAATAAAGAATGAGGTAATTCAGTAGAGCCAGTGGCAACGACGGGGAGTATGGAACCGTTACCGACAACAATCGATGAGGGAGTAGGATACCGCAGAGAAAAATTATGTGAAAGATTACGGGAAGAAGATGTCATGTGTGAAGTAGCACCTGAGTCGAAATACCAGTCGGTGGTGGGAGGCTGATTCAGCGTTGCCGTGCTGAATGCGGAGGCCAGCGACTGGGTGTCCCAAGAGGGCAGGCCGGCCATGGGGTTGTAGAACCCTGGCGCAGCCCACTGGCCGGCCTTCTCGGTTGGCGCAGAGGTAGGAGGAGCCGCAGGCTGCTGCTGCGGCTGGACGAGGGGCTGCTGCTGGTACGCGACGAAGGCCTGCTGCTGGGGACGAGGCTGAGGAATTGGCGCCAGAGGAGGACGTGCACCAGGCCACATGTGAATGGTGCCCGTCCACGGGTTGTAGACGGAGGGCCAGGAGCTGGCTGGTGGCGCCGCCGTCTTGGGCGCGCCGGCCTGCTGCGTAGTGGCGGCGGTCTGCTGCTGTCTAGCCGCCTGTTGGCGCTGGCCGCCGTTGCCTCTCCTGCCGCCGCCGCCGCGCTTGTTGGAGCGGCTATTGTTGGACTCAGAGCCGGCCCCCCCGGAGTTGGAACCGGGCTGCTGCGGCTGCGAAGACTTGGTGGTGGCAGCGAGGGCGGTGGCTGGAGAAGGCTGTCGGTCCTCCAGGGTGAGCTCCTCCAAGATGAGGTCGTCGCGCGCGTCGAGGAAGGACGGGAAGGGCCGGGCGCGACGAAGCAGGGCGCCGACGTGAGCGAAACGCTCATTGAGGCCTCGGATCACGTTGAGGACGAGGGTGCGGTCGGTGACGACTTCACCGAGGGCGCCGAGGTCGTCAGCCATCTTCTTGAGACGGCGACAATACTCGCCGATGGAGAGGTCGCCCTGGACGAAGTTGCGGAACCGCGTCTCAAGCTGGATGGCGCGGATTTCTCGGTTGCCGAGAAATTGGGACTCGACGACGAGCCAAGTGTCCCGGGCGGTGGAGCCCTGGGAGGATATGATCTCGGCGAGGTCGTCGGAGAGGGTCCCGAGGATCCATCCTTGGACCACGCAGTCCATGCGATCCCAATCTGGCGAGGGGACCGGGTCGTCGAGACGAACGTGATCCTGGAGGGAGAACTTGCCGAGGGTCAGCAGAAATTGATCACGCCAGCGATTGAAGTTACCCGAGTCAACATCGAGCACGATGGAGATGAGGCTGCGGATGTTGGAGACGGCGACCGCCTGAGCGTGGAGGTTCAGGAGGGCCGCGGCCTCCTGGTACAGCATGGCGGCGTGCAGGTCGACGGGTGCCAGGGGCGCGGACGCCGGCTTCGGAGGCGGAGGAGGGGCGATGGCGGCGGCCGCCGTCGCGCGCTCCTTGGCCGCACGCGCCTGGGCTTCGTTGAAGCGGGCGATGGCGGCGTCGCGGGCCGTGGCCGCGGCCGTCGCCTCCTGCTCGGCCTGGAGTGCACGAGCGAGGGCGGAGTCGTGCTGCTCCTGGCGTTCCTTGGCGAGGGCGCTGGACTTTTCCATGGCCGCTCGCCGGGCGATCTCGTCCTGCTGGACGGGGGAAGCAGAGGAGGCGGAGGGATCGATCTCCGCGGCCAGCAGCTTGAGGGGATCCTCTGCTTCAGGTGTGTCGCCCATGGCGCCGCCGGGAGGAGGGAGGGAGGGAGGCGCAGCACGGCAGGAAGGCCGGCGCGCAGGCGCTGCACGGCGATGTGCCGGCGCGCTAGGTTGAGCGGAAGCGAGGAATCCGAGGGTAATCCCGGACTCGTGATACCATGTGAGACAATGGATTGGGAAAATAATGGAATGATTATAGAGGTACAAAGGGTGTACAATATATAGGCAAGGATCGGTCTAGGGTTTATAGAATACACCCAATCAACGGAGATCCTTGCCTAATCTAGAATCAACCAATATAGAAACCCAGCCGCCTAGGCCTGGGCGTGCAGCCCATATGGCCGGCCCTAATGGCCCTTAACAGACCGTGCTAACATTTCCACATACTGCTATCTTTTCCAGTCAATAAGAAAAGACTCAGATGTTAAATGAGAAACAACCTGTGCTCCAAATGTTTCTGTACTTCTTATGTCAATTAACTGAGTAATAGTTCACCTTTCACCACAGCTAAATATTCCATTTAGTATCAGAAGTTCATGATTGACTTATACAAAATGATCAGGAACTTCAAGCATATTACTTACGGCATGTTTGGGTGGAGGGAGTTGGTGGTAAGGAATGGGAGTTGAGATATGAGAGACTAAAATTCTATTGTTTGTTTCATGGGCATGGGAATTTTAGTGGGATGGGGATTCCCTCCAAAAGCCAGACAAGGGAATGGGACTAAAAATCATGTTAGAGGAATAAGAACTATTATATTCCAGCCAGCCCTTAGGGGCAATATATACACACACAAAGAAGACTCCAGA
Source organism: Urochloa ruziziensis (assembly GCA_015476505.1). NCBI lineage: Eukaryota > Viridiplantae > Streptophyta > Magnoliopsida > Poales > Poaceae > Urochloa > Urochloa ruziziensis. The sequence continues at coordinate 63,681,108 of CM027121.1, read as the reverse complement.
ACAATGTAGAGACTCTAGACCCTTAACAAATCAAATTCCCAAGTGAATTCCCTCCATCAACTCTCATCACTAATTCCCATGCCCCTTCCCCATTAGTTGCCAAACGCACCCTTATTAACACTTTTTACTGTTTAGTACATGTCTCCTTTCAACCTCTAAATTTGTGAAGGGGCTAGTGACTTATACATGAAAATTGTTTACCCAGGCTTTCAATTCCAAATGTTAACGAAGTTAGGAGTTCAGCTGGTTATCAGAGTCATCGCTAAGGCCCATGAGCATAGAGGTTAAAGGATCAGATATTGAATAAATCCAAAACAAGCCACCCTAGTGTTTAGTTATCAGGAGCCGAACCATGGATTAGCCACAAGAAACGGGGGCAATACCATTAGCTACAAGTCATATATATAGCAGTATTCTAACAACAAGGAAACTGTCTCAAGAGAATCCATTGTGCAGTTCAACAAAGAAGAGGAAGATGTGGACAGTGCCAAGAAATAACCGAAGACCGAATGCATAGTGTTGGAAGTACAACCTAAACTATCACAAGGAAATGATAAAACAAATTAAAATGGTCTCAAGCAGTTAAGATAGTAATACAAACCATTTCCTTGTTGAATCTTCCATGGAATCATCACTTTTTCCAGTGACCCGTGAGATTGTTGTACCTGATCCTCCATTATTTCTTATAGGGGGAACAAAACTACCACGTGGTCCACGACGAGAATTCCAGCTAGGCCTCACGCCATAATTCCGTGTACTATGGTTGTTATCACATTGGGGCGATACAGAAGTACCTTGTGGACCATTACGCCCAGACTTTTGTGCAACCTCCCTTTCCTAGAAAGAAAAGAACAAAGACGATCGGACATGGTTGCCAAATTAGTAGAAGCACAGATTAGGTTGTCAAGTCATTACTATTATTTACAATGCAGTTAGGGAGCAAGAGTTGGGACCTGGGAGGGACAATGAAAGGGTCTGAAATTGTGCTATATGTGTGGCACCATATAATAAGATAGAACCCCTTGGTTAAAGGGTAGTATGAGTTATGGAACATCTATAGCTAGAAAATCAAGATTAAACCACTAATCAAGAAGTTATTAGGAGCTACAGAGCAACATTTTAATAAACAAAATTTGGCACAAATATTTTTCAGGGAAACAGTACTGCCCGCTGTGATAGGTGACTCGGGATTGCATTCAGTGGTAACAGATGCAGATATAAAACAATAATAAGTACACAATTCATGAAACTAATTGGACTAGTCAATGTAGTTTTTCTTAAAAAACAGGACATCTTTACACACAATAAGCTAATGAAAACAAGTACCTTACCTAACCTATGTTCAAATACAAGCAATGTAAAATAAATAAATAAACCGTAGTAGTGCAACAAGTATGACTAAAACATGATATCAAAACCTGCACCAAATTATCACAAACCATTGGTGTGTTATGAAATTACATTTACTAGGAGAAACATAGAGGCTCGTCCAAAATATTTGTTAAACAGGGGCAAAATGACACAACAACTGACAGAACTACAGCTGAAAGTATATATTACAAATGTGCATACCATCTTTACCCTGGCAGTCATAAACTCATTGCCAGGGGCATCAGATTCATCATTACTTAATGGAGAATTTGAAACTTCACATATAGGACTTCTGAAACCTGTATGTTTCCGCTTTGCATTCTGCAATAGACCGCGGGGTTTCACATCTTCTTCAACCTCCAGGTAAGCAGGATGTCCATTCCCATTTTGATTTGTTCTATTTTCAATACCAGTGCACTCTTTAGATGAGTTCTCTGATTTGAACATATTCCTGTCTGGTACACCATTTGCCTTTAAGGACTTACTGCTAAATAATGATGACAATTTTGTTTGCATCATTAATTTTGAAGCCCTCACGCTTAGCTTCTCATTTTCCAGGTCAGCTGGACTTTCATCAATGCGTGGAGCCCCTTGGCCGGCAAATTCTTGCCATGTAGCGCTCTTTTAATTTTAACACATACCACATGTAGAGAAAGGGTATAACAGTTAGTATGGAATCAACTAACAAATACTATTCAATTCTTCAAATAGTGCTTTAATAATAGGCAGCAAGTTCCGAAATCACCCTCAGAAATGATTTATAAATAAAGAAGTTATGCTAGAATAGAAAGAAATAAGTAAACTAACTCACAAAAGGAAGCAGAATAAGTTGAAAATTATACCATTTGATCAGCAGCATTTGCTTTGGACTTCTGAAGAAGAATTTGGAAGTACCTCGAACACTTGATTCTTTCTACATTAATGTCACCTTGCTTTGCAAAAACAAGGCCAACATCTTTTTTGTGACCTCAAAAGCTGCACTGAACTCAAAGTACATCAAAAGCCACTATTAATGCATGAAAGAGGAATGTGCTTAAGATAGCACACATTAGAGTATAATCTTTCAGAATCCAAGACAACTGAAACAATACTAGTAAAAAATTTTTCGATGAACTTCTATTATGATGGGATTAGACATTGCTTTAATAGTTTTCATCAGACATTTTAACTAATTCAGAGAAAAAAGAGAAAATGAATTCAAACATCTGATAATGCCAATGTTGGGTTGCTGCAAATATCCCAGTTTTATGAAGCCCAAAAACTTCTATTAAATCTGCAGACACATTTCACAATTGACACTTTAGTTCAAAACCTTACATGTAAGACATGTATCCTTATAGGTGCTGGTCTCAAAACACTTACAAAAAGTGACAATGTTTCACACACGAGATATTATTGTTCAAGGGTTTTTGCTTATTAAATGTGAACATAGTACACTAAGTGTCAATGTCATTACCAACCATAATCGATGCTTAACCTCGCACTTAAACAGATAGAATAAGGGGGGGGATCTATTATCTACTTTAGTTAGGATGAGGTCGTTGCCTCAATTAGAATAGATAGCAACAAATCCATTGTAGGACGTTAAAGTGGGTATTGTGGAACAGCAGCATCACCGATGAACAAGCCTTTGCTATGAAGACTTAATTTGCCCCCAGTTACATGTTCCCCATGTTAAATTTGATTTAGCACATTCCCGAGCTGACTAGTGCTGTACTGCTTAGAGCAAGTAGTTCCATCTGACGGCAACACCAAAGAGCATGTGTACGCAAAGAAAAGGCAACATATCTTTCAATGCACTTTGCCAAATGTTCTTTCAGACATAAAGGCATGCTCTACTGAATCACCGGTTACACATGGCACAGAAACATTACAGCCACGATGTTTGTGCTTGTGCATCCACATCCTACTTGGATGAACAGAGTTGAGATCTTCATGCTCACTGCTAATACGTGCTAGGGAATTCCAGAGATTGAAGAGAACCAAGCCCGCACGTACAGTAATTCGCAGCAATTTCTTCGAGGGACATCACAGCAACTGAACTACAATATTTGCACAGCGCCTACTGTAGCCGCATTAGATCCCCAACATCCCGATGCTTCGCACAAAACTACCAGGAATCAATCAACGGAAAATCGTCCAATTCAACGATTCGGAAAACGAAATAGGGAAGGGATGGGGTTGCGCGGGGGTAGTGAGTGTCCCGTACCGGTCGCTGTCGGGGGCGCGGGCGCGCGAGGCGGCGGCGAGCCGCGCGGAGGCCGCGGCGCGGATGGGCGCGAGGAAGGCGGCATCCTCGGGGCCCGCTCCGGGGGCGAGGGCCTGGGAGTCGAGGAAGCCGAGGAGGCGGAGCGCGAGCGCCTGCGCCGCCCCGGCGTCCCCGCGCTCGAGCGCGGCGTCGGCGCCGAAGAGGAGGGAGTGGAGGCGCCGCAGCCGCTCGTCCGCCTCCTTCCTCCAGTTCGCCGGGCAGACGCCGCCGGCGGGCGCGTCGGCGGCGGCGCGGGGCGGCTCCGCCATTTTGGGGGCCGTGCAGGGATTTCTCGTTCCGTCCCGTTTCCGCCGCCGCCGCGCTTGGTTGTGGTTCCCGCTCTTTTGCGCCGTGGTGTGGCCGGAGATGGAGGAACTGGGCTTCCCTTGTACGTAAATGGCAATTGGGCTTTAATGAGCAATTTGTTGCTTGAAGAGACGGAGATTCATGGGCGACAATTGGGTTTTCAACTTGGACTAGTAGTGTAAATTAGTAAACGATAATTTTATATTAATAAAAAAATCTAGTAAAAATATATTTGTAAGGATGAGTCTCCATCAAAAAATATTTTTTTTGAGACAATGTCTCCATCAAAAATTGTTAACTTAGGAATGACATTGCTCCATACAAAAATTAGGTATAATAATCACCCACAGCTAATACAGTATATAAAGCAACCGTAAACACAGAATGGGTAAGTTGGCATCCACTAATTCATCTTCTAACGCGAACATAAAGGAAATAATAACTACATGAATATGATATTTTAACCAAAGTTCGGCTTACTTCCAAAGATCTACATATAATAAGGAAACTTGATTAGTATAATTTAGTGAAGAAATGGATATGTGAAATAACATTTTGTTTACGTACTGCAAGGTAAACAAATCTTTTTTCATACTTCCAGGACAACCATGTGAATAATGTTTTAGTTTTTTTCTTTCCGGTGGGTCAATAACATGGATGTCTAAAAATCCAAATTGTCCTGTATTCGTATCTATAAAAAGTGCTAATATGAATACTCGTATTTGTATACAATTTTAATGTGGATGTCAAATGGATATATTCAGATCTGATTTTTCTGTATTTTCTCTATTTAATTTAAAATTTGTATCTATACTATTAAGAGCGAATGATTTGACGGTCATAAAAATCTTACTCTTACACCTCCTACACCATCGGATTTTATGATGATCGAACGCTCTAGATTAATCGAAAGAGTTCATGTTGATTACATGTTTAATTTAAAACTCTTACACCTTTGATCCTACACCGTCGGATTTTATGATGATCGATCGCTCTAAATTAATCTAAAGAGTCTATATTGACTACATCTCTAATTTAGTAATTTTTTAAAAAACACGTGCCTGCGGCACGTGCCCTTCTGCTAGTTCGATAAAAATGTGAAACATCCGACATTATACGTATCGGTGAAGGATAAACCTGATGACACCATCTCAAACTTTTTTATTATTAACTGTTAATTATCAATATGTTAATTTTAATAGTACTAATAATGTAATGGTGTACACCCTTTAAGGTACTAAAAATTATTTATATGACAAATGACTAATTATGTTAATCTACTATTACTGAAAATTATTTATATGACAAATGACAAATTAATGATCGCTTTGCCCCTACGTTCCAAGTCAAGTATGTATAATTTGCTATGTTCCAAGTCGATCATGTATCCGAATTTGAACTATTTATTTTGTATTCGTATATAATAATATTCTTATTTGCATCCAAAATCGAATTGAAATGTGCTATCCCAATTCAATTCCACACATATTCAACCTGAATCCATCCCTACAGTGCCAAGACAAATGAAGTGTTTTGAGACACACCGTTAACGGACACGGCCGTTAGGCCCCTATGGCACACGGCAAAGAGGGCCTTTGCCGTGTGCGCTTTGTCGTGTGCAACGCACGTCAAAGGTTACAATAAAGCCTTTGCCGTGTGTATCGGGCACACAATAAAGGCCCAGGATCCGGTAGTGCACGCAGCATAGCCGCCCTTTTTTATCGTGTCGAAGCATGCTAATTACAATAAAATCATATTATGAAATGATTTTTTTACATACGTAAACACACTGTTAGTACATGTGGGGATTTTTACAATCGTATCATAGAGGGGTGATTATGCGATATATATTATAATTAACACCAAGGTACATTTTGTCGGTTAATTTTATTTACAGAGAAGGCATGCATGTCGTACGTCGTCGTAGACACTTGCGGTAGGTATGGTAGCTCTCCGTCCATCAAACAGCAGCAGCACCATCATCGGTTGAAGGATCGCAGTGGATGTCGATACGTTCCCAGCTCCTGGGAGAGATGATGTGGTTTCTTTCACAGTAGCGCACCAGAAGGGCGGCCAAGGTGACGAGCTCGCTGCCGTCGCTAAGCCGCGCGGCGTGCGAGCGCGCGCTGCAATGGGCACCGGCGTAGCACAGCATCTCCGACCACACCTGCGCGATGAGGTGGAGCGTCGTCGTCGTGCCGTTGCCATTGCCGGCAGCTGCAACACCAGGCGCGTCCTGCATCAACTGCTGCTTTTGGATCAGGCATGTGCAGAGGTTGGTTCCTTTGGTCAGCAAGTCTTGATGTCCAGCCTGAGGTGGATGTTGTAGCTCTTGATGAGGCATCTGCAGTGCGACCCTGCATGCCAGCTCGTCGGCGCCCATGGACGACCCTTGGCAATCCTCGATGAGTTTGAAGCACAGCCTGGCGTAGCTGGCGCGGCTAGTAGTAGGAGGCAGCATGTAGGTGCGCGCGGCGAGGAGGAAAACCATGTAGTTTGTGAGTGCCTGGACGGCCCCGGCAAGATCGTCCTCCTCCTCCTGCTGCTGGTTCCGGAGGCTCCTGTACCAGAAGAGGTAGCCATTAGTAGCGACGTGCCAGGCAAGGATGCTGTCCTCAAATTCCAAGCCGACGACACTCTCTAGCAGCAGCACCTCCTGGGCACCCCAGCACTCTAGCAGCGCTGCCCGGCCCCTCGAATTGCGGATGTGGTCCGGGCTATCTTTGGGGATCCCCACGCTCCGCTCCACTTGTTGATCCGGCTTGCCGCGGCGGACGAGCACATGTGGAACAGATTGAGCTGTCCCATGGAGCCTGACCAGTTCCCAGGAGCAGGACGGCAGCGGAAGCACCGGCGCCGGAGGGCTGCGAGGAGATCTGCGAGTGCACGAGCCACCCTCAGGCAACGACCACATATGGGGCCGTACCTGTAAACAAGGAATCGCCATGTCCAGGTCGAGACCATGCCTCTCAATCCTGACACGGTCTCCAGGGTGACGGCCCCAGCTAACAGGACGTAGGTGACTACGACATCCTTTCTGCTACCGTGCTGATGCTGAGCGCCAGCCTGCTGGTGCAGATGGAACAGGAAGAATGCGACGGCTGTGGCCACCCAAGAAAAGGCACGGGTGCACTGGCCAAACGGCGAGCAGATCACCTCCGCCTTGCTGTACAAGACGTCGTGCATCAAGGACAGCTGCATCTCGGCCACCTTGCACATCACGCCCCCTCTCATCTGCTCCTTGTAATCCATCTCTACGAACACCACAAGTAGTGGAGACTGCAACAAATCCTGGGCAACAATGAGCATGCCGTGAGCTACCTGCCACAAGCCCTCTGTGTCCCACTCCGACACTTGGGCTGAGCCGCAACATGTAACAGAATTCCTCTCCGCAATTTCGTAGCTGACGCCGGATGGGTAACCGTTGGCACGGATGAGCGCCACAATTCTCTCCCCGTACTTTACAATGCCGACCACGAAGAGGAGGGCGGCGGTGCACCGGAGCCAATGATGATGCCGTCGACCGCCTACGGCAATGACAGGTTCCTGCAGCAGGGACACGTACAGGACGTAAGCGGCTCCGGTGGCCTGCACGGCGAGCGTCTGCAGGTGGCGCAGCCACAGCCGGTTGTCCTCCAGGGCGTAGGCGGTGATGTTGTCCTGCCCGCCCAGGTGCACCAGCAGCAGCGGCGCCCACAACGCCATCACCTGGTGTTCCGCCGCCTGGCTCGTCACCGACAGGTGGCCGATGGCGTAGATCGCGACCGAGTCAGCCAGCATGTACGCCGACCAGACGAAGGCCCTAAGAACACCAGAGTCGAGACGCCGCCGGAGCTCCGCCAGCACGAAGAGCGCCACCTGCAGCGTGAAGCTCAGCAGCACCAGCACATGGAGGCCCCATTCCTTCCACAGATGCACCACAGCCTGTGCTGCCATTAATTAATAGCCTATGATTGTGCTCTTCTTCTGAAATGAATATACACAAATTGCTTAGCAAACCATACACAGCCTAACATATAACTCCTTCCTACCTTACAAAACCATACACAAATTTAAACCGTTTTCTAGAAAATGCAAAACCACCATTAAAACCACCCAAAGGAACAAATTTGCCTGGTTTTGACAATTGGATGGCCCTTCCTACCTTGGTTTTGTAGTTGTAGGTTAAAAATTTGACTTTTGTCATAGTTGGAGGTTGAAAATTGGACTTTTCCTATTAATATACTCCCTCATTCTAAAATATATAAAGTTCAGGACAATCAAATTAGCTTTTCCTAAATGCCGTACATTTAAGAATTGAGCTGGTACATCTTTATAGTGCATCAGTCATCATATATATGGAGACTACATTAGCTTTCCACAAAAAATATTTATTACATCATCAATCAACTCCCAAAAAATTAGAATTTTTTAAGCTTACCATGGACTTCCATTGTTTCAATTTGTAATATTTTTCACATTTTTAGTTGCACAAATTTTGTTGGGTACCCAGATATATGTTATGTCTGATACATAGCAAAACGATCAAAAAATTGGAATGGAGGGAGTAATGTACAATGCAACCATGTCAACTTTTAATGCCAATCTTCGAGGCAGTGCCATGGATCCGGCGCATTCTGGGACCTCGATCATGTTGCAACTAGCATTTATTGTCTTGATGTGGCCAAATCTTCAACTAGAAAATGGAGGTATTTATTCTTCGCCATTGTTGTTGGCCAAGCTCCGTTCTACATTTGTCCGGGTGTGGCAAAAATGGTTTTTCCGGAGTCGACTTTACGAAACAAGCCGCAAAACGTCATTTTAGTATGTATTAAAGTAATTTTCTGATGTCTTGGCTACATTTTTCTTTGTAATAATTATGGTCTAATGCATTCTCAAAAGAGGATATGCTTGAAGTTAGAAATATATCTTCTGTTATCTAAAAAATATTCCTCCGTCTTGACGAAACCCTGTACTAATTTTGTGTTCGGCGGGCTAAATCTGGGTATACCATTGACATATTCTGTGTATATATACAAACCCTTCACTTGCATTTGGAGCGTGATAAGAAAAAACTGGGCTCAAGGAGCTACCTGCTTGCTAGTTTTGAGTATGTCTACTTAGAATGCATTACTTAATAGTGTAAAGTGCACAGGTTGTGAAAACCATAATTATGAACTACGGAATAATATACATTGCACCTTCATTCTGAAATAAAATAGTTTGAGTTTGTTCTTAGTTAAACATGTTATATAGTCGATATGAAATGTTATTGAGGTGCAATGACGATAAGGGGTGGATAAGTAAAGTAGCTTACGCTATTATGACTTGAGAAGTAATAGACGGTGACCACGGCCCAGCTGCAGCGCTTGCTATCTCTAGCACAGAGATAAAGTGTAGCATATTAATTTGAGGTGAAGTAATTAAGTATATGTGTTGCTTTGATGAGCGATGCAATGAGGTTCAGAGTCAACATATATATAACACTACGCCTCTATATGCGGTAGTGACTCGAGGCAACGGACATCTTGGTCTCTGAGCGTGGGTTCGTGTCGAAAAGAGGGATCTTCTTCTATCTCGCCTCTTAATTCGTGCACTCCTTGCTTGTGATGACTAGGTGTCCATGCTCAATGTGGTGGGCGGCGGCTCGGCGGCATTGCTCGGCTGCCTATGGCTTCTAAGTGTCCCGGCGGCGAGCGGTCACGCATAGCGTCGGCCGTTTCGGTGCCTTGACTTCTCCCTTGCCGGGGATAGAGTCCTTGTTACTGTCCCTAGGGTGCGACTTCTATGGGTGGTGGCTCATGTCGACGACCCAATCCGACTGAGCAGAGAGTGTTTCCGTGTCGACGTCCCAATCCGACCGGATAGAGTGTGCAGTGTCGATGCCCCAATCCGACCTGCCAGTTGTTAGTCTTCTTCTTAGTTTTCTCTTTGTTTACCTGATTATGTTCTTCCAGGGGCATAGTCTTGTATTTTCTGCTTATATCAATGAAACGCACACGTCGTGTGCCGTTCCTTAAAAAAAACTATATATATGGAATCGATTCGTTCCGTGTCTGGCATGTGTAAGCATGTATACGATCATGCGCCTGTGACAAGCAAAGGTAACAAAAAGCTGCGAGGTTCGCATTCGTTTCGTGTTGTCATGTGTCGATTGGTGAGAAAATGAAAAGAAGCAGCAGCGGCTATTATAACAAATGATTAAGCTATTCCTATATACTAAAGCTCCAAGAATTGAAGCAATTCTAGGCTAGGTGCCACTATTCATGGGTCCCGCGGGACCTACCATATGTAGGACCCGAGCGACACGCTTATGTGGGGTCCACATCACTGCATATGTGGGACCCGCAGACCTATACGTGGGACCCACAAACCAATATATGTGGGACCAACCATAAATCTTTTTTCTTGCAAACCATGACTTACAATTTTTGAAAAATACTATATAGTGTTTAAAGAACCAATACAACATAAATGTCTAATAATCATAAAATTCTCACAAAAATTATTGTATGGCGCTCAGACTCGAATAACCAATGATGTAAGATACAACTACTTTGAGGATGAATTTATATTCTAATATTGATTAGTTAAAATTTTAATTATTTTAATTGATTTTCTAATTTAATAATCAATGCAATGTTACTACTAATAACACAATACAAGCAACACGTTCTTTTATTAATATTTCAGAACAAAATGTTTATAGTAGTGTGCATAGCGCGCTAATCTGACTAGTTAATTGTATTTGATATGCGTTACAAAGGACATGACAATAAATAATATAAAAAAGAGCCTACCAATATATATCAGATTGTCTAAAGAAACTTGAACGATAGTTCACGGTGTGCCTTTTGCATCATAATCAAACTATACACAACGCCTTTTATTTAATTGTCAATTTACTATATCAATTTGACAAATGATGAAGAGTTTTTTTTTTGAGAAACCGGGATTTCATTAATTCTGGTGCTTACAACCTTTTACAAGGACACCCTCAAAAGAAAATAAAATACAAGCAAGTCCTTGTAAATCCTTCCCGGTCGTCCTCGCCACCGGCTGCCGGAGAGCATTGCTTGAGACCGACCTCCTCTCTAGCGAAGAACGAAGATTTTTAACGCCGTCTTGAGCCGCATATCGAAATTGACATGCCCTTTGCACGCTGAACGAACCGGCAATGGTAGATGGTCGACGACCATCGCCTCGCCTGGTCATCGAGGAATCCGACGCCTCAAGCACCGAATCCCCCCACATGTCAAGCGACGAAGGACCCCGAGGGGTAGATGAACCACCAGAAATAGTGGTAGGCAAGAACCAACCCGATTTCTCGTGTTGGTAGATGAAGGTCTTCCTCTCATCCCCCGCAGCGCTATCAGTGGAAACAAGTCCAGCAGCATCTCGGGGAGGAACACCGGCAACACAGGGAAGCACAAGGCATAATTGACCAACGACGCATAAGGAAAAAGCGAATAAAAACATCGCCGCCATCAAAAAGCCTACAAATGACACCACTGTGCTCCCACCTCCGAGCAACAACCACCAAACTACAGATCCACCAACAAAAGCCGCAGAGGGAGCAAAGGGGAAGCAAAATATCCCCAGCCACAGCTTCATTGAAGCAGGGGCATGAACGAACCCTAGAAATCCAAATCCAGGGTACTCCCACCACACCGGCTCATCACTGGTCAGAACGAGCTTACCAGCGAGGAGGAGAAGAAGCCGGCGTCTCTTATTCCACACCTGCAGCCCCGCCTCCACCTCTTGAGATCTGCGTGGCTTGAAACTACCTATAAAACCTAGGCATATGTACACCGGACACCTCAATCCCCGTTCCCCATCCCCTCCGGTGCCGATCCGGCCACCGGAGTGGAAGGGGAACGGAGGAGATTGGCTCCGGACGTTGGTCTCCTCGGTGTCGCCCTCTCTCAACTGTAGCGGAGAAGAAGCGAGAAGGACGAGGAATTTTCGTTGGGGACAAATGATGAAGAGTTAACAGGCCCATTTAGCTAACGGGCCGACCTTCCCAATCAACCAAGTGTCAGCCTGCTTTTGGCCCAATTTGCAACCTTTTCCTTCATTTTCTTGTCACGAGCGTTAAAAAATGATACAATGACAAACATATTTGGACATAAGAAATTATTTATTTAATTTTTATCAATTTTCTTTTGTCTGTGGCTAAGCCGAATGAGTTGCCGCAAAGTTGTCACCGGGGGTGAGGTCCTATTACCTGCGTCTGCCTGATAGTGATACACCACAAAAGCAGTTCCTGCAACAAAACTCTCTGCCGTGTCGCGTTCGGGGGGAATCGAGGAAATAACACCGGTTTGTTGGAGTGTTCAAGAAATAGCACTAGTTATTCATGATTTCAGAAAATAGCACCCGTATCACTAAAAAATATCTAAATTGCACCGGTATCTAGTTCTTCTATGTTTTTATTTGATTTTGGTCCCATTTTAATTTACAAATAGACCAAATTGTCCCTAATGTAATGTAGATAAGCCTAAACCATAATCCCTAAAAACTATAAACCTTAAACCTAAACAACCCTAAATTCTAAATCTCGTTTCAGTAACCCTAAACCTAAACAACCCTAATCTCTAAATCTCATTTTAATAAACCCTAAACAACCCTAAACCCTAAACCCTAAACCCAAACCCTAAACCATAAAATATATAAACCATAAATCCTAAATCTCATTTTATCAAACCCTAAACCTAAACAACCCTAAACCTTAACACCCTAAATTATAAACTCTAAACCCAAATCTCCTTTTACTGGTTGGAGAGTCTAAAAAAGAGAAGACTGGAGGGGTATATTTGACTTTTTAGTATTGGTGTGAAGGAATAGAAGAAAGTGAATGTCAAAACTAGTGCTGTTTCATGAATCCGTATACTTACATGGTGCTATTATCTGAAAAGGTGAAAAACGGATGCTACTTCCTTAGCACCGTCCCATACCGGTGCTATTTTCTCAATTTTCTCGTCGTGTTCGTGTCATGACCATAAAAATCAACGATTCGACCGACCTCTGGCACGCCTCCAGAACCTTTCATGTCGCTTTCCCGCCAACATACTTTACCTTCTCCACTCAGACAGCCAGACTTGGTGATTGAGTCCAAGCAGATCCCTCTTCTGATATCCTCCCGGATTGACCTCGAATCGATCTACTCCCTCGCCGGAGGAACTCGCCATGGCGGAGACCATCGTCTCCGCCGTCATAGGCGACGCCGTCAGCAGAGTGATCTCCCTCCTCACAGGGCGCTTCGCCCAGAAGCAGAGCACCGAGGCCAAGCTGCGAAGGATATGCCACCTTCTCATGAGGATCCACAGCGTGGTGGAGGAGGCCAGAGGCCGGCAGATCACCAACGACGGCGTCCTGAATTGGCTCTCGGAGCTCATCGACGGCGAGTTCCATGCCCGGTACCTGCTCGACGAAATGATTGGCTGCGGCGACCGGAACGAGATCGAGGGCAACGACTCCTGTGAGGAGCAGGTACCTCTTCCACAAGCTAATTCCTCCATGTCCCTGTTCAATCCAGCAAAGAGGATGCGGGTAGCTGCAGGTGCCATTAAGAGTGTTCTGTCGCGGCGTTGTGATCTTGATGCCGCCGATGAGATTGATAGAGTACTAGAGAGATTGAAAGGGGTCTCTGCTGATCTTGGGGAATTCATCTTGCTCCTTCAAGGCTACCAGCCGATCCGTCGGCCCCTACCGACAAACATCTTCATCGACGGGCAGATGTTCGGTAGGCATGTGGAGAAGGAGAGGATCATCAACTTCCTGCTGCATGATAATGAAGGTCACTCTGTTGGAGGACTCGGTGTGCTTCCAATCGTTGGCGCTATCGGAGTCGGCAAGACGACCCTGGTGCAGCACGCCTGCGATGATGACAGAGTGCGCAGGCACTTTTCTGTTATCATGTTCTTCAATTTCTCATGCACCTATGCTATCGCGGCGACAAGGGAAGTAGCAGTTGCCATTCGGTCCAAGCATGTCATCGGCGATGCTCAGCTAAGTCTGAATAACCCCTTACAATGGATCAAGAGGAATTGTCACGACAAGAGGGTCCTTGTAGTACTTGAGAATGTTGACATGCGCAAGAAGCAGAGGCTGGAAGAGCTCCTGCCGAAGTTGAGGTGTGCTGAACAGGGGAGCAAGGTAATTTTCACAACAAACAACAGGCGTGTCTCGACCTTGGGGACGGTGGAGCCTATCATACTGAAGGTCTTGCCCAGCCCAGAGTATTGGTTCTTCTTCAAGGCGCATGCGTTTGCAGGCAGGGATCTCGAGGAGAACCCAAGGCTGGTGACTGCAGGCAGAGCAATTGCGAGGAAGCTGAACGGGTCCTTCTTCGGAGCAAAGATTGTCGGAGGATTGCTTAAGGACCATCCAGATCCCAGGTTTTGGTGTAAGGTGCTTAGGAGCAACATTGGGGGTCTCTCTCTGCTAGGTGATGGCATTGGTTACATTGCGGATTTGTCTGAGAACTTGCTACCGGATCATGTCAACGTATGCCAGGTGAACATTTCCAAGGTTCCCTTTGCCTCACAGATAGAGTTGCCCAGGTTTCAGGATCTGTGTGAACTTCGTGGCACGGAGGCCGGCTTAGCAGACGACATCAGCTTTGCGAGAGTATTGTTGTGCAAGTCAGTGATGCCATTCTACAACAATTACTGCATTGCTTCTTGCACTATAAGCTCAGGAAATTGTAACTACGAGCGTGCTATTGTTTTATCTAATTTCTTGTTGCGTGATCTCTAATAGTGTTATGTGCAATCTAAACTTATATGCAATCCATGATCCATCTTTCTTTCCTCATGCACAGTTGTACATATATGTGTTCTCCAAGTATTGCTGATGTCTGTCTTTCTGTTTGGTTGATATTCTGTCCTGGGATCTTTTCCCCCAAAATACTAGCAAGAGATTATTTTCAGAATAATACTCTAAAAAGATCCCGTGTAAGGTACATATCAAGTTCAGGGGCTTGTCCTTGGAGCAGTGATGATCACCTGATTTGCAAAATCTTACTTATGAGGATGACCAGGACATATAACAGTTCCAAAGATGAGGGGAATTGGAAATATTTGCTTTCATCATAATACAAATACCACAAATATTGATGAGGTCTGGACAGCCTCATATGCATGCATAGTCACATAAAGGGTTGCAGTTCCAGAATGTCAGAGTTAAAATTCAGAGTTTCTTTCTTGCAAAAAAGATCAGGCTCCCTTTCTTCCAGTGTGCTCCTTGCCAAGTTAATTTATTGCAGTCAAGCTGCACCATTTTCAGTCAGTTCATCCTACAACTTTTTAGTGAGCTACACCGGTCCAGTGGTCCCTACTAGAGCACCACCTTGTGAAGTGGTTCCCAGTCCATGTCCACACACTCATCTTCCACAATGCATATGGTTAGCTTCCAAGACATCCAACTATCATAAATACACATCCATGTTCTCATGCTGCACCCCATTCCCATCCCTTGCCCAAACTGCAACTCCTACACACTCAAAGTGAGAATCATATATGTATATATGCATATATAATATCTATTTGCATCTCATCTCTTGCACGCACCACGAGTCAGATCCGTTTATCCTGCTGCTTTGCCTAGTATCAACCCCAATGGTCCACGCAGCCACTCAATTTTATACAGTTTCCTTCTGAGTCAACTAGTCATCTCTATCTCTCTAGCTCACATCTCCTATTAGATCACCTCATGTTTGACCTTGCACAGTAGCCGACCAAAGGGTACGGAACACACAGAGGCATGAGGTTTCGTAGAGGGAAGAGCTCCAACAAGGCCAAGAAGGGCTCCACTGCTCCATGGCAGAATGGGGAGAGGAAGCTCGTTGATGGAGGAGGTGGAGGAGGAGCTGGCTCCAACAGCAGGCAGGTGGCGCCAGATACCGGCTTTGAAGATATCGATGGCGGTAATGTTATCTGCTAGTTGTGTTTCAATTCTTGTGTGCAGTAGTGTGGATCATAGTGTGTGTTCTTTGTTCTTGCGTTTTTAAGAATATTTTAGGTATATGAATGCTTGTGCTATTGTGATGGTGTATAAATGATTTTGCTGGTCGGTATTTGTAGTTTAGTCATGAATGATACAGTGTTTAGTTCTTATGAAATGAAAATACCACTGATTTCTGAAATTTGATTAAATGAATCAGAGGCTAAGATTCAGCTGGCTCCTAAATGTAGTGCTTTCATATCTTTCTTACTTTACTTTAAAAGAGAATAATAGGTACGCCATATATGTATTTGGAACAATCTTAAAGAATTTTATTTTATTCATAAGCAAACTAATTAATCTGAAAATAATTAATCTGTCTTTTTGTAGAGGATTAAAAAGGTTATGGAGATTTCAATTGTTCAAAAAGCTGAATGATTAACTATGAACATGGAATGGTATTTGTACAGCAGAAAAAAAGCTCAGATCAAAACCAGTGATTGTATGAAAAAGAGTTATAGCACATTTGAGTATGACTGAAATTAATGAATTCGGATATCATTCATATTTTTTCCACAAAATCCCAACAGTCTGTGCCGCTGATTGTGTCCTACAATGGACCACTGTGAGTGGTTTGTGCCACGTGTGTACCTTGCTAGGCCATGATTCCAACTGCCAACTGCCAATTACATTTTCAAAATTTTCATACATGCATCGTCATCATTTTGGTAGTTCCGTGGTTTTCATTTTTTTAGTTTTAATAATTCTGGCTGCATTATGTGATGTATATATTTGCATTTTACAAACCTTATAAGGATCATCTACTCTTTTCTTTCCTTTCAAACAATTTTGTTACTCTGAAGTTCAGCCATCAGTTTCTGCAATTTTCAGAGCCACCAGAACCAAGACTTGTTAGAACATTATAACCACCTCACCACCAGATAACTGCATACAACTATACATGATGCTGATTTCTATATGTTCAATGCGAAAAAGCATGCGGTCCCACATGAAAGGAAACCGTCATCATCTTATCTTTTGGGGCAGATGAAATGTTGACATTCCTCTGCATCTCTTGATGACGCTAGAGAGAGGAGTGGCGCAAACATGTGCATCCTCCTTTAATAGGGGAGATCCAAATAAGGACCTCCGCAAATTTGTGCGCGATTATCTCCTTTGCAGTTGAAACAATTCTCATTACAAAACGCGGTCGCTCTTTTACACCTAGACTGCACAGCACTGTGGTCATGACTTAGTTGTCTGTAGTTTTCCACGGTTGAACTAGTAGTGATCATACTGCTCCTCCCATTTTACGTCACTGTCATGGTTATGCCCAAACTGAAACTGTGACCGTGAGCATGGCTTTGGTTACCTACTTACCTGACTGTGTCTTGCAGGTAGCAGCAGAGACGAAACATTCTTTGAAGCCGCCCCTTGGCTGGAATCGGATTGCGAAGACGATTTCTACAGCGTCAATGGAGGTAATAACGATGTAAACTAACATAAAACGAATATACGGTGTAAACTAACATAGATGCACAAACCATTTCGCAAACAAATGCAAATCTTTATACGAAAAAAAATTCACATTAACCAATGGTCTCTGTTCTGTACCGTCAGATCTGACCCCTGCAAGATCATTGTCGTCGCAAACCAGCCGGATCCCGCCGTCTCCAGCCAAGAATCTGCCGACGCTGGGGGCGATCCTGAAGGCGGAGCCCCTGAAGCCGCCCGCCCCGCAGATGAGGAAGCTCGGCGACCTGCTACGGGAGCCGCAAGACGACGACAGCGGCGCCGGCGACCTCTCAAGGGACGACTCGCTGCGCCTCGCGGAAGAGGCCAACCGGTGCTGCGTGCCGCAGTTCGCGCGGGCTATCAGCTGCAACGGGAGGAGGAGCGGGGCAAGGTGAAATGATCGACGGCCATGGCATGTAAGAGCCGGGTTTACTGAAGCAGAGTTTTTGGCACTTTGTGGGAGTCACTTTGTTCTATCCCTCATGGAACAGCAACAGAGAGAATGGGGCATCAAAATGTGTATATAAAATTATAAATGATAGCACTGTATTGAAACTGTCAAAAAAAAGGTACAAACTTTTATTCCTGCATGCAATGTAGACTGTAGTGTAGGAAGCATGAAGGGTTTGATGACTGCTTCCTGTGAATTGCTATGAACTCCCCGGGTAACCAGAGATTCGATTCTAAGATATACAGTACTCTCCAAACTTCGAACGTGACGATTTACAAAAGGCGCAACATGCTGTGCTGACATGTGAAATAGAAGGATTTCAGTACGAGAATATGTTTCTTTTTTCAGTCAGACATTCAATTTTCTTTTCTTTTTATGCAATGGACATTGGGCTGTTTATGGAACTAGAATAATATGGGGTGATGCCGTGGGCCTGTGCCAACAGGTTACAACTAAAAGCCCAAACAGCTTACAAAGGATTGGCCCACCAAAGAGCAAATTCGGTGCAGCCCATGTACTTCCACTTCTGCAGGAATCTTGCTTTGCGCTCTGGGCCACCACATCCATCGCTTTTTTCCCTAACACATGTAAGCTACTCGGTGCTCAGTCATTCAAAGATGCTTATAGGGATAGAGTTTGCGTACTTATGTTCACGGAGGTGAGTGTACGTGCGTGTTATGAGCGTCTGCGTTGTACTGTGTAACTCTAGAAAAAATGTAAGCTACTCTTGTTCCTAAAAAACATGTAAGCTACTTCGTATGTAGACATAATGTATATCTAGTTGAACTAGTACTATAAATTTAAAAATATTAAAACGATATATAATTTGGGACGAAGGATGCATGGAGTTGCCAGGGCGCACGTGCTGCAAGGGCATATTGCCTCCGCTCACATTTTGATTTTTAGCAAACTTCTAGTATGTTCTGTGAAGCTATGATATGAGACTAGTAGGGAAACTAATTATAGGCAGAACCTCGCTTAGATTCAGGCTATCATGAGGTTGATCCGGTGATACTCCATGCCCATGTTACCATCCCCCCGGTACCTTACCTCGGCACTATCTTGACCGGGAGAGCTCATCACATCCAATTTTATGTACCATATATGCTACAAGATCTACCAGCTACCATCATCAATATGGAAGCTTTTGCGGTTTTCTCCAGCAGAATAATAATAGAGGCCTTATGAACTGACGGTACATGTAGGTCGGCATTGTTTTTTTTTTTAAGAATTAGGTCGGCATTGTTATTGTTTACTCGGTACATATAGGTCTACCAGAACGTTCTACCTTGAAAGCGACCACCCTAATACAAAACTGTGCAGATATTTACTAGTGAATGATAAACACATATCAGTTACTTGATCTGTACTCGTTTGAAAGGAAAAAAAAAGCATAATCTCATGATGGCATAAATTAAATTGCAAGTGGGGTTGGTTGTTTAGATTGTTATATACATTAAAGTATACATATACCTGCAGCACAATACGCGCGTCGTTTAATGTCTCATCGAAATCGAGCATCGAAAGTGATGGCCCTGTTTCTTGCTGTCAAATTCTCAGTACTGATGCAAGTGGCGTCCAAGCTCATTGGCACTTATGCATTTGGTTATTCCTAAGTATCTTGGTCACGCTAGCCGGTTAAGTCATCACAAGAAGGTTCGAGTGTTTGGTTCATTTTTCTTGTGTGCTGAGTCAGTGAGCATGCATGATGCATCTGTCTCTAATAGGAGCATGTGTCTTGAAAAATTGTAGAATCTGTCACCTGATAGGTAGGCTTCCTTTTATTAGCTGAGCCATTTGATTCACAAAGATACTGGCCACAACAGATTCATTTACATTGTTTCCACGCAAAGCTCAAGGTCATTCAAATATGTTCATGAGGTATTCCAGAAGAGGTACAGCAGAGCTTAAAAAAATATATAGTACGGATAGGTCGGCATTATTGTCGAATACGTGCCTCCAAAGAAGAAAATTTTACTGGAACAGGAGTCGGTATTTTTTTTAATAATGAACACGAGTCATTTGTTCCATCTGAAAGTGATCACGTACTCTAATACGAGTATACGACAGTACTGCAGATAACTTCTCAGCAAAAGATCACCGCATACCGTCTGCTTGACGGGCACTCGATCCATTTATAGAAATAACCCAGACACAAGAACAGCGCTGCCATATGCTAATTGGCAAGTGGTGTAGTTGATTGCTACACAAATGACAAATGATAGTGATGGCGTCGCTATCAAGATTTTATCACTAGTGATACATGAACAAGTGGCCTCCAAGCCCAATGGAACTTATCTATTTGGTCATTCCTAAGCACGAAAGCTTCTTATGCCATCAACTAGAAGGTTCAAGCTGGGTCAGTGAGCAAGCAGAGGCCCACCAAGAACAATGGATGAGCTGGTCGATCATATGGATGTGATGGGAAGGAAAGAAGGATCTCTCATCTGATAGGCCTGTCGCTGTGCACTTTGATTCACGAAGATATTCAGACAAGTTTTTCGTTGACATTACTGTCCTCACATGGAGCGAGTGGTCATTAAAATACAGATGTTTGACATCAAAATTCAGTTACTTAATTGCTCGCCGCGGACATGAAGGGAATCGGCAGGCTACGCTAGCACAATACAAAATCGTGTACCCTGAAACCAGAAACAACTGCAGTTATAGATCTCAGATCGTTACCACTAGACGCGCAGATGCAGCGGAACCGTCTCGGTGTAGAGAAGTGCGTCGAGGTAGCAGTGCCATGAAGTTGCGAACGTCCGTCTGGTCCTGCAGCACGTGCGATTCGTCCTAGTGCTCCAAGCGCAGCACCTCCGAGGTATCCACACGTACGAGGATGGAACGCCGAGCGTCGGTGTGCCAGCACCGGGGCGCACGCGGCGGGAGAGGTGAAGGTGGCGGCTAGGGCTTGGGGCGGCACAACTTGCTTAGGCGCCCCCCTTGCCCCTCCCACGTATATATGAGGAGGAAAACCTCTCATCCCTTCGTCCATTAGCAATACGGGACTAATAGATGTTGTAGTCCCTCTAGTGCTAATGGGCCATGCTAATGTGCTTCCACT
This sequence comes from Urochloa ruziziensis, assembly GCA_015476505.1. Classification (NCBI taxonomy): domain Eukaryota; kingdom Viridiplantae; phylum Streptophyta; class Magnoliopsida; order Poales; family Poaceae; genus Urochloa; species Urochloa ruziziensis. The sequence continues at coordinate 63,660,225 of CM027121.1, read as the reverse complement.
TTGTAGGCCCATTAGTGGATCCAATCCAATTGGCTCTAGGGCATATATCCAACAGTCTCCCACTTGCACTAGAGACAATCTCTTAGTCAAGCTTTTCAATGTTCCAAACCCCTTAAGTGTGTGACCCTATGGGTTCACGCACACATAGACATGATTCGAGTACTCCTATTCGACCAATAGTTGATAGCGGCCTCTAGCAAGACGTGTCAACTCCTATGCACACGTAAAGATCATATCAGACGAACCACCACAACGTCATGTACAAGCTATTCCCTTTGCCTCACGATATTTGGTCTAGCTTCTCCAAGCTGACCTCCCTTTCTCGAACTTGTGAGTCGGATCCTTCAAGAGGTTAACAATTAACCTAGCACGGCCATGCATTTCTCGATCCGATCACTCGAGGGGCCCAGAGATATCTCTCTCATATAGAGAGGGGCAAATTCCATCTTGATTGACCATGTCTCACAGCATGCTTCCTGACAAACCCGAAAACTACCTTTATAACTACCCAATTACGGCGTAGCGTTTGATAGCCCCTAAGTAAGTCAATTCACATCTTGAGTACATGCGGCAATCTCAGGTCTTAGGACAAAGTATACACGTTGTGAAACATAGAAGAATATTACAATATCTCACGTTGGGTCAATCCAGCCCATGTCATACATGTGCCCACATTATTAGTTTTACATCTCCATGTTCATGACTTGTGAAAAATAGTCATCAACTAATACATGTGCTAGTCTAATGTTCATATGTGTTCTAGCATGAACTCCGACCAGAGATAACTTTAGAATAACCATACAAGTAAAGAGTTTCACAAACAATTCACATAATTGTCGATCAATACAAGTTGCCTTTCATGGATATTCAATGAACACTTAATGCTTTATCATGGATACAATCAAATATGACTCCCACTTGCACTAGAGCTAATCTATAAGATATCTAATACCCATAGCTCTCATGTGCGCCTCATGCTTAGGTTGTGAAAGAGCCTTTGTCAAAGGATCAGTAACATTTAGATCCGTATGTATTTTGCATATCTTGATATCACCTCGTCTAACGATCTCCCGAATGAGGTGAAACTTCCGCAATACATGTTTGTTCTTTGAGTGATTCCTTGGCTCCTTAGCCTGTGCAATAGCCCCATTGTTGTCGCAATAAAGATTCAATGGGCTAGACACACTCGGAAACACACCAAGCTCAATGAGAAATTTTCTCATCCAAACACCTTCCTTTGCAGCTTCAGCGGCTGCGATGTACTCATCTTGTGTTGTAGAATCGGCCACAGTCTCCTGCTTGCAACTCTTCCAACTCACAATGCCACCATTTAAAATAAATACGAATCCTGATTGAGACTGTGAATCATCTGGATCAGTTTGGAAGTTGGCGTCGGTGTAACCGTTTACAACGAGCTCCTCCTCACCTCCATAGACTAGGAACATATCTTTAGTCCTTCTAAAGAACTTAAGAATACTTTTCATCCCTGTCCAGTGACTCTCACCTGGATCAGACTGGTGTCCGCTTGTCATACTTAGAGCACTCAAGTTATAGAACCTTATCTTATTTTCCGATACTAAAACAAGTATCTGAAACCCTAGGTTTAAATTAAAAGAGTTAGTTCAAAATTCAAATTCAAAACCCTTCCAAAACCCCTTAGAAAAATAGAGAAAGAATTCTTTGCTTAGCGGGCCGACCCACCACAGCCCGATCTCCTAAAAGTCTAGATTAGGCCCCCTAACTCCCCTCCCTGGCTCACTCCCTCGCGGCCCAGCCCGGTTCCCACCTCCCTCCAACTTTTCCCCGCGAAGTCCATCCCACGTCCTTAACTTCTGGCCCAGCCTACTCCACCCCCTCCTTCTTCCTCCTCTCTCTTCCGCCGGTTCCTCCCCCCTCCCTCATTTCTCCGGCGCCGACGCCGCCGCGCGCCCATGCCGTCGCCCTGACCCTTCTCGCCTCGTGGCAGCTGCAGACCGGCGCCATGCCACCAGCTCCCCTCCTTGCTTGCGTCAGAGGGCCCGCTCCGGCACGGGAGCCCCCTCCTCCCCCATCTCGCAGCGCCCGTGCCCTCGCTGTCCCCGCACGATCTCCCTCCTTCGGCCGGGATAAGCCCGACAGAGACGCGCGGGACGCGTGCCAGCACCACGTGAAGCGACCGCGCGCGGAGTGCAGCGCCGACACCCTTTCCCCGGCCATCTGCACGAAAACCAGCGGCAGCACGCGTCGCGCGCCGGCGAGCTCGCCATGCCGCGTGTCGCCGCTCCGCTGCCCTGGTGAGCCCTGGGGAGCATCGCCGGGCTATAAATAGCCCTGCGCGCGCCCCGGATGGAGCTCAACCCCGCCACACCACACCACAAGGCCACCACTGCCACCACCGCGAACGGGAGCGCCGCCGTGCTGCTCCGGCAGTCCCGCCGCCGCCAAGCCCCGAGACCCCCTTCCGACCGCTGCGGCGCCGCCCAGAGCACCCCGTGGCACCCAAGGCGTGTAGCAATGTGCTCCGGAGGACGCTCGCACCTTGGACGAGCGTCGCCCGAGCTCCGCCGCAACGCCGTGAAGCCGTCGGCCGTAGCCACCGCCGCTCCGGTCACCCCTGCACCTGCCACCCACGGTAAGCACTTCGCTGACCACCACCTTGCCTCCCTGCCCTCCTTCTCCCCTCTCCAACGCCTAACCGAGCCACGACCGGTTGCCGTGCGCGCCGCCGTGACCCGGCGAGCCGCCGGTCGGCCCTGGTACCCCTCCTCCGTACCTTTGTACCCCAACGTACTCCATGCGACCCACTGGGTGCACATGACCCTTAGCCAAAGCCCCAGAAACCCCTCGCCGCGTTTTCCCCTTCCCACCGGCCGCCGCTCGAACTCCGGCGAGCCCGCGCCACCGCACCAACCCCCAACCCTCGACGAGATCATCCTCGACGTGTCCGCCGTGTTCCCCTGAGGCCGTAGGTGCCTTCACTGCCGCGAGAGCTGCCCTGTCGCCACCGGCGGCGAGCTCTCCGGCGAACCTCCTGTGGGGACCCCTTGGCCAGGACGTCCCTAGATCACCCGTATCAGTCCCTGGATCAGTACGCTGATACGGATTTCGACACAGGTTAGTGTCAGAAGCAGTAAATAACGTATAAGCTAAATATTTACATGAATTTAACTAGCGGAGAGCGGTGAGCACTCGTTTGCCACCGGGGTGGGTGGCAGCACCATATTGCCCTGGAACTTAAACCTGTACGACAATGAAAGCAAGAGTGAGTATTCAGAGTTGAATACCCAGCAAATCTCACAAATTCAATAATATAATTATAAATTAAAAGAATATAAATGTTGGGCCTGGAGGGGCATTTCCTCCCTACCAGTCCCGATATTAACCCCAGAACCCAGTCATCGGCACTCCTGCCGTCCGGGTTCCCCATGCAATAAAGGAAATCTAATCAGTGGGGGCTTTGACTAAGTGGACTCATTCCGGAGTCACGGCTATCAAGATAGATTCTACACTCTGCAGAGGTCGTACTTATCTACCCCGCATTCGGTCAGTCCCTACCTTCGTCAAGGCAGGTACTGCCCTACGAGACTCATACCCACCGGTGACCATCGCTGGTCAGCATTCCCTAGGTCCAGCCACAGGTAATACTGGGGGCTAAGCAGGGGCCACTAATCATCCGCCTCGCGGATGTCGACCCGGGTCTGTGAGCTCATTAATTAGGGCCCTCGGCCCTCAGGGTCTCCGACCCTGTATCCTAGTCGACCCGTGCCGCCCAGTCCCAGTCCTCTGCCTGGGGCTGTCTCCAGCATACCCGTTCCCGACTTGGTGCGTGCCCGACTCGGCACCAGGCGCTACCTAGTTCGCCGGTCGGCACTCTGCACCAATCATACGGCTCCTTGGGATGGATTACTAGGTTCAGCTGGTGGGGTGTGAATCAAGGCCTCACATAAATAGGCACTCCCGTAGGCTGTGCCTTTTTGGCATGCGGGGTTGTACTAGGCACTAGAAAGACTCTCCCATGAACCGGTCCTCAGCTGGGATCAGAGCGGCTCTTAGGACCCTCCTAGCGAGGCCATCCTTCCACTCCCAATCTTAAAGCATCCTATATAGCGAAGCCAGGCTTCCACCCACGTGAAGCCTCCTACAGCTTATGCCGCAAGTATGGTAAACTTTAGTTATTCGGTGATATTATTGGTGAGACTTGCCTTCATTGTCGGTCCTTAGACGTTCCGTACGCGGGCGTAAACTGTATGCTTGACCGGGCGGGGCTTCGGGCCTTCTGGAGCTCCGGCGTCTCGTCGGGCCCGGTCATGCTATCGAACAATAAAACACATAAAATAACATCAATTCATCAATCAATGCCTATAGATTAGAAAGAGAAAGGGGAGATGGATATTCCGGGGCTTACCTAGGGATCAGGATGGATATCTGACGGATTATCCATTAAGTATTTAATAATAATTAATGGATGGGACAATGGGGCTTGGGAGGGGCTTAGCTGGCGGGATGGCTTCTAAGTGTGGAAAGAAAGGTTAGGGATAAACATTTAGGGAATTACTGGATATCTAAATAATTCCCGAATAATCATATTAATTATTTAGAAATAGATTTCTAAATAATTAAGTGATATTGGATTGGATTTCTAATAATATTCTGGAAAATTATTAATATAATTTTCCGGGAATATTATGGGCGGCATGACGGCTAGGGTTTGCTAATATCTGGGATTTTGGGTCGGGTAGCATAAGGGCTGGGTTTTATTTAGGGTTTTATTTGGGCGGCACAACGGCTATATGGGGCTAGGGTTTAATAGCCGGTGCTTTTGGTTGGGCGGCATAACGGCTACACCGGGAGATATGTGGGGTTGGGATTTGGGCGGCGTAACTGCTAGGTGGGGGCTAGGATCAGGGTTTCGGTCGGGCATTACAACGGCTAGGGTGGACTGAGCGGGAAACTCGGAATCGGGCAGCATCCCGGCTAGGGTTGCGAAGTAGCGAGCAGCGATGGGGTTTAGCGGCGGGGGTCGGGCATTGCGCGGCCAGCCGAACTGGCATCGTCCACAATGCTGGGCGAAATGGCTAAAGCTACGCCGCTGGTTAGACTGTTCCGGGCAGTACTCGGGAGCAGAAGCAGAGCAGCAGGTGGCACACCTTTTCCTACGTGTACGTGGACAGTGTGGTATGACTAAAGCTACGCCGCTGGTTGGACTGTTTCCGAGCGTACCCGGGAACAGAGCAGAGCAGCAGGTGGCGCACCTTTCTATTGTATATGTGGGCAGCGCTTCCGCTGTGTGTAGAGAGCTGCGCTCTTGTGCGTGTGTTATCGCATGTGAGAGCCGAGCTTCTCCTGCACTCTCGTGAGAGCTGAAGCTCTCATCTTCGCAGAGAGCTGGGGAGCTCGGGCTCGTGTGCTGGTCTGGAGGCCGAGAGGGGCCTTTTATAGGCGCGAGGGAAGGGTGGTGCTGGGAGCGTTGCTTCGGGCGGAAGCCAGGGGAGAGGAGGTGCCGGCTGCTGGCGTGGCGTACGGCCAGAGGCCGAACGAGGTGAGACGGCGCTGCCGGCGTTCTGGGCGAGCGGAACGGGCAGGCAGGGCGGGGTATCGTGGCGTGCCGGGGCAGAACCGTCGGGACGCGTGGCGCGTGGGCAGAGAGCAGGCGCGGCGAGGCGGCCTGGGGGCGTGTTCTCCCCGTGCAGGCTTGGCCCGGCCGGCTTCCGCCTCAGGCACCTGCGAGCAGGGAGGTCCGGTCTGGACTGGGGTGGCGGGCATGACGACCGTGCCGCGTGGTGTGCCTGCGGGGGGGGGGGGGCGGGCGACGATGCGGCACCGGTCAGAAGCAGGAGCGGCGCACATGGCGCGGCGGCGGCGGGGTGGCTGGTGGCGACGGGCGGCGCCATGCAGCTATGGAGGGGGGAAAGGAAGGTGACAAATGGAAAGAGGAGGGGGAGGGGGTCCTTGGCGACGAGGTTTGACGGGGTTTCAGGAACCGGGGCGGCGGCAGTGGTGGCGCACGGTGGCGGCGGCGTCTGGCGGCGGCGGCGGCGCGTTCTGGAGGTGGGAGGTAGGGTTGGGGCGGAGTGGGCCGGATGGGCCAGGCGGGGGACGTGTGGGCTGGGCGGTTGCTGGGCCGTGGTGCGCGCGTGGGAAGGGGAGAGGGCGGACGGAGTGGGAGTTCAGGGGTGTTTCACGGACTTTGGGGGAAGGAGGTGGAGGGCGCCGGCTGGGCCGTGGGCCGGTCGGGCAAGGAGGGTAGGCGGTGAGGAGAAGTTCAGGAGGCAGTTTTGGACTTCGATTTTTGGGCTGGAATGAGAGCTTGGGCTAGAAAATGAAGTCGCTGGCCCGTGAGTAAATAAAGAGTTTTTCTATTGTTTGAATGAGGTTTTGGACTTAAATTTGAATGAGATTCAAATTTAAACCGGGTTTTGATGTGAGGCTTGAAGAAGAATATTTTAGGAGGAGCCAAGATCGAGAATTTTAATATTCAAATTAGATTTGAATATTAGACCTAAAATTTGGAAAGAGAGATTCGGAGAAATTTCTATCTCTTAGAATAGAGATTAGAGAAGGGTTCTAAAGCATTCAAATGCAACACATATGAAAAATTAAATGCATGGATTTATAAAATAGCTTTTAAATGTTTAGCGAAGGAAAATTATATTTAGTTAGGGGATATTATTAGAAAATTCATATTTTTAAATGCTCTTTAAAAGACGGGGTGTTACACCTCCCTTGCAGCCCCTCCGCGCCGCCGTGAAGCCTGGCGCCTGCGTGGCGCCTGCGTGGCAGCCACGCAAGCGTCGGCCCCACCTGCCAGCCACCCGCGCGCCACACGCCAGCCGCCACCTCCCCCTCCCCGCCTTGCGTGAGCTCGGTCCAGTCTCATGGCCCGAGCGGTCCATGCGCCCACGCCTCTGGTCCACAACATAGTGGAGTGCGGGCTGGCGCCAGTGCTGGCGTCAGCCGACCCCACTCGTCAGCCACACAACCATAGGAAAAATGCTAGGTACACCCGGCTTAGTGCACCCAAAGAGTTATTCCTCCACCTTAGAAGTTTCCAAAAATTCCCAGAAAATATCCAAAAATACTAGGGAAAATAATAAGCTATTTAGTACCATCCAAATTATTTATACCCATTTTTAGGGCTTAGAATTAGAAGGATCCTTTTTCAGCCCATAGAAAGCCTCCGTTAGCGTACCCGCGTATGCCAAATCCAAAATAAAACCCCATAAATAGCCAATAAATTCCTAAAAATATTAGATTATATTCTAAGGTTTTTCATAAAGTTAGATTTCCTAGAAACCTTTCCTAAGCCTAGAAATGGCTTATTGCCTTTCACCGACGTTTCCCAAACCCCGCCTAAACCCCCGGGAAACCCGAACCCTTTCAAAACGCCGGCTCTAAACCCTCGATTAACTTAGAAACCACTCCTATGGCCATTCTCCCCAACCCCTCTCCTCACAAGTAATTCATTCGCTGTGATGATTGATTAGTCATGTATTTGTATTTGTGTAGATACTCCGCCAGGAAACCTCAGGATTATAGCCTCGGTGGAGACTACCATCGTATCAGGCAAGTCTTAGCAATTTCCTTGCTCATATTAATCAACTGCATTAATATGCTCTACTCCTTACTTAATGTCTGTAGTTGCATTGAGAATTAGCCACTCAGATACCCCCAACTACTAAGACACTACCCAGTGCCAGAAACCCTGGTTGCAAGAGGCACCAAGGGGGAAGAAGATGCGAGGTAGGGTGGATAGTCTCGGAGGAGCTGCTATCCAGAGGCCTACCTTGGTCGCTTAAGGACCGATTCTTGGGAAGGTCTTTCCAACGCCATGTACGGCTATACGGGCCAAAAAGGACATAGCCTTCGGGAATGCCCTGTAATGTGAGGCCTCGACTCACACTCCACTAGCTACCTCTGGCAAAGCTACCCCAGGGGCCACGGTGGGCAACGGAAATGCTGGAGACAGCCCCAGACAGAGGGCTGGGACTGGTCGGCACGGGTCGCATGTGACAGGGCTGGTAGGGCCCATGGGCGATGCATGTCCAATTTATATGATGCATCCATACCCGGGTTAGTGTCCTTGTGTGGACGTTTATGCGATCCCTGTTTAGACCCCAGTAGCATCTGTGGGTAGACCCAGATGGAAGCTGTCCAGAGATGGACGCCAGTGGATACGAGTCCCGTAGGGTGGCCCTGTCGTTGGCCACGGGAGGGTCGCCTGACCGTATAGTTTCAAGAGTACAAATCTCTGCAGAGTTACCCAATCTATCGATAGCCGTGGCTCTCGGTTATGAGCCCGTCTGGTTAAAGCTCCCACAGATTAGCCAAGAATAACCCATAGAAGTGATGATAACGAGATGATGGTGATTGCAGGATCGGCATAAGGATCCGGGCCAGAATCACCGGGGACTGGTAGGGAGGTTCTTGCCCCTCCAGGACCCAACACCGATTCACTTTATCACTTGTCAACTAATAATGCATGTTTTTACCTTTTGATTGTTAAGTACTTGCTGAGTGCGGTGGTACTCAGACTTGCTTGTAAAATCTTGCAGCTCCATCGGAAGGCTTCCCTCCCTTCATCGGCACTGCAAGTCGTCCCGATCAGGTCCTAGTTCCGATCTTCACTTTTCAAATCTGGTTAGCCGTTGCCAACTCTTATGCAATTAATGTTTTCCTTTACCAAGAAATGACATTATTTCATGCTAGGTGGGCCCGCCGGATGGCGGGGCCCACACTTGCTTTAATCTATAAATGGATTTCTGAAGCTTGCATATTTTTCCAGCATTGGTCGGATCAACAAAACCCTCAGGTTGTATCATATACACGTCCTCATTAAGGTTTCCATTTAGGAAAGTTGTTTTGACATCCATCTGCCATATCTCATAATTGAAATACGCAGTTATTGCTAGAATGATCCGAATAGATTTAAGCATCGCTACTGGAGAAAATGTCTCGTCGTAGTCAACTCCTTGAACTTGTCGAAAACCTTTTGCAATAAGTCGTGCTTTATAGATGGAAACATTTCCATCCATATCTCTGTTTTTCTTAAAGATCCATTTGCACTCGATGGGTCTAACACCCTCAGGCAGATCAACCAAGTTCCAAACTTGATTGTGTCCCATGGAATCTATCTCGGATCTCATGGCACTTTGCCATTTCTCGGAATCTGGGTCCATCATTGCTTCCGCATATGTCCTAGGCTCATCGTTTTCCATCAACAATATGTCGCGCTCTCCTGTAATTAGGAGATTCATTCTATCAGTTGCGCGACGTGGCCTTTCGGACCTTCGTGGTTGTGATGGTTCTTCTCTTACCACCGGTGCCTCCACTGGTTCTGCTACATTAGCATCACTAGTAGAGTCTTGCCTCACAGGCTCATCTTGAATTTCTTCAAGAAACACCTTTTGTCTACTTTTCTCGCTTTTGAGAAACTCTTTCTCCAAGAAAACACCGTTTCGAGCGACAAACACTTTGCACTCTGATCGGTTGTAGAAATAATACCCAATAGTTTCCTTTGGATATCGCATGAATATGCACTTATCCGACTTGGGTGTAAGCTTGTCTGACTGAGGTCTCTTGACATACACTTCACAACCCCAAATTTTCAGAAAAGACAAACTGGGAGTCTTGCCAGTCCATATCTCATATGGTGTCTTATCCACGGATTTAGACGATACCCTATTAAGTGTGAAAGCTGTTGTTTCTAGAGCATATCCCCAAAACGATAATGGTAGGCCTAACTGACTCATCATTGATCATACCATGTCCAACAAGGTTCGATTATGTTGCTCAGACACGCTGTTTCTCTGAGGCGTTCCAAGCGGCGTAAGTTGTGGAACAATTCCGCAACTCTTTAGATGACTGCTAAACTCGTGGCTCAAATACTCACCTCCACGATCGGATCGTAAGGCCTTAATTTTCTTACCACGTTGATTTCCACTTCATTCTGAAATTTTTTGAACTTTTCAAAGGTTTCTGACTTATGTTTCATTAAGTAGACATAGTCATATCTACTAAAATCATCAGTGAAGGTAATGAAGTATTGGAATCCACCTCTAGCTGTCGTGCTCATCAGTCCACACACATCCGTATGTATGAGTTCCAATAAGTCATGCACCCTCTCAGAAAAACCTGTGAATGGCATCTTGGTCATCTTGCCTAGAAAACAAGCTTCACATGTCTCGTATGATTCAAAATCAAACGAAGTTAAAAGTCCATCTGAATGGAGCCTTTTCATGCGCTTTTCGCTTATATGACCCAAACGACAATGCCACATATAGGTCGGACTTAAATCATTAGGCCGAGGCCATTTAGCACTTATATTACAGATAGGCGCATCATCAAGATTTAAAATAAACAAACCATTCACAATGGATGCAAAAGCCACAAACATGCCATTCTTAGAGATCACACAACCATTGTTTTCACTCGCAAATGAATAACCATCCTTCATCAAACATGAAGGAGACACAATGTTTCGACTTAAACTAGGAACATAATAACAATTATTTAATTCCAAGATAAATCCTGATGGGAGGTGAAGTTGCATCGTCCCGACGGTCAGCGCTGCAACTCTTGCATTGTTGCCCACGCGAAAATCAACTTCTCCTCTTTCCATGCTTCTACTTCTTATTATTCCCTGCATCGAATTGCAAATATGAGCAACCGATCCGGTATCAAATACCCATGAATTAACATAAGAATCAGCGAGGAAGATATCTGTAACATAAACCTGAAGCGTACCTGAACCGGTTCTTTAGCGAAGCTAGGTACTGCTTGCAGTTTCTCTTCCAGTGACCCAGTTCATTACAGTAAAAGCATGGCTTATCAGGCGCTGGTCCAGGTTTGGGATCTTAGCTTGGCTTGTTGATCACATCTTTGGCCTTGCCCTTCTTCTTCTTCCAATTGCCCTTCTTCTTAAAGTTAGGCTTGTTCTGGATCGCCATCACATGGCCGCCACCATTGCTCTTCTTAATGTCAGCCTCTGCTGTTTTAAGCATGCCACACAGCTCATTCAAGCCCTTCTCTGCCCCATGCATATGGTAGTTCGAGATGAAGCTCCCATAGCTTGGCGGAAGTGACGCTAGAATAAAATCAGTGGCCAACTCTGGACCTATTGGGAAGCCTAGCTTCTCCAATCTCTGAGTGTGACCGACCATCTTGATCACGTGTGGCCCAACTGCTGCACCTTTTGCCAACTTTGTCTCCACAAAAGCTTTGGACACATTGAACCTTTCGGTCCTAGCTTGAGTTTGGAACATTTCCTGGAGAGCCACAATCATATTGTGTGTAGTATATCCCTCAAACTGCATCTGCAGCTCAGGTTCCATACTAGCAAGTAGAAGGCAGCTTATCTGATTATCAACTGTCCAACACTCTCTGGTGGGCGTTTCTCACAACAGCAGTTGCATTTTCAGCAGGCTCGTCTGGTAAAGGGGTGTCTAGAACATCCTCCTTTTTCTCTGCCCTGAGAACAATTCTCACGTTGCGGATCCAATCCGCATAGTTTGTTCCATTCAACTTTTCTTTCTCAAGGATCGAACGTAAAGTAAACGGTGCGTTAACAGCCATTGATCTACAACAAAAATAATAATGCAAAATACTAAGACAACGTATCCATGACGGAGTAAATTAAATTAACCATTTAACTGAATCTACTCCCACTAAAATCAATATCCCTCGATTGATTACTAGTGATTCAGGATCCACAACTAACAAGTCTACTAGTGAGCTTTAGCATCACCGCTAGAAGACATGGTAGATCGGTAAGCAACTCTTTGCTAATCATATCTCATATGACTCATGTTGTTGGGTGACATCTCTATGTCTCGGCGACCAACTCTTGTGCCCCAAAGCCCTTAACCCTTAAGATGACTTTGTTGAAGGTAACCAAACCCCGTGCGAGTAAGTATCCGATACGAACCCATCTAGTCAAGGAAAATCAGTAGCATCCTAATTTGATAGACCCACCACTGATCGTACAAGACATGATGGTGCAAGGTTTGGGAGGGCACGTACACTCAAATATTACTGAGGGATCGTTCTACTTTTATCGTCGCATGCTAACTAACGTCATTCGTCGCATGTAAACAAAAGCAGAACGTTTAAGGACGGCATTCACATAATAATGACACGGTATGGCCCATTATCACAGGTAGATCTCCATCTCCATTGTGTTGTCCATCATGTTGATCTCCATCTTCATGATCCATCATGTTGATCTCCATCTCCATGATCCATTCATGCCATCCTCTAGTGATGAGTCCTCCAAGAACTAACATCTAACGCATGCAAGTAAAAATTTACATAATCGCGCTTAGATCATCACAGGTTGGCACGCAGGCCATTACATTAACTTGACAATACATATGGCTCCAGCCGTATTGCCGCACTCACGACACGCAGGTCATGATTCAATTACATACATGCATCACATACACATAAGGGCCATACCGATCACATGAATTTCTGCAAAAACAAGTTAGGCGATTCCGACTTCTAAACTTAAAACGCAGAAATCTCCATCTTCCCGGCCGAATTTCGCAAATCTAATTTCAGCGAAACTGCCATAGGCAGTCTGAATCAAACGTAACTATAAATGAATTTTCGTATAAAAATCGTCTCCATCCGAGATCGTATGCGAAAGTTATGGCTGTTTTACCGAACACCTTGTTTTCGCATCTTTCTTCGGCCCGGTTTCAGATCCAATCTTCACCGTCAAGCATCTCATGCGCCTGGCCATTGACCTAAGTTCGATTCGACCAATCCAATTGATCTACATCTTACCATGCATGGGTTTACGAGTATCACTTAGCTCCGATGGAGGAAAAACCGACCGGTAGGAGCAATTCGTTACACGACCATCACAGCAAAGATCACGAACCGATCAGAGACTCATCTACAACCACGCATATCTCCATATGCCCACGATCGAACCTATAACGAAGCAGCTACGCTCTGATCCACTGAAGGGATTCGGGGAGGCTACGCTAGTACAATACAAAATCGTGTACTCCGAAACCAGGAACAACTGCAGTTCTAGATCTCAGATCGTTACCACTAGACGCGCAGATGCAGCGGAACCGTCTCGGTGTAGAGAAGCGCATCGAGGTAGCAGTGCCGTGAAGTTGCGAACGTCCGTCTGGTCCTGCAGCACGTGCGGTTCGTCCTAGTGCTCCAAGCGCAGCACCTCCGAGGTATCCACACGTACGAGGATGGAATGCCGAGCAGTCGGTGTGCCAGCACCGGGGCACACGCGGCGGGAGAGGAGAAGGTGGCGGCCATGGAGGGGCGGCTAGGGCTTAGGGCGGCACAACTTGCTTAGGCGCCCCCCTTGCCCCTCCCACGTATATATGAGGAGGAAAATCTCTCATCCCTTCGTCCATTAGCAATACGGGACTAATAGATGTTGTAATCCCTCTAGTGCTAATGGGCCATTCTAATGGGTTTCCACTTTGTAGGCCCATTAGTGGATCCAATCCAATTGGCTCTAGGGCATATATCCAACAGGACAATGTGTCCTGCTTTTCATAATTTGGTTGGAGGGACTGACTGACACTATGGACTGTAAAATTTTAAATCATTGGAGCCAATAGGTGTTACATGGCCGGCCTGATCCCTGTCAATCAAGAAGGTAATTAGGGAAAATCCAAAGGATAAATTGACACCACCTCATGCCATTGGAGCGGTCCCCGCCATGCCAATTATGCAAAAACCTAGAAGGGCTTGCAGCAGCTTTGGTTGGTAGCAGTTTCACCTAATAGAAATGACTTTTTGAATCGACGAGATACTCTCAGAGCAAGATGAGAGCAAGAATCTTTTCCGAGGCTCAGATCAAAGTGAACGAATCAAGCAAAGATAGTTGTAAAATCTCAAAGGAAAAAATTTCTGTATTGCATCATTGCTGATTGCTCCCTTTCAATTACATGTGTCGAAGAGTGGAAAAGTGCAATTTTACATGAGAAGCAATTATTCACACACTCCCTCATAAAGAGGAGTAAAATATAACCCTCAATCTACTTACAGAGAAGAACAGAACTGAGCAAAAAAGAATCTCATCTCATAGAGCTACATACCAGCAGCTGGACCTTTTTTTGTTTGGATCATGCAGGGTCGAACATTAAAAATTGCCAAAAATGGTGCTTCGGACCTTCAGTGCACTTTCCTTTTGTTGGCCAGATGGGGAAAGGCACCAAGGATGTTGTGCGCCCTCAGATCCTGCCTTGTCAGGATCCCCACAATCGGAGATATCTGAAATGAACAAGATGCAAGAAATCCATTCGTCACGATGTTTTCTAGTAGTTTCAAATGTTTTCAAGAGAAATAGTAGAACTGACCAAATTAACTGATAGTGCAAGAAGAAGAGATATGATGCTGACCTCTAGGCCTTGGAACTTTGGTATGATGAGCATGTGCCGTAGCGCGCAGGTGCGGAAGAGCACGACGGCCTTGGCCACCGACATGGTCTCCACGACGGTGTAGGGCGTGGTGTTGGTGAACGGGTGGAGGTCAATGTACATGTCCATCTCCTCCGGCGACAGCCGCGGCAGCTCATCGGTGACCTTCTCGGCGAGATCCGTCGACGAGAACCTCTCCCTGGCCTCCCACTCCTCCGTCCTCCTCTTCTCCGGCAGGAACCACCTCTTCCTGATCACCGCCACGAGGTGCTGCCGGAGCACGAGCCCGTGCAGCTCCGACACGCCGGGCCTCGGCCGGTCCAGCACCGGGAACCCGTTGTGCGGCGTGGCGCGCAGCACCTCGACGACGGTGGACACCTTCTCGACGACCTGCAGCGTCACCGCCCGCGGCTTGGCGGCGGCGAGCTCGCCGACGGCGAGGTCCTTCATCCACGTCTCCGGCTTGGGCTCGAGGAACGGGAGCCCCTTGAGGTCGAGTATGATCTCGTAGATGCTGGGGTTGAACGCGTCCCCGACCGTCTTGGCGATGAGCAGCACGAACATGGTGATCGGCAGGAGAAGCAGGTTGTTGGTGAGCTCGAGGAAGATGACGCAGAGCGACACCGTCATCCTCATGGACCCCGACATGAGCGCGGCGGCTCCGAGCACGGCGTAGAGGCCGTGGTCGATATGAATGAAGCGCGCAAGCAGGAGCGCCACGATGCGGCCGTAGGCGGAGCCCATGAGGATGATGGGGAGGAAGAGGCCGGACGGGACGGCGATTCCGAAGGTCACGAGGCCCAGCACCGAGTAGATGGCCAGGAAGATGAGCAGCGAGTCGAGGCGGAACTCGCCGGAGGTGCCGGTGGAGAAGATGTTCCGGGTGGCGTCGGTGTTGGTGGCGTGCAGCAGCGACGCGAGGTCGTTGTAGAACCCGTCGGGGCAGTTGAACTGCTTGAAGTTGCCGGACTTCCCCACCGTCGGGCAGGTCTCACCGGCGGCGCCGGCGGCGGAGCAGGGCGTGCAGGGGACGGCGAAGGGGAGGAGGTAGAGCCCGGCCGAGGTGAGGATGGAGACGGAGAGCGCGAGGGCCAGCTTGGCCCACCGGCCCTTGGCGTTGATGAGGTTGTAGAGGCGTAGCACCTGGTGGAGCACGTGGTTGTAGAGGGCCCCCAACACGCCGCCGAGGACGCCGACGAGCGTCACGGGGAGGAGGTCGCCGACGTGGTACCGTACGGTGACGTTGCTGACGTCGAAGAGGATGAGCCCGCCCTCGCCGAACATGCCGCACCGCCCGTCGCGGCACACCTCGATGAACCCCCGGAGGACGACGACCACGGTGGCCGTCGAGAAGAAGGTGCGCCACAGCAGCGCGCTCCGCCACCACGTGGCGACCTCCTCGAGCGCGAAGAGCACGCCGCCCACGGGGGCGCGGAACGCCGCGCAGACGCCCGAGGACGCGCCGCAGGTGATGAGGTCGCGCCGGTCGCGGTCGTTGTTGAAGTACCGGAGCCACCGCCACCGGAGACGCCACCGGCCCTCGCCGCCTTGGCTTAGGAGGTTGGCCAGGCACGCGCCGATGTGCACCAGTGGACCTTCCTTGCCTAGATCCATGCCCGACGACACCGCGCCGATGCTGCCGATGATCTGCGCAACATTTTTATTTTATACTTTTTGTCATTAGCATAGCACCCAGCAGCCGCAGCAGCAGCAGCATAGAAACGAAGGGGAAAAAAAAATAGAAGAGGAGAAAAGTCAGCGGCAAGTGAGAACGTGCCTTGACGATGAGCTGGGGGGCGCCGAACATGTTGGGGGTGTCGACGCCGTTGAGGTAGGCCTTGATCTCGGGGATGCCGGGGCCGGCGGCGGTGGGGGCGAAGACGACGCAGAGGACGGCGGCGGAGAAGGTCAGGGCCAGGTTCACGCCGGCGAAGTAGAGGAACCCCGCCCAGTAGCGGCCGGACCGGACCAGGTTCACCATGTGGAGCATCTTGAGGCCGGTGATGTTCTCGATGGCCAGGTTGATCAGGGACGCGATCACGCCGGTGAGCAGGCCGACCAGGAACGCCATGGCCCACTTGAGGAAGATGTACTGCAGCACCTCCACGTTGGAACGGCTGCGCCAGTCGTGCTTGAAAAGGTCGTTCTCGATGATCCTGCAAATTAATTCGATACATAGAACAGAGCACGGCAGCAGCAGTTAATTAACAGAGTATACATACCAAGCAAGCATGAGGAAGGAAGAAGATGTATGAGTAATAATGCTTACTCGTAGTCGAGGCTCTCGATGTGGGAGACCTTGGCGCCGACGATGGCGAGGTGGCTGGCCGTCAGGGTGGTGCTGCGCTTCAGCAGAGGCTGCTCCAGGGAGCTGATGCTGTTGCCGTTGCCGGCGGTGCTCGCCGGGTCCTCGGGATCCTCCACGCCGTCCTCATTCTTGCATTCCAGCTCCGGCGCCGGGCTGGGCTCCGTCGCCGCCTCGCCGGCGGGCTTCCGGCTCTGCTCTTCCTCCATGGCTTCCCAGCTGGGAGAGGAGAGGGAGAGGCTCAGAGCTCTGTGGCCTTTCTAGCTGGTCCCTGAGGCAGGGAGGTGTGGAGTCAAGAAGGATGGACAATTGGAGGGGGACCGTCTGAAATCCCGCCTCCTCCTCCTTATCTATGCAGCTGGGCCTGGACAACTTGCAAGGACGTGCAACTCATATCATATAGGGCAAAAGGTTTTGGCATGTTCTTGCCCTCTTTTCGTTTGAAAATTTAAACTCTCCTAGTGTTAGTCTTCACATGCATCTTCCTCTTCTTTGCCTTTTGAAATGTTATAAGCCTTTTTTTTTTACTTGATGAAGAAAATTCAGCGCTTGTATATTGATTAGCCCATGTAAACCGAATGTAAACTGAGCCAATAATTGCCTTCTTTATGCTATGAATGAAACACATGGTGAGGCGTTTGAATAGTCTGATGTGCTGCTGATCCCTGGCCTGAGGGGGTGAGGCGCCCCTTGGGAGCTCAGCAAGGGCTCTCCCGTCTCTCAGGTGAATGAGTGCAATGTACACAGCTCACCGGGTGTCTCCTTTTTGTGGCCACTTGTTTCTCTTTCAACCCCTCTCTTTTGTTTTTGGACTCTGGATTATTGATGGAGCCACCTCAAGGCAAGGGAGCAAACAAAAAGCCATAAAAAGTTGGCCACGTACATCCACACGCAGCTCTGAACTTTCCTCGGGTTTTGGATCGAATGCAGTCGGCCAGAGCGGCATCTGCCATGGGGCTGAGGGCATTCTGGGCATTTTCTCAATACTAGTATGTGGCATCATCCACCTTCTAATGCTAAAACCAAAACAAATAGGACGGTTGAGGGAGCTATGGAATTTTCGTGGAGAATAAGAAAGGCACCTAATAATAAGCTATAGCCGAATGGAGACTCGAACCCGAATATGCTCAGTTATTGTTCGATTATCGGTGAACTATGAACTGCTTCCTGTGTCATTGTTGCAAGCAAGAGCGATTTTAATATGATTCTCGAGCTAACTGCCTAAGACAACAACATGATATTTGAACAGAGAGCATATGCTGATGTGTTTATGGAGATATTTACAGGTCTGGGAAGATAAGAACGGGCAGCGCGCGCAGGGGCAATGATTCGTGGGACCCTGTCGAGGAATTTCATATGGTTGGAAAGTTACTGATCCATTCTTCAAATGTATGCATTCAGCCTGTGATTCTTTTTGGCTGCGCACTCACTCACTGCACGATGTGATGCATGGATGCACTTTTGGTCTCCTGGAAGGGCCTTGTTTCATGGTACCCAATGGACACTGTCCAGAATTAAAACATTAAGCTCCCTGCTGGCCATGTTCTTCTCCTCCCTGTCTCCTGTTAGGTGTCAAGGTGCACATGACATTAGCTATAGTCAAACTGAGGTCGTTTCTCTTGTTATGAGGTGTCCATTAGCATTGCTTACTGAGGTCACTCTCTGTGGTTATGGTTTAGACCCCTTTGTATCTTTGAGACGTGAAAAGTTTTATAGTGTATACCGCGTATTTTAAACACTGTAATTTCATTAAAAAATGTTGGAGGCAATACAATTTAAGAGCTACAAATATGCCTTGCAAAATGAAAAAAAAAATGGCCCTAGACGAGGAACTCCTCCAAGGTAGTACTGTAGTAAGAGGAAAATTTCCCAAGTTGCATGAACAAGAAAAAGGCTCGAAGCCTGGCCATCTAGGACGTGCCTCTAGCACACACAACTCTGAAAATAGACATGGGCGCCACAAACATCACACTACATGTGTGTTCTCTTGGTTGGAGATTATATTTCAACAACTGATTATCATAGGGAGATATGAAATTTTCTTTACCTTTTATATTGGGCTGGACAGACTACAGCATATATTGACTTTTGTTACGTTTGATTTATGCCATAAAAAATAGTTCTCGTCATATGGGCATGAGCAAGAAGATTATTACATATATAAAATTAGAAATACATATGCAATCTATGTGGAGCTACAGTTGCCTACTTGTGTGCAGCTGAACAAAAATAAAGGTCACAAAAAAAAAAAGCAAATCAACTTTGACAGTTTCATGCATTAGTCTTATCATTCAAGCTAATATTTATTCTTCTGATAGTTTCATCATTCTGATTAATTACATTTCAACAAACTTTGACATTAACCTGTAGTTTTTATTATTTCAATAAAGTGGTCAGCTTATATATGTCAACAAAAATAGCATCAGTCATAGATGTTAAATTTTGTAAGATTTGAAATAACTATGTTGTTTCAATGAGTATTTTGATGTTAAACAAAATATCTATTAGATGTTTGTAGATAACATGAAACAAAATCTTATATTATTGTTGTACCACAACAGTTTGTGATGCGAAAGGACAATAGCTTCAAGGGCCAGATTATACTTTTTCAACTTTTCATCAAAAGTATATATATCATATGAATATCTTGATGTTTTTCGGAGCTAAATTGTTTAAATTCAGATTGCGTCATGCTCGTACCAGAGTGAAGAAGCAATAATTTGTTTGTAAATGAATATTATATCTTTGAATTATTCAGGCGAGCTTCTGACTGTAGACAAATATATGTGAGGTATGATTACCTTAATGTTCCTGGAAAAAATAACTACGTGAGTTTGCCTCATGTTTGGGCCAGAGGGAAGAGGTAATAGTTCATTTAAGAATGAGCATTACTGAATCTTTGAACTGTTCTGGAATGACCTGTGACACTATGCTTTGTATATCTCTCTTAAAACCATAGCAACCTGTTTAGCACCAAATTATGTCTTCAGGAATCAGCAAGAGACAACATAGAATGGTTTTATGACTAAACATATCCTTCTTTGAACTAGATTATGGGTCCATGTCACAAGGGTTAACTAGAGCAGTAATGATCATGTACCAACTCCTTTTTTTTCCTCATGGGACTTCAAAGGTATTTCCACGGTATACCGATATATTGTTCAAATTGTTTCCATGCAGTCCTTTTTGGAAGAATTGTCAATGCTACCTTCGTTTGAAAATATATGACGTTTTACCTTCATTTGAAAATATATGACGTTTAGGACAAGGTCATCAGTTCAAAAATGAACTAAATTGGTTGTCTTAAATGTCATATATTCGAGAAGGGAGAGAGTATAACATAAGAATGATTGAATGAAAATTATAAGAAGCAAGTTGATGAGGGGGGGGGGGGGGGGGGGGGGGGGAGTGTTGAGAATAAATAATAACCGACCGTTGATTAATGACATCTTTAGCTGTTGCTGCTGATGAATTAACATATCCATCCAGAAGGAGTTGTGTCCTCGAATGGATGGGAATGTGCCTTTGGGCACTCCAGCATCAAAATAAACATCTAATTTAGATTTATAAATCCATGGTCCCTGTCGAGGAATTTTATATGCTTCGAAAGTTACCAAGCCACTGTTCAAATGTAAATTGCATTTAAGTTATGATTTTTTTTAAAAAAATTGGTGCACTATGTAATGTGATGCATATACGCATGGATTTTTTATCTCTGCAATAAGGGCCTTGTTTCATGGTATCCAGTGGACACTTGCTGCCCTGTCGAGAAAAATAGGCTTATACATGTGCTATGTTCATCTGGATCATGTTTCCTGTTTGGTGTGAAAGTTCACATCCTTTATGATACTATAAAAAGGATAGTCAATCAGAGGTTACTTTTCTGCTCCCTCCGTCCCCAAAAACATGCAATTCTAAGGTTTGAAATTTATCCCATAAAACATGCAACTCTAGCACACAAACGGGACCACCAACTCATAAGCGGGACACACCAGCCGACAAGCGGGACCCACCAACTGACAAGCGGGACGCACCAACTCACAAAGTGGGACCCATCAACTGACAAGTGGGGCCCACCAACTCACAAACGGGACCCATCAACTCTAACGGGTCCCACCAACTGACAAGCGGTTGAAGACAATAAGGGCACATGCGTCATTTCACCTATACATTGGTTTGCGTGAGGAAATCTAGAATTGCATGTTTTTGAGGACAGAGGGAGTAGTTATTATGAATCACCCTATTGGTTACTTTATCATTTTTGTTGTTCCTCAATTTCTGAGGTCAAATAAATGGTTGTGGGATGAAACCCTTTTACCTGCTTTGAGATGTGAAAGGGTGGTTTATGATTTATAATGTATATTTTGAACAATAGAGTTATGAAATCTACTGACAGCACTATGATTTTAGTAAGTTATCATTGGGCTATATGAAAACTTTTCTAGGCCCTTAGCTTTTAAACTATTCGGGGCCAATGGTAGTGAAATAGGCAGGAAGACTACTTAATTTATCCATAAATATTTAACCTACTCTATATCATACAAAGGACTACAGTATTTGTGGAACTGACCAAAAAATGGAAGTCATAAAACGGAATGGGCCAAAACACCGTCTGATCGTTCAAATTAATGTGTTTTCTTCCCATAATAATTTAATTTCACCGTTTTCGCAAATTATATTTCAACGACAAACTTTGACAGTAGAAAATAGATTATGTTATTTTGAAGCTGAAAATATATTCTGTTATTAAACAAATAAAGTGGTAAACTAATATGCCAACGAAAAAACCATAGATATTAAACTTTTTAACTGAAATAGCTAACTATGTTGTGTGAATTGCTAAAAAATTACAAATAAGTTTATTAAGAATAGAATCACCTAAATTATTGTTGAACTGGACCAGTTTGCGGTGCAAAAGGACATTAGCTTAATGGGTCACATTAAACTTTCAAGTTTTCATCAGAAGTATGCATTTCATATGGTTATCTTGATCTTTTTTTCCTTGTTAAATTGAATAAATTAATTTAAATTGCCTCATGCTAGCGCCAGACAGAAGAGGCTAATGATTCATAATGAGTATTGAATCTTTGAACTATTCTGGTATAAATATATGTGAGGTATTATTATACTAATGAACAGTGATGTGTGTCATAAATATATGTGAGGTATTATTATTATAATGGTGAACAATGACTTGTGTGAAAAATATGTTGTTAGTAAAAAAATAGAAACACCTTAAGCTATTGTTGAACTGCAACTGTTTGCAATGCGAAAAGACATTAGCTTAATGTGCCACTTTACACTTTCAACATTTCATCAGAAATATACATTTCATATAATTTTCTTTATATTTTTTACATGATTGAATAAATCAATTTCGATTACCTCATGCTAGCGCCAGATTGTAGACTTAGCACAGTATTACATCCTGATGTTTCTCAAAACAAATAAATAGGACAGATAGAGCAAATTTCCTTCATGTTTGGGGCACAGGGAAGGGACAATAGTTCATTTAACTATAAATTGGTCAGCTTATATATGTCAACAAAAAGGCACCAGTAGATCTTATATATTTTTAAAAGATTTGAAATAAATATGTTGTTTCAATGAAGTATCGGCCTATGGCCTCTGACAGCCCGTAGTTGCAAGTCATTGTCTCGAATGACTTAGCAGGGCATGTAACTGTTGTTTCTCTCCCTCTTAATGAAATACGTGCTATGGCACGGTCGCAAAAAAGAAATAAATATGTTGTTTCAATGAGTATTTCAAGTTAAATAAAGATCTAATAGATGTTTGTATTAGATATATGGAAAGATCATAGATTATTGTTGAAACACAACAGTTGGTAATGTGAAAGGACAGCAGCTTAAAGGGCCAGATATACTTTTCAGCATTTCATCAGAACTGTATATATCATATCATACGGTTATCTTGACGTTTCTGAACTAAATTGGATAAACTGAAATTGGCTCAAGCTAGCGCCAGAGCGAAGAGTTAATACGATCGTAAATGAGTATTGAATCTTTGAACTATTCTGATAAGCTTCTGGTTGTAGATTTAATATTATTATACGAATGAACAGAGACTTGTGTCATAAATATATATGGGGTATCATTATCTTCATGTTTCTGGAAACAAGAACTAATAGGTGAGTTTTCCTCATGTTTGGGCAAGATGGAAGATGGAATAATTCATTTAACAATGAGTGATATTTTGAACTGTTCTGGAATGAGCTTACTGTGGACTTATCATTATTTGCGACACCAGACTTTGTATATCTGCTAAAACCTTAGCGGCATTGTCTAGCAACCACAATGTCTTCCGGAATCAGCAAGGGAGAACTGATAAAACCCATCATAGAGACAATGATGGTTCGGAATATATTTGGTTTTTCCCAATTGTTTGAAATATATTTATTTTTTGTCTCTATCTCATTCTCATTGAACTGAACTCTGCTTCGTCTTTTAAATATTATACACTGATTTTAATGCAGAAATAAAACTATTCATTCATCACTTAAGCACTTCAAAAGGCGCATAAACACCTCCCTTTGCACAGGCCAAGAGACAAGAGTAACAATAAGAAAACAGCAGCAGGCCTCAAATACTTTCCTTAGTATCAGTGAAACAATCAATTGTGGCTATTTCAATTTATTCTCGCGTTTCAAAACTCTGTGGCACGGCCTCATTTCGCAACATCCTTCATTTGCTTTGCTTGAAACATCTAGAAATGTCTGAACTGCCACGTTGTTGGAGATAAGAGCAATAAGAGGGGAGCTTTTTCTAACAACAACAAAAGCAGGTGGTTTTGGGGTACTCTGGGGGTCCCCACGGCCACTAAGCAAGAATCCATGAATTCGGCACAGGAAGGCAGCATGCGTCCAAAACAGACGCTGTCGTCGTCGTACCTTCTTCCCCCTTTTGCCCGGAGCATAGCTCTTCAGGGCTCCCAAGAAACCTTTGCAGTAACAGGTTGGGCACATGGATCACACGGACTCACCAATCATGGTTATCACGATCTAGGACTGCTACGGTATATATTCAACTTTTATTTCCTCGTCCCTTCTGTTCTTTTTTTTTTCATGTACAATCATGTTGGTTGTTGCATTGGTAGTAGATGGAAAAGGAACATCATGTGCAACTTTGGGTGTCCACTGGCCACAGTGGGGAACTTCATTGTATACTTACTGCTGCTAATAATGAGATTTTTTTTTCCCGCTATGGTAGATGGATGGACAATCGTAAAAACAGAGTCGGCAACAATTATAATGTGCTATTATTGATATACCATAGCAGCACAAAGCAAGACTTCTTCTCCATGGCCGCAAACTTCGCATCGCCAACAATAATGCTTTTTATTTGTGTGTGTTCTCCGTCCATCTGATATAGACGACCCAAGAAACCGACATTTTGCACAAATCAAACCGAACAGCATCGAGCCTATGTAAACAAGTTTTATGTACATATACATCATCACCACCATCTCAATTTAACCAATAATGCCCATGGACAATCTAACCGAAACCCAGATAAAAAGCCGGCCTCACGGCTCACAAGCACCAATGAGTGCAACAAGAAAGGGCAAGGAGTAGTTGTACCAGAAAGGGCGGTGAGAACGGAGGCAAGGATCATGAGGAATGAGTGTGCGGTGTGCCTCTGACCAGATCTGGATCACGCACTGCAGGTTGCTATCACGCAGCGCTAGCTGCAACATCTGATGGGAGATTAATCGCGTGTAGAATAATATGTGACTCGGAGAAATGACGAGGCGTGCAGGGAGCAGCAGGCAATGTGGCCGTGCCGGCGACAGGTGGCGTGGCGGTCCGGTGCACACAAGATTAGATTCTGACATAAAAAGGACGCAATAATGCAGCGAGGCTCACGATCCCAGGCTTCCAAGTCACATGCACCGGCTACTGATGATTTGAGAGAGACTGGCCGGTTGATTTGGCAGGCAACCCTGGATGGATAAATGGCCTCTGGTTGCACCCAAGGGCCGTTTTTTTATGCAGTGGAAAGTGGCTCCTATGTTGATTGACGATTTTGCCCTTGGAATTTGGGAGGTTTGCATTGTTCAATGGCATTGCTTGGTGCCTTGGTTGAAGAGGATAATGATGTGGTGGCTCACCTGGCATTATTACAAGTGGTATGTGTTGGTGTGGTATGGTCGGGAACTTTGGTTTCAGTGTTTGTTCTGTACCCAGAGAAGGGGAAATGGCTAAGTGGTGGCTGACGTTTTTCATGATGGAGCCTAATAAGAACTGCAACTTATCATAGGTTTAAGCTCTGATAGATGACTTTCAAGGAAGAAAGGAAAGAGAGCATGCATAACTAACATCAGTTGAAGATTTCGTGAGAAGAGCATTCGTTGAATTTAGTTCCTTGACAATTAGAAGCCTACAGTTACAGTAACATTATGTATTTTAATAACAGGATGTCTATATATACCAAAATTGAGAAACAGAAACTCATATACATTACTTGATTATTCCATCAACCACAGGACCAACATTCAAAACGCGCACAAGCATGGGTGGCATAAATGTAAATTGCTCCAGGACCATGCTTGGCTCCTTGGGCTCACGTGAGCCACTAGCCCATCCAATCATGGGACAGCAAAACTCGAGAGTGAATTCTTGCTAGCAAATTCGGTTCTCCACGTATCACGAATGGACGATGTCGAATCTAAGCAGGAACATGGGGCCATGAAGTCCTGGAGCTGCTAACTCTTGCTAGCGACACCTTGACTAGTACACCACGCACCTCTCTTGTTCTCGTCGTCGTGTGTGTGGCATTGTAGTGGCCAACGGATCAGAAGAGGAAAACGAACAAAATAAAATATTCAATATGTATTTGGATCAGAGGACAATAATTGGCGAACCCATGAATAATGGATTGACACTGCTCATCTTATTACGACCTGGATTTTAAATGGATCTCAGATCAGAAGCCCAATAGCCAACCAGATCAGATCATCGATGGTTGATTTTTTTTTTTTTTGCATTTAAAATGGCTGTGCAATAATTCTGGAAGTAAGAAACTGATCGACTGACATAATTTTGTGACAATGAGGCTGAAAATGTAGGTATCGTTTTATTTATAACTCATTGATCTTGCTGACGACCACTCAAACTGTGATGTTTCTTGAGGCCAGAATGCTGGAACAACTTGTATAATGTACAGGCCCGTCTTAGAGGGGGGTCAGCCGGTGCGATGGCCAGGGGCCCATCAGGCTGAGGGCCCATGAATCTACCAAGTATGTATAATACAGTTGCACGATCTACCATGTATGTATATTTTAGATACAAATGATCTTGAAAGTGTTCTTGAAGATTTTGCATCAAGAAATGCCAAAAACACCTTTTTAAAAAGCACTAAAGCATTATACATTTATTTGAGATAACCATCATAGTTATTTTGCCCCTTTTTATCTTCTTTGATGCATTGTTACTTTTCCGAGAAGAATTAAATATATACTATGTATGCTACAAGTTATCTCTTATTAATACTATTATATACTGTAATTGTTTTATTAAAATATTAGATTGTCGGGCCCTTGATGTCTTACTAGCCCAAGGGCCCATAAAATTCGTGGGACGGGGCTGATAATGTATATGGTCCATTATTAGCATGTTGATTGATGGCATGATGTAGTAAACAAAAGGATACGCAGGATGCCGTATCTCGGTGGCCTCTGCAACTCTGCAAGTGTAAAATGAATGGAAGATAATAAAACTAAGAACCACACCTATGGCCTATGGTGGCTCAGTTATTACAGAAATGAAGAAAACGCCAGATATAGTAACCAATGGACGAATTAGATACGTTCTTTGGTCAATAAGGATGATAACACTATAGGCAACCTAACCTTTGAGATTTTCGCACAGAAGGTGCTCAGTTCAGACAGTTTGACCTTCATAAACCAGCATGCAAATGGAGGAAATGTCAGGGCTAACAAGGAGCTAGCTCTTCTTCTTCTTCTTTTCTTTCTTTTTTTTTTTTTTTTTTTTTTTTTTTTTGCGGATATAAGGAGATAGCTGTGCTCTGAGAAAAACTCACCTGGAGCCATGGAAAACAAAAATAAAATGGCACTTGATTCTTCTGAGGGCACATGGATCTCCATACGAAACTAGGTGGATTCCTTGTGGGAATCTCGAAATGAAAAAGGATAATTTTTTTTATTACTCTTGTAGGCGGATATTTCTCGATGAACAGTGAGAAGGAAAGTAAGGTAAAATTCGAATAAAAATGTGAAAACAGACACCAATCTAGATTTTTTACAGTCTGTAGTATTGTAGTCATAAATGAGGACCAACCCTACAGTCCTTTTTAGTAGGCGTATAGTGTTTCAGCATTTCAACTTCAAGCTGATCAGTGCTCACTGTGGGGAAAGAATAAGAACGCAACCCTATATTACAGCCAGAGCCGAGGCCTATAAGTAAATTCCTTATTTAACACTAGAAGATGACTCAATTTCTTATTTGACACTAGAAAGTTTGTTGTTCCTTATGTGACACCACATCTAACTTTCATTCCTTATTTGACATTTTCATTGCTTTGTTAGTTAAGTTGGCTGCAATGACCACCAAATCTATACTATAAAGGACGGCGAAATTTTCGTATCAGGGTTACTCTTATCCATCTAACACCGTCAGATTTTATGATGACGATCGGACGCTCTAGATTAATCTAAAGAGTCTAAGTTGACTACATTACTCCTACACCGTCAGATTTTATGATGATCGAACGCTCTAGATTAATCTAAAGAGTCCATATTGACTACATCATTAAATTATTAATTTTTAAAACACGTGTCTGTGGCACGTGCCCTTTTGCTAGCCATCTCAAAAAATGATGAAACTTTTTTTGGTCTTATATTAAATGGAGACAAACTCATTCCGCTTAAAACCACACATTTACCTCTACGGTTTGAAAGCTAAAATTCAGCAAATTATGTTGCTTTTCATACTTATCTAAATTTTATGGACCCAAAATTTATTTAAAAAATACTCAAAAATAATTAATATTCCTCAAATTAATTTTAACGAGCAATAAAATTATTTCCCATCACAAGTTATATATAAAATTGTGATGTTTTTTATTTTTATTTCAAATATTTTGTTTCTCATAACTTTGTATCTAAATTATGGTACAAAATAATTTTGTTAATTATTGTATCTGATGAGAGGAATTCTTGTAGTTTTTCCATAATTTTTTTAAACTATTTTGGTGTCATGAAATTTCATGTAAATTACATAAGTAGTCTAGTTTGGTAAATTTTAGTTTCAAAACTGTAAAGGTATATGTACATTTTTTAGTAGAAATGGGCTCATCCTCATTTGTGCTATTACTAGAAAATGTTTCATTATTTTTTAAGGTGATTTGGAGGTTGTTTTGCACGACTTAAGTGACAAATGCGATTGAAATTGTCAAATAAGGCATGAAAATCAGAACTTAGTGTCATATTGGGAATGAAAACATTTTGAGTGTCAAGAAAGGAATTGAGTTATCTTTCGGTGTCAAATATGGAGGGTAGGAGATTATATAAAATAACATTTGACAATACATGGCTCTTCAAACCCTGTTAGAATGGAGGGTAGGAGATTATATTTCAATATTGAAAGAAATCTACGAAATACATTTGAATGATTTTTGAACATCAAGAACTTCAGAGATATGGCTCTTGTAGTCTTGTTGATTGATGACACCTACACACATGTGGCTACCTATTTCGGCAATACGAATGGATCCGGCAGAGAATCAAATGCAAATGCTAATAAAATAAAATATTTAACATGTCCAGCAATAATGGATGGAGTGGTCATCTTCTGACCTGGATTTAAAATATATGCACCATCCTCAGATCAGATCATGCGGTTTCATCATTGGACTTGCAAAATGAAGTCGTCCAGTAGTGACATCTTCTGCCGACTATGGTGAAAGTGAAACGGAGGCGACATCAAACTCTAATTGGGTTGCTGTGCCAAGTGCCATGCTACAATGAAAACTATCACGGCGTATGGAAGTAGAGAAACCAAATTCGGTCGGTGTCCATCAGGATTGATTGCATGATGTAAACAAGAAGATACGCAGCACGGCATATCCGCTGGGTTGCCTCTGCAAACGGGGAACATGAGGATAGGAAAATAAAAACGCGGCGATCACGAGCCGGCCAACAACCAGCGTGTCGCCAACTAAAATACTCCATCCGGCAGAGAAAAGCGTCCAGGCAGGCACAATTTCAGAAATCAGAACCAAGGCACTAGTCAGAGCTGTGCTAGCTGCTGCTGCTCCAACATATTTTCGTTAAAGCCGTTTGGACAGGTCCTACCACCTCGTGCTACTGCTACAGCGTGTGGCCACCACTGCGTCCATACATCAGGTAAATGGCGTAATTCAAGGCTGCAGGGTGCAGTTTTGTACCTCTGTTGCATTACTTTGCTGCAGATATGATGCTGGCGGCGACACCACCACCAGTGCATGTGCCGCTACGACCTGATTGGCAATTCGTGTTCCCTGTAACTTGTTATGAGGCCGGAAACAAGGCCCATGGATTCAGGCTTCACGCTACTGCTAACTTGGATGCCCGTGTACACATCCAAAAGGCTAAAATAAGAGCCAGCTCAATAACAGTTCCTATTCTCAGATTCATCAGCTACTTGCCGATTTGCAGTTACCTTCAAACACCAATTGCCACATGTTTTGAGATACACAAGTCATAGACCTAGTGCCAGAATCAAAAGCGAGCCCAGCAAAGAGAACACCATATGGCAACAATATAATTACTGTCAGAGCCAATAAATGTCCCAGAGACGAAACTTCACGGCATTTTGTTGCTGCCAACACCAAGAATTTGTGCAAATAATAGTGAAAATCAATTCCACCAACGTAGTAACCATAGTCCTACTGTCCTACATAACAGGAAAAGCAAGCGACCCAAAGAATTGTGACGAAAATCATTTGGAGTGCCAAAACCGAAAACAACAGCAGAAACTGCTATTCACTTGGTTTTCTACAATAAAAGTACTGTAATTGACAATCTCTCAGATTCTCAGATCTCCATAATCAAACATAGCTGAACCATGCAAGCAACCAATCAAATGGACCAGGCAGCCATACACTTCAGATCCATCAGACAACTAAGTTTTAAATACAACTAATTTTATTAATTTCTACTTGTTTCTTCCACTCTGGAGTTTTAAAAGCATTTGCTCAATTTTGCATATATCAAACAAACAGAAGTAATACACCAATATAAGACTAAATTTCATATGATTGGGTAACGTCAGAACTAGCACTGTACATAAATGCTAGGTTGTATGTCAAATATAATGGAGCTGAAACTATGAAAGATAAGCAGTGTGTCAGAACAACTGATCTGTAATTACAAGACTTCACATACTGCAACCATCAAATATAATGGTGCAGGAACACATACTACAAGACTTCACATACTACAACCGTTAAATATAATGGAGCAGGAACACATACTACAATACTTCACATACTGCAACCGTCGATTATAAAGGAGCAGGAACACATACCACAAGACTTCATATACTACATATAACAGAGTACAAGCAAAAATATGACCATGACCTGCAACCTATCCCAATGAGTACTAATAAAATTTGGCAGTGAAAATAGATGGAATAACCAATGATATCTTTCAGTTTTACAATTAATGAATTCTTATTTCTATAGTTTTAAGAGGCACAGATAAATTGAGGCACAAATAAATTGAAGATACTCCTGTAAAACACTAATTGCAAACAGAGCGAGAGAAAACCACACTATACTTATTTTCAAAGCAACAAACAACCCTTCCCAAGGAGAATTTGGGACACAAATTTAGCGAAGATCAGAGTACACATAAGTTTAAAAGCAATTAAGCAACTGATAAAATTAAGTATTTTAACCTTCCTTAGGCTTCAGCTAAGACACAAAGTACACTGAATTTTTTTAAAAAAATCATCTATTATATGTGCCCGCGACTGTCAGAATGGTTTTCCTGGGATAATCCAAACGTAAATAATTAACGTGCATGGACTGCTATAGTTTTTTTTTTTTTAATCATCCAAGATTCATAGATTTAGAAAAATGGGTGGGATGTATGTCCATCCCTCATAGCCTGTATATCATAAGGCAGACAACTGAGTCGAAACAATCACTATCAGGTTACATCAAATTCCACTCACATGAGAAACCAATAGAAGCTGTTATGGTAAAGAACACCTACAGATACTGAGAACTGCAGAAGTCCATGCCAGGGCATATACATATTTTTTAGGATACCAATCATTACATGCAAATTGCAGGTTTAGATAGTTGATTTTTGTTTCACTAAGGTAGTGAAAGAAAAACATAAGAGCTAAATTCTACATAGACTAATTTCTGAATAATTTGGACATGAGAAGATTAGATTATAGCTAACATCATAATTTAAATAATAACTTCGAGTAGCACTAGAGAAATAACACATGAGCCAATTATTCAAACATAGCAGACACTGCAAAACAGACATAAACAAGGGTACAAAAAGATTAAGACAAGATCTCAGAAAAAAAGCAACGACAAAATAATGGGCTCAGCTCAAACTGGAACTACACAATCTCTGTAAATAGAAGTCATTAGCCAACTATATATAGCCCCGAAGCACTGTGGAAACCTTTTCACAAAATTGCGCGCGAAAGGTGAAATAAGGGGAGTTCTTCTAGCTAATACTATCCGGATAGTGCAACACCATCACTTTTTATCATTGCAGAAGATATAACCAAGCATGCAAAATTGAAAGCTAACTTTCAGCTGAATCTGTTACCTTATAGTACGATAATTGTCTAATATTTCATTATGTCATAGTATTAGTTCTGAAAATAGTGCCCAAAACAAGTTGAGTCATATCGACCAACAACACATATCGCTCTGAAAGAACAATTACTTGTTCTTCCCGGACTTCTTCTTGCCCCCTGCCGCCACGCCGGCGGCGCTGACCTGCGGGCGCGGGTGGCGCTCCGCCTCAGCGGCGTCGAGCCACTTGAGCGGGTTGCGGTTGAAGAAGGGCCAGTTGGGGACGGTGACAAGCGCCGTGAGCACGACGCCGCCGGCGTAGACGAGCAGCATGAGCTGGAAGTCCCCGCGCACGTAGCCCACCAGGAACGCCGCCACGGCCGCCGCTACCAGCAGCACCTGCATCAGCATCTCCGCGCGCTTCTGCCCCTGCCAATCCATCCTCTGCCACGAACCAGGAACCAAGATCTGGGTGAGATGGGGGTCTTCCAAGAGGAAGAAAAGAAAAAACGGATCTCGGATGGATCCCCGCAAGAACCACCAGGATCTAAAATTCCAAATGCTCCCGGCGTTGCGGAACTCAGACGGATCGAGGTAGGGATTCCTTACCGAGGGAAGGGAGATGATACGGTGATGGCTTGAGGACGGCGGGCGGACTTGGCCAAGAAGGGGAGAGGCGTCGACTGGATTTGGTGGCCTCGCCGTGCCGGCGTCGGGTAAAGGGCAAAGGGGAAGAAGACGAATTAGCCAGATGCGCAGGGGCGTGTCTCATATTTACGTTAAAGTCCTGATGGACAAACACTGAGGGACCTTTCTACAATTTTGCAAATGACATTTGTTTTTGATTTTTTGTCTATTTTAGTTGGGTATTAAAACTTGTCTTAGATTTTTATCTACTATAAAATCTTAATTTGCAGGTATAAAATCTTAATTTGCAGGTAGGTCAAAATCAGCCTCAAATGCTTATGTGGCATGCCACCATGGCACCCTTGTAGTTTGATGACTAGGATCATGGTTTCCTTTACTTTTGAAAACATAATTTTATTTGGAATAATAATACAAAAATATCTAAACACCTCAAAGAGTCTGTGATAAAATATTGGAGATATATTATGATGCAAGGAGCCCAACCAAAATTTCTAAACCTCGAACAAGTTTTATGATGTCCAGGTAAGCCAACAATACATAAAAAATGGAAGGGCTCACAAATACTAAATTAATGAGAATAAATAAAAAATAGATTATTATATGTATAGTAAATAGATTTGGTAAATGAAAAATTATTATTGATAATTACTCCTGTGTTTTTAGATCAATTACTCTTGTGTTCAGCATCTCTTTCTTTACTGTTCATTCTCAAAACTTTGTTAGAGTCTCATTAACCTGCATATATCAGATGATATTTCAGGATATGAAATTTCGATGCAATAAAGAGTTCTACCTCACAACCCTTCTTCATGGAGATTATAATCTTAATGGCATGGAGTATCTGACAACCAGGAATGGAGCTATTTTTGACAATCAGCAGCCAACTACAGAACGATGCAAATCAATTTTCAGGAAGGAGTTTGCCTTGGTTATCCATGGTGCAAAGAAAGATTATCGTCCAAACATACAAATATGACTATTTTTCTTGTTGTATTTTCTGTTTATTTTCCTTTTTTACATAACTTTATTCTTTATTCTAATATATAATCAGTAGGCCTCCTGTTCCGTAAAAAATATTATATTGATGAAAAGCACTGCGTAGCTTCAAGAACGTAGCTGAAGGCTCCGAAACCCAGCGCCCCAGCTTAATGCATCCACAACGTGACCGAACATTAGCATTAAGCAACATCAATAAATGTTTTATAGGAGTCCTTAAGGCCAGTGGAGACTTAGGTTTTTGACTGATTAGAAGCTGCAAACATATGCAAGTCGACATCGAAGTACTCACCAAAGATTAAATAAGTTGGCATTGATCTCACATTTCACTTCACTCTTGTGGGGCATGTAGCTTCACCTTGCCTTGGATAGTTGTAAGAATGGTTATATAGAGTACCATTCGCTCATTCATAATCAATTATCAATCTGAAGGTTTTGTAAAGTTTTTAAAAAGAAATCAAAGTTTCTCAAATGATTCTCTTGGATCGCTCAATATGTATGATTCCTCACCAACCCATTTTTGTTTTGTCTTTCTTTCATAACCTACTCCTAATAAGCTTTATGTGGAGCTGTAGGTAGAGAAATGGAGGCATACCTGTCTCTCATATGTTGTTGCGTCAAAGATCAGATCCTTTGAAGAAGCAAGTCATACACCTTGATGAAGAATGTGCAAGTGTGTGGATGGTGGATGGTTATATGGTGGGTGATATGTAAAAACCCCTTTTTGATATGATCCTTCTCTCTCCTTTGATTTCTTTCTTTTTAAGACTTGGGCTACCCTCTCTTTTCTTTTTTTACATGCTTTTTTAGCATGGCATACTTTCTATGAGTATGCATCTTTTCTTCACTACTGCAAAAACCATTAACCTCATCAGCCCATCCGCGCTGGCCCAAAACACCCCGCTTCGTTTAATTCATTGGAAGCGGCTGGAACGGCGCCGACTCGAATAATGTCCTCAACTGCGCTGGTGCAACTACTAGGCCAACTCGTTTAATTAAACGAGCCGGCCCAAACAAAAGCCGGTTAGAATGAGAACACATTCTAACCGGTGTAGAATATGCCGGGTAGAATATTCATTTTGTAAGCGGTGTGAAATTTGACCGATTAATTGTTTTTCATTGGGAATTTGAACCGCTCGTCTAGGAAGTTGAAGCGCGTGCAGTTTGAGAAAGCGTGGGAGTTAAGCACGCATTGAAACCACGACGGCTGGCCCCTTCAGATTGCCTGCATTTTCCACTCTTGATTGTGTATATATAGTGGCCTCCTCGATCAATCTGGCTTGCACTCCTCCATCGTCTCCCTTTCTGTCTCCAACATCAGAGAAGAAGCTAGTGGTGCGCGAAGATCATCTGAGTACGTAGGCGAGTGGCAGCGGGCGGCGATGATCTCCGAATACGTGCCCATCATCTGAATCAAATTAACTACTATGTTAGTCTTTCCTTTTTGTTTTGTTGGCTCCATATGTGTTTTATAGAAAGATTGCTCAATTTGCCACCCGCCATATAGTTTGATTGCTATCACAGAATTTTCACTTCAATTCTACAGTAGTAAGAAGTTGATCAATTGGACTTTGCACCATATAGTTTGCACGCAAAGTCGAATTGATCGACTTCTTACTAATCTAGAATTGAAGGTACTTATATATGAAAATTCTGTGATACCTGTCAAAATTTACGAAATTGATGTAATTTTCTAGTATATATGGAGCCAACAGAACATATAAGGAAAGCCTGACATAATAGTCTTTTATTCAGATGATGATGCAGATGGAAACAATTCAGAATACATAAAGTTTGGCACCTAAAGAAATGGTAGGTTCTAAGAGGCTCATAACGGGCCGCTTAGAATAACCGCACCAAACACGTGTCCTCCATCCGATTCATCTTGATGGAGAAGTCGGTAGTATGTGTAGCCATGTCCTATTTATTTATTGGTACTCTGCTTCCTTCGCACGCTTGCGTTCTCCTTTGTTTTGTCCATTTTTTTTGCAACCAGTAAACTCAGAGGTTGGGCAGGGAGGCGCCGGCAGGCAGCATGGAGGGGCGGAGCCGCTGCTGCGAGCTTGTCACCCAAAGGGTGCTTCGACAGCTAAAGGTGATCCCCAGAGATCAAGATTGCCTCGTCATTGCCTTCGTTGGGCCTCGAATGGGACCACGTCGTCACCAATGACACCCCCATCGGAACCCGTTCATCACCATCAGCTTCGTCGTGAAGCATGTACTTGGACATTACCGCTCCAGGATAACAATGGAGGACGACCGCTTCGACCACACCTTCTTCGTGCGGCTTCCTGAAGCAGGAGACGTGGAGACGTTCCATGCCCGTAGCTGGAAATGGAGGGGGTAGACATTGAGCTTCTACCGTGTCCCCAAGATACCGACTAGAGGGGGGGGGGGGGGTGAATAGGCGGTTTAAACTAAAATCAAAGCACTAATAAAAATTTATTAGTAACACAAGAGAATTCCTAATTCTATTCAACTCTAGACTAGGTGAAGGTTTGCAACCTAGGGTGACAAGTATGAATTCAATCTCTAGGAACATAAATGCTCAAGATAAATTGCAAGAAAGTAGATGAGCAAAGAAATAACCAATCACACTGGAGACCAAATTTATCCTGTGGTGTCGATGACTTGCCGGTCACCCCTAATCCATGTTGAGGTAGATTCAAAGCTTCAACCGCTCCTCTATCAAGTCACACTTGATGTATGAGCCGGCTTGAATCAATGAACCTATCTGTGGGGATCCCTTATCCAAAGGTTCCCTTGATTACCTGTATCAGGTCCTGGATCGGCCGCTGATACGGATCTTATCACAGATTAGTATCAGAAGAGGTAAATAACGGATGATTTAAAAGAGATTTAACACCGTTTGTTTTAGCTAGCGGAGAGCGGGTAGGCACTTCATTCCTCCACCGGAATGAGTTGTAGCACCTTCTCGCCCTGGAGTCCTAAACCTGTAAGACAATGAAAGCAAGGGTGAGTATTCTGAAAGAATACCCAGCAAATCCCACAAATTCAATAATATAATATATTAAATTATATTAATGTAAATGGTCGGTCCTGGAGGGGCACTTCCTCCCTGCCAGTCCCGATATGTTGTCCCGAACCTGACCAACGGTACCTTTACCGTCTCAGGTTCCCCGTACAGAAATAGTAAAGACTAATCATCGGGGGCTTTGACTAAGTGGACTCTTGCCGGAGTCGCGGCTATCCAGATAAATTCTACACTCTGCAGAGGTCGTACTTATCTACCCCACATTCGGTCGGCCCGTACCGTGTACCTAGGCAGCACCGACCTACGAGATTCGTACCCACCGGTGACCATCGCTGGTCAGCATTCCCTAGGTCCAGCCACATGCATACTGGGGGCTAAGCAGGGGCTACTAATCATCCGCCTCGCGGATATCAACCCGGGTTTTTCAATGAGCTCATCGGGCCTCTGGCCCACAGGGTCTCTGACCCTGTATCCTAGTCAACCCGTGCCGCCCAGTCCCAGCCCTCTGTCTGGGGCTATCTCCAGTATGCCCGTTTCCCGACTTGGCGCGTGCTCGACCCGGCACTAGGCGCTACCCAGTTCGCCGGTCAGCACTCTGCGCCAATCATACGGCTCCTTGGGATGGATTACTAGGTTCAGCTGGTGAGGTGTGAATCAAGGCCTCACATAAATAGGCATTCCCGAAGGCTATGCCTTTTTGGCATGCGAGGTTATACTGGGCACTAGAAAGACTCTCCCGTGAACCGGTCCTTAGCTGGGATCAGAGTGGCTCTTAGGACAGAATCCCCTTCCTTGGGATCTTCCTTCCACTCCCAATCAGCATCCTATAACTACAGCGGGGCCAGGCATTCACCCACGTGATGCCTCCTCATAGCTTACGCTGCAAGAACGGTAAACTTTAGTGATTAAAGTGATATTATTGGTGAGACTTGCCTTCATTGTCGTCCTTAGACGTTTCTTACACGGGCGTATACCATATGTTGACCGGGCTGGGCTTCGGGTCTTCTGGAGCTTCGGCGTCTCGTTGGGCCCGGTCAGGCTATCGATGAAACACATAAAATAACAATCAGTATAACAGTACACCAATCAATTCGTAAAAGGAAAGAAGGCAGGGATTAGAAGGATTCTTCTAATGGCTGGGAGTTGGATTAATAACCCATTAATTATATAAAATAACTAATGGATTAAAGGATAGGGATTCTAGGAGAGAATTATTAAATAATTCCCTGAACGGTGGCTGGAACGGTGATTATCAGTATTCCGGGATTTATATGGATTTCTAAGGAATAAACCCCGAATGATCGATACAGATTTCTAGAAAGTCCTTATTCAACTTTCGGCAGTATGACGGCCGGGATTTCATCGAGATCTAGGGGTTTATGGACGGCCGACATGACGGCTAGGGTTTTGACGGGGTTTGGTTTCATGCGGGCGGCGTAACGGCGGGGTTTTGGTATTAAAATGGATAGGCTAGGCTTAGGATATAAATATTAGGGAAGTAAGCATATGGAAATGCTTAGAATAACCCCTAATATTTATGGAAATTTTCTAGGGATTTATCGGGCTAAGATGTGGAAAGGGGATTTTTCTGGGTACACTTGGACGACCCCTTATTTGCTAGAACTTAGCCTAATTGGATTTAGGCTCTAATGATGTGCTAAAAAGGATTGGGTGGCATCACTAGGCTTAGAAATATTCCTAATATTTTTGGGTATTTTGGGGAATTTTTAGAAGTGTGGAAGGGCTCTAAATAAACTTGTGTGTGCACTTACTTGGGTGCGCGTAGCAATTTCGTAGGTGCTCACGCAACAGGTGGGGTCCGCCAACTGCACTGTTTCGTGGGCCGGAACCGTGGGCTTTCGTGGACCGGGGCTGCCTCCCCACGGTCTATGTGGACCGAGTCCACCCGAGGTCCGGGTGGCGGGATGCCGTGGTCCGGCCATGGACCACGGGCGCGGTCGGTCTCCGGTCCATGTGGACCGGGACTACGCGGCTGGGAAGGGGCCGGGCCCGCTTGTCAGCGGCGCGGGACAGGGGGAGGGAGCGGACAGAGGAGGTCTTCTTCCTGCTCTTGCCCGCCCGCCATGGGAGGGGAGCAGGGGAGCTCAAGCTCGCCCCTATCTCGGCGCTCCGGCCGCCAGGGGTTAAGCAGGGAGCACAGGGAGGTAGAGGAGGCCAAGAATACCCCATTTCGGAGGTTGAACCGAAGGGAGAGGGGTAGAGGAGGGGGCGGCCATGGGAGGGGTGAGGCTCGGCTCGGCCTCGACTTGTGCAGGGTGAAGGGAGGGGTGTGCTCCCCTTTTATAGGCGGCGAGAGCCCGGCGGAGCGTGCCACGTTACACCGGAGGATGACGACGGCGAGGGGCTTGCTAGGGGGTGGTCGGCGCCACACTCTCTTCGCGACGGTGGCCGGAGGTGGTGACACGCGGCGGGGAGCTCTATCTCGGCCGCTCCGTGTGCATCGGGCGGCGGTGGCTTGTGGAGGTCGGGGAGGTGCGGTGCTCAGCTGTCCTGGAGGGGCACGGTGGCATGGGCGCCCGGTATGGGCACACCGGGGCCATTAATGGCGCCCGGGTGGTTGGCGGTTGGGCGCCCTGCGGCGGGAAATGAGAAGGGGGCAGGGGGAATGCGTTGGGCGGAGAGGAGGAGGGGCACGCGGCGGTCGCGGGAGCGTGCGGCGTGGAGCGGGACGAGTGGCATTAGTGCGAGCGGCCTGCGGCGGCAGAGCTCGCCGGCGGCGACTAAGCGCGGCGGCGGCGTGCGCGCAGGCGGCGGCGACGGGGTCAGGCGGCGGCGCTAGGGCAGGGGGAAAGGAGGCGCGCTGTGGGCCGCGCCCGTGTGTGGGCCGCGTCTGTGCGCTGCGGGAGGCTGGGCCGCGGCCTGCTGACCGAGGCGCATGCGGCCCATGGTAGGGGACAAGTGCACGCGGGCTGGTCGGCCATCCGGGCCGCGAGAGGGAGGCGGGAAGAGGTGGGGTGAACCGGGCCGAAAGAGAATACGGGCCAGAAGTGAGGTTTTCGGCCCACTAACGTTTAAATGTCTTTTCTATTTATTTGGAAGTGTTTTCAAAAGGAATTCGATTTCAAATTTTGCCCAAATCTTTTCTAGTTTTCTTCTAGGGTTTAGGGACTTAGTTTAGCACTCGAATTGTGGAACATCCCTTTTATTTTCCCATTAGTTATCTATAGTTTATTATTCATATTTATTTCTTTTAGGTCTAGAATTACTCTAATAAATCTAGGGATTAACCTAATAAATCCTAAATTAATTCTACTTAATTTTTGAGGGTGTCACAGATCTACCCCACTTAAAGAAATCTCGTCCCGAGATTTAAGGCTAGAAAGAAGGTCTAGGGTTTTCTCTTATCATTCTTCTAATTTAGAGCGTCGACGAGGATTTCCAATACTTATTAAAAGGAATTTCTTCTCCCTTTTAAATTTTTGAATTCTTTTCCTCGTAACCATTTGTTTCTCAATTCCATAAACAAGAATATTATTACTGATTCTTGTTTCCATTATTCCCTGAGCATATCCAATTAATTTCTGCCGTACTTAGGGCGACTTGATGGAGTACTTTTCCCGGAGTTGTTTTAATCCTCAAGTTCTTGAGGTTAAATACCTTTTTCTATCACATGGGTTACTACCCCACTTAAAAAAGATCAACTCGGGATTTCCTTGATCTTAATCCCAGATTTTCCCGTCCAAGCGGATTTTTTTAGATTTCTGTATCCTTTTCCAAATAGAGACTTTGGATTTCCATATCTTCCTGGGATTTCTGCTTAGACTACTTATCCAAGTTTTTCCTTTACTTGGATATGTCCATGTTTGGTTTTACTACTCTTTCAATGTCCTATTCTTGATCATTCAACTATCTCAGTCGTAGTTCTCTTCTTGGTAATCCTGCTTCATCTGGGTTGGTTAGGTTCGGGGAAGGCTATAGCTACGGTTACAAGGAATCTGGTAATTGGTTCAGGTTACCAGATGGGGAAAAGGAAATCTAGGGTAAGAAACTTGGGTGACTACTTCTCATCCGGAAATTTGGTATGGTGATTCTTCTGGATTGAGAAGTGTCTCCTCTTGGAATGGGTAGGTAGTTATGGATCTTGGGTTGGTGGGTTTGCTAACCATTCTTAGTGGAATTTGGTTTCCAAATTTTTGTGTGGTGATTCTTCTGCCAAATCACCCAATTATTCCACTAAGATTCCTTCCTTATGTTTCTTCTACCGGGAGATGGTTATCTTGGACTCCCTTGGAGAAGTTGCTAAAGTTGGGTGGTTTATTGCTAGGGTATTTGACTAGAATGGTTGCTTCAGGGGACGAGCCTGGTTTAACCATTCCTTAGATAGGGTGTGACGGGATGGTTCTACTGGGTGTTCGAAGATTTGTCTCTTTCGGAGAGAGATGATGGTCATGGCTAATCTCGAAACTGTTAGAGTTTGTTTGGGGGTATAACCCTAAATAATTATGGTGGCTAAGAAAGGATGGTGGGTTGATGATAGTTGCCGGAATTGGTGAGGGAGCAATTCTTAGGGATGATTAGAGAGTCCTTAGTTGTGAAGGGAAAAGAATGTGACTGAGGAGCATTTTTCTTAAAGAAACTTGCATGCCTCAGTGATCTACGAAAGCTAAGGTAGCTCTTCTAGTAGGAAGGAGGGTTTCCTGGTTTAGGGTGGTGGCTCTAAAGGAGTGATCTTGGTTGACCATTTCTTTTGAGGAGATATGGGAGGGTGATTTTATGGAGTGGCCGGAGGTGTGTCTTTATTTGGAAGGAGGGGATGATTACAGCCAGATTCTGTGATTTTGAGTATAACCTAGGTAGTTATCCTCAGTGATGGGGAGGGGATGATCAAACGATGATGGTTGGGTGGAGTTGTGATGGGGTAATATTCCGGGAGTGGTTATGGAATTCTCGTAGATAGATTATATTTGAGGGGCAGGCTTAGGAAAGCTTGCATGCCTCAATGATCTGCCAAGAAGCAAGATGATTCCCTCATAGGGAAAGATTGTGGGTTCTTGTAGTGGCCAGGGTATTTTGGCAGAGTATCGGTTTGGTTACGAGTATATGAGGGTAGGTTTCTCAGAATATTTTTTTATGGAAGAGAGTATATGTAATGGAGGGTGAGGTCGAGGGGATGGATATACGAGGTTTCTTTTTGAGGCTTGATGGTATTCTAGGGAAGGGTGAGCTGGAAGGGAAATGTTTACTAGAGAGAGGAATGTATGGACTTCTCTAGTATTGTCGGTGTGGGAGGAAATGGATGGAGATTTCTCGGGGGATATTGAATGGCGTAGTTTGATTGGAAAGGATTTGTCGACGTACTTGATGCGTCAGCATTGGCGAGGAAGCAAGTGTAGCTAGTCCTCAGGAGGAATGGATTTGGATTTCTGAGGAGTCGGTAGGGACGATTGGTGGTCTGATTTCATAAGAGTTGGATTGCTTTGAAGAATAGGTGAAGGTTTGGGTTATTCCCGTGAGAGTCTTTGGTGAGAGTGGACGTGGGGAAGACG
Organism: Urochloa ruziziensis; assembly: GCA_015476505.1. Classification (NCBI taxonomy): domain Eukaryota; kingdom Viridiplantae; phylum Streptophyta; class Magnoliopsida; order Poales; family Poaceae; genus Urochloa; species Urochloa ruziziensis. Next base: position 63,618,613 of record CM027121.1, on the reverse strand, counting down.
GTATTTAGATTCTCAGGGTACGAGGTTGATGAACAGGATTTTCTGGAAGCTGGGGAGGAAATCAAGAGAGAGGGGTGCCTGGAATGACAGGGATTTCGGGGATAAATACCGTCAATCCTGATTCAAGGAATAGGATTGGCCGATCCGGAAAATGCTTAGGGCGGATGAATTGAAGTTGATGGGAGTGAGGGTAGGGGTTTATTTTTTTTTGGCTGAGGGTTTACAGGTTGTGGAATCTATGGGCTAGGGTTTCTAACGAAGATCCTTATATCTTCTTATTGGTTTCTTCGGCTTTCACAGGTTTTTGTTCCAAGATCTTACTCAGAGATTCAATTCTTGTGACATTCGTAGTATAACCTTGGTTTATACTATTCCTAGTGATTATTCTGTATTTCCCTGAAATCTGTGGTTTGTGAGTTCTGACTTCCTGCGGTTTTCCGAGTATAATGTCTTGGTAACTTCGGAATCTACCCTACTTAAGAGGATTAGATCCTGTATTCCGTTCCAGACATGTACAATTATTTTCCAGAAATTTTCTTCATTTCTGAATCTCTGTTAATGCTGACGACGTTGGAAGGACAAGAGCTATGGATAATCCTTAGGTTTTGAGGGAAAGAGTGGTTCTATCCACGCATTTTTACAATCAACTACCAATCAAATCCACATCTATTATATGGAAATGGGAAAGCTATTAACCGGGGTCTAATCAGACATTATTCAATCAAAAGTACGTAGCTATAAGGTCGTAGGCTTATTTCCTATAGAAAATCTACAACTAGATCTCTAGTTACTCCGGCAGCGTTTGCTCTTCGGCAAACCTTCATCTCATAATCTCCATATTCTGGATCATCTTTCGGACTTCATTCTCATGATCCATACCTGTCAGAGTAACATTTGGAGTTAAGCATAAGATAAGGGGAATTCGAGACACAAAACGAGGGTTTTTCGACAAATTTCGGAAAATACGAAAAGAATAGAAGGCTTAAGGCTTCCTAATGCGTGTGGGCTGTCTTATATGGTGTTAAGAATTTATTTACGGCTCTGATACCACCCTGTGGGGATCCCTTATCCAAAGGTTCCCTTGATTACCTGTATCAGGTCCTGGATCGACCGCTGATACGGATCTTATCACAGATTAGTATCAGAAGAGGTAAATAACGGATGATTTAAAAGAGATTTAACACCGTTTGTTTTAGCTAGCGGAGAGCGGGTAGGCACTTCATTCCTCCACCGGAATGGGCTGTAGCACCTTCTTGCCCTGGAGTCCTAAACCTGTAAGACAATGAAAGCAAGGGTGAGTATTCTGAAAGAATACCCAGCAAATCCCACAAATTCAATAATATAATATATTAAATTATATTAATGTAAATGGTCGGTCCTGGAGGGGCACTTCCTCCCTGCCAGTCCCGATATGTTGTCCCGAACCTGACCAACGGTACCTTCGCCGTCTCAGGTTCCCCGTACAGAAATAGTAAAGACTAATCATCGGGGGCTTTGACTAAGTGGACTCTTGCCGGAGTCGCGGCTATCCAGATAGATTGTACACTCTGCAGAGGTCGTACTTATCTACCCCGCATTCGGTCGGCCCGTACCGTGTACCTAGGCAGCACCGATCTACGAGATTCGTACCCACCGGTGACCATCGCTGGTCAGCATTCCCTAGGTCCAGCCACGTGCATACTGGGGGCTAAGCAGGGGCTACTAATCATCTGCCTCGCGGATATCAACCCGGGTTTTTCGATGAGCTCATCAGGCCTCTGGCCCACAGGGTCTCTGACCCTGTATCCTAGTCAACCCGTGCCGCCCAGTCCCAGCCCTCTGTCTGGGGCTGTCTCTAGTATACCCGTTTCCCGACTTGGCGCGTGCTCGACCCGGCACCAAGCGCTACCCACTTCGCCGGTCAGCACTCTGCGCCAATCATACGGCTCCTTGGGATGGATTATAAGGTTCAGCTCGTGGGGTGTGAATCAAGGCCTCACATAAATAGGCATTCTCGAAGGCTATGCCTTTTTGGCATGCGAGGTTGTACTGGGCACTAGAAAGACTCCCGTGAACCGGTCCTTAGCTGGGATCAGAGTGGCTCTTAGGAAAGAATCCCCTTCTTGGGATCTTCCTTCCACTCCCAATCAGCATCCTATAACTACAGCGGGGCCAGGCATTCACCCACGTGATGCCTCCTCATAGCTTACGCTGCAAGAACGGTAAACTTTAGTGATTAAAGTGATATTATTGGTGAGACTTGCCTTCATTGTCGTCCTTAGACGTTTCTTACGCGGGCGTATACCATATGTTGACCGGGCTGGGCTTCGGGTCTTCTGGAGCTTCGGCGTCTCGTCGGGCCCGGTCAGGCTATCGATGAAACACATAAAATAACAATCAGTATAACAGTACACCAATCAATTCGTAAAAGGAAAGAAGGCAGGGATTAGAAGGATTCTTCTAATGGCTGGGAGTTGGATTAATAACCCATTAATTATATAAAATAACTAATGGATTAAAGGATAGGGATTCTAGGAGAGAATTATTAAATAATTCCCTGAACGGTGGCTGGAACGGTGATTATCAGTATTCAGGGATTTATATGGATTTCTAAGGAATAAACCCCGAATGATTGATACAGATTTCTAGAAAGTCCTTATTCAACTTTCGGCAGTATGACGACCGGGATTTCATCGAGATCTAGGGGTTTATGGACGGCCGACATGAGGGCTAGGGTTTTGACGGGGTTTGGGTTTCATGCGGGCGGCGTAACGGCGGGGTTTTGGTATTAAAATGGATAGGCTAGGCTTGGGATATAAATATTAGGGAAGTAAGCATATGGAAATGCTTAGAATAATCCCTAATATTTATGGAAATTTTCTAGGGATTTATCGGGCTAAGATGTGGAAAGGTGAATTTTCTGGGTACACTGGGGACGGCCTCTTATTGGCTAGAACTTAGCCTAATTGGATTTAGGCTCTAATGATGTGCTAAAAAGGATTGGGTGGCATCACTAGGCTTAGAAATATTCCTAATATTTTTGGGTATTTTTGGGGAATTTTAGAAGTGTGGAAGGGCTCTAAATAAATTTGTGTGTGCACTTACCCGGGTGCGCGTAGCAATTTCGTAGGTGTTGACACAACAGGTGGGGTCCGCCAGCTGCACTGTTTCATGGGTCGGAACTGTGGGCCTTCGTGGACTGGGGCTGCCTCCCCACGGTCTATGTGGACCGAGTCCACCCGAGGTCCGGGTGGCGGGATGCCGTGGTCCGGCCATGGACCACGGGCGCGGGCGGTCTCCGGTCCATGTGGACCGGGACTACGCGGCTGGGAAGGGGCCGGGCCCGCTTGTCAGCGGCGTGGGACAGGGGGAGGGAGCGGACAGCGGAGGTCTTCTTTCTCCTCTTGCCCGCCCGCCATGGGAGGGGAAGCAGGGGAGCTCAAGCTCGCCCCTATCTCGGCGCTCCGGCCGCCAGGGGTTAAGCAGGGAGCACAGGGAGGTAGAGGAGGCCAAGAATACCCCATTCCAGAGGTTGAACCGAAGGGAGAGGGGTAGAGGAGGGGGCGGCCATGGGAGAGGTGAGGCTCGGCTCGGCCTCGACTTGTGCAGGGTGAAGGGAGGGGTGTGCTCCCCTTTTATAGGCGGCGAGAGCCCGGCGGAGCGTGCCACGTTACACCGGAGGATGACGACGGCGAGGGGCTTGCTCGGGGGTGGTCGGCGCCGCACTCTCTTCGCGACGGTGGCCGGAGGTGGTGACACGCGGCGTGGATCTCTATCTCGGCCGCTCCGTGTGCATCGGGTGGCGGTGGCTTGTGGAGGTCGGGGAGGTGCGGTGCGCAGCCGTCCTGGAGGGGCATGGCGGCATGGGCGCCCAGTATGGGCACACCGGGGCCATTAATGGCGCCCGGGTGGTTGGGGGTTGGGCGCCCTGCGGCAGGAAAGGAGAAGGGGGCAGGGGGAATGCGTCGGGCGGAGAGGAGGAGGGGCACACGGCGGTCGCGGGAGCGTGCGGCGTGGAGCGGGACGAGTGGCATTAGTGCGAGCGGCCTGCGGCGGCAGAGCTCGCCGGCGGCGACCAAGCGCGGCGGCGGCGTGCACGCAGGCTGCGGCGGCAGGGTCAGGCGGCGGCGCTAGGGCAGGGGAAAGGAGGCGCGCTGTGGGCCGCGCCCGTGTGTGGGCCGCGCGTGCGGGCCGCGTCTGTGCGCTGCGGGAGGCTGGGCCGCGGCCTGCTGACCGAGGCGCATGCGGCCCATGGTAGGGGACAGGTGCACGCGGGCCGGTCGGCCATCCGGGCCGCGAGAGGGAGGCGGGAAGAGGTGGGGTGAACCGGGCCGAAAGAGAATCGGGCCAGAAGTGAGGTTTTCGGCCCACTAACGTTTAAATGTCTTTTCTATTTATTTGGAAGTGTTTTCAAAAGGAATTCGATTTCAAATTTTGCCCAAATCTTTTCTAGTTTTCTTCTAGGGTTTAGGGACTTAGTTTAGCACTCGAATTGTGGAACATCCCTTTTATTTTCCCATTAGTTATCTATAGTTTATTATTCATATTTATTTCTTTTAGGTCTAGAATTACTCTAATAAATCTAGGGATTAACCTAATAATCCTAAATTAATTCTACTTAATTTTTGAGGGTGTCACACTATCCAAACCTCGATTCCAGTAGAGTTGTCCTTCACCACTCCAGCGAGGTGAGCACAAAACCTCTCACAAGAACAACCAAGGCTTCTTCACAATCTCCTTGAAGAGCTCAAAGGTTTCCACAACTCCAAGCCATCTAGGAGGCGGCAACATCCAAGAGTAACAAGCCGATGACGCTTGCTTGAAGTCTCCCTAGTGCCAAAAAAGCTCAAACTCTTGATGCAATGCACTAGGATGCTCTCAATCTCACAAAGATGCAATCCCTAAGTCAAGTGAGTGAGAGAGAGTAGGAAGAAGGCTCAAATATGTCAAGAAAGCTTTTCAAAGTGCCAAGAGAGACTCTTAAGGGCCGAAGCTCAAGTATATATACCCCCTTCCCCCGTAACTAGCCGTTGGATTCAAAATGCGTCAAAACAGGGCACATGCGGACAGTCCGCCTCAGAAAGACTGGACGGTCCACCGTTCAAAGTAACGGCTAGTTCCAAAGTCAAACTGTGTTTGAGTCGACCGTTGCAGCTCGGGAGGACCGTCCGCCTCACAGGGGGCGGACCGTCTGCCGTTCAAAAGAAACTCCAACACAGGAACGCCAAGTTCCTGTCTCGATTCAAAAGTTAGACGGCGGACCGTCCGCCGTACAAATCGAACGACCACTCAAAAACCAAATCGATCCTGTCTAACCAGCTCACGAGGCTGGCGGACCGTCCGCCAAGACTTGGCCGGACCGTCCGCCCTTCAAGGAGAAATTAGATCGCTGCTCAGACAGAACCACCACCGGACGTGTTGGTGGTCGCACAATAGACTGGTGGACCGTCCGCCCGTAGGGGCCGGACCGTCCGCCGTTATCGAGTTTCAGTCCATCAGAAACATGAAGTTTCTGTCCCCTATTTCCCTTTTGCCTGCGGACCGTCCGCCCCTCAGGGCCAGACCGTCCGCCTTTGCTAATTTCAGCAGGACAAGACAACTCGAAATTTGGCTAAGTCATTGAACGGTCTGCCGTTCAAATGGCAGATCATCCGCCTCTCAAGCATAGTTAGCCAAAAACAACAAGTGTTTTCGCACCGGTCTTTCCACTTTTTCAAACACATTTTTCCTAATTGCATGCAATGCAATTGTTTGAGCAAAGTGGCACCATAGAACCATCAAGCAAATGAAATTGACCCCCTCTTGATAGTACGTCTATCTAACCTATTAATCCGGTCAATTCTCATCCTTTAATCACCTCTTGACTGGTAAAATGAAAAAGCCCTATCTTATACCTTTGCCTTGAGCCATCCAACATGAATTCACCAAGAATGTCACCATAACTCTTATCAAGGCTCAACTCATCTCCGGGACTAACCTAAACTCATATCTCCAATGAAATTGTTAGTCCACGATGGTTGTCATTAATTACCAAAATTCAAATTAGGGACCTAGATGCTTTCAATCTCCCCCTTTTTGGTAATTGTGACAACACTATTTAAGGAGTGATGAGAGTTTTTCAAGTCAACTTCATACACTTGTATTTGGTAGATTTGAGAGGGAATTTTGGTGTCACTTACCCATATACCTTTGAAATAAATAGATGGTGGATAAATGTCAACAAAATTCAATAAAGTAGGGATAAGCTCCCCCTTGATACATGCATATAGATTTGAGATTATTTTGTGCACATATACTTGGATGTGACAAATTTGATGGAGCTTCCCCTACAAAAATGGAAACCGAGGCAACAATACACTTTCCAAGAATATTTTAAAGTGAACCACCAAGATAACCTTGCCTCAATTTCCACAAGTTAGTACTAGAATAACCACAAGATAGAGATATATAGCAAGCAAACATAGTTTGTCACAAAATACAATACCAAGTTCTAGTACTATACAAGTGCATAGAGATTATTACACACCAAGTTCATGCAAGCACAAAATGTAAGGTTCGACGTAAAAAAAGTATGCATGCCATACAAAGGTCCAAATGCACCATCATGAGCTCCCCCTAGATGATAGCTCCCCTGAATCACTCCCAAATTTTCTCCCCCTTTGGCAGCAAGTACCAAAAGTAGAGAATCACTCATCCTGATCATCCTGAGGCGATGGAGGAGGAAAATATGGCTGGTGAGGATAAAACTCTTGTGGCGGTGCAGGAGCCGGAAAGTATGTGTGAAAATGTCATCTAAAAGCCTCAAAGTCCTGCTGGAGGTGCTCCTACCTCCCAACAATGTTCTGGAAGTCTTCATGGGTGGATAATCCATCAAATCGCTCCTTAAGTGCCTCCATCTCACAGTCAATATTGTAACCCATAGTGTTCATTCTGTTCATGATGGGTGTATAGAAAGTCTGCTGAATGTGTGTGCCAAACTGAGTAAGACGAGAGTCAATCTGCTGCTAAAGTTCTGCTGCATCTGCTGCCCAAAGGACTGAAATCCTGCATCGAACTAACTCTGAAACTGCTGCTGCATGCCATGAAACCCCTGCTGCATCTGCTGGCCAAGACCCTGCTGCATGTTCTGAAAATATGGATCAAAGAAGCCAGCCGGAGGTGCCCAATGTGGCTGCACAGGTGGAGGAGGAGGCATAGCCTGAGCATCAACATCAACCGCAGGTGGCATATCCTGAGCATTACCCTCTTCCTCATCATCCTCATCATCACCTCCATTATCAGGGAATGGAGTTACGTCTCTCCCAAGGAAGGTGGTATCATTGTTATATGGCCGATATGGTAAATGAGACACCTCACATGGCCCTTCAAAACCAGTCTTGCGTTTGATGAGATACATGATATATGGAGCAAAATAAATGTTTATCTCAAGATTGACCTTCTTGCTTGCAATCTGAGTTAATATCAAGTCAACAACATTCATTTTTCTCCCAAACATCACATGACTAATGAAGTTCCTTGATATCCCAACAAATCCATCTTTGTATCCACTCTTGGGCAAGACAGTGACTCTACCAATTTTATTAATCACAGCAGGATGATGCCTAAGACCCTTAGTCTTTCCATAATCAACTGGGATATGAAGTCTTAATGGTTCATAAAACTGAATAATATCATCAGTGTCAAGTTCATCTTCATTTGTTATGTCAATGCTAGTGTCATCAGAAAGAAATGCATAGTTGAGTATGTTCACACTAGCAAAATCAGCAAAGGTAGCTTCAAATTTTCTATGACCAGTCATCCACTCAAGAGTTTTGGCTTCCAAGTTGATCTCAACAGTGGCATAGAATTGTCTAATGAGTGTCAGATTCCAATCACATCTATGCTCTAGAAAATCTCTAAGTCCAATGACCTCAAACTTGGGAATCAATTCACACATGGTCGGTTGTTCAAGCAAAAAGTTGAAATCTATAGTTTGATGCTTAAACACCATCTTACTAACCAAGTGACCAAAGAAGGCATCTTCTTGTACCTGAGTGTGGAAGAACATGTTGTTGGTGTCACGGGGAAGATCATATTGATATGGAGTTCTTTCACTTGAAAAAGTATTGGTAGTCCATCTCCTTCTAGGAGCGGTGTGAGAGTCCACATCAATAATTTCAACCATATGAGCCCTTTGCTCCATTTCCTCATCTTCATCAGAAGAGAGAGTCACTGAAGATTCAGACATCAAATCACTAGGATCCGGATTGTAGTCGGCATCTATAGGATCATCATCATGCCTTGACCTTTTAGATGAACTTCCCTTCCCAAGCTTGCTAGAAACAATTTTCCTAACATTCTTAGCAGCCCCACGAATGCCTCTGTCATAAACAAGTCACAAGTATAAGAATTTGATTGAATAATCTTTAACGAATACCCCACAAGCTACCCCTGCTCAGGCTGCCTCGACAGCAACAGGCGGACCATTCGCCGGGGTCGGGCGGACCGTCCGCCGTGCACTGTGCGGCGACGAACCCGAACAGGAGCATTCAAATTTGATTCCCTCATATCTTGAGACATACAACGATTCAACCGACCAAAATTTAAACATAGCATCTCCTCAACAGTAGCAACAACTTCCCAAAACAAATTTCACGAATCAATGGACAAATTTCATATCACCACTTCAAACCCTAACTTCATTCAAACTTGGAATCTAACCAAACTGAGAGAGGATTTGAAGAAATACCGAGAGGACATGGTGGAGGATCACGCTGGAGAGTCCGAAGATGTGCTCGGACGATCCGGGGAACGCGCCAAATCCCCTCTCTGAGAGGAGGTCCTTCTCATGGTCTTGAGGAAGAAAGAGAGAGATAGGGTGCGGTTTGGTCGAGTGGGGAAGAAAGGAGGTGAGGGGCATCCTGATAAGCCTCGGTCAGCTGGGTCCCACGCACACCAGGCAAGCGCGGACGGTCCGCTTGTGATGGGCGTACGGTCCACCATTAAAATTTCGGCGGCACCCAGTGACACTGCTGAAGCGTCCCCACTTAAGTAGAGACTAAATGTGATAGAAATATCAGTCCCAGGAGGCTGATAGACATTTTATTCAACAGATAGTTCAGTCGTCGTGCAACTCCCGACGGGAATGGCACTCAATACAAGCTATGATAAAAAGCAACAATACAACAATACACAACCAGAGAAAGACCAAGGCTGGATCCAGGCCTATCTCGGTGAGAAACGACAGCGGAGGCATCTCACAGGGGCCACCCCACAGGCAACATCGGGTGCGGACACGACCTCTATTCGTAGTCTTCAGCAATAAAATCCGGGTCCTCCTCTGTAGCAGCAAAAATAGGGGTGAGTACAAAAGTACTCAGCAAGTCCAACCACGTCCACGGAGAAGGAATATAAAAACTATGCACATGGTAAATCGAGGATGTGGCTAAGGTTTATTTTGCGAAAAGCTAGATTTTACATGCAAGGGGTTTATTTTAAAAAGGTTTTTGCAAAATATTTAATAACAAGTGGGGTTGATCCTCCACAAAGGATCCAAATTTTATGCTGTCGGACTCCCCGTCCGCCGTAGCTCATGGCACAACTGCCGGACACTTTCCAAAACAACTCACACCATTTGATCCAACCTATTCCCAAAGCTAGTTTCAAGCCCAAGCCATGTCTCATCCAATACAGTGGATACGGCTATTCGAATAGGTTTTAACTCTGCATAGGTTGTACACTTAACCCGCCCCAACGGTTTCCGCGACATGAACACCAAAATGCCAGCGCGGTCCTGTCAAAGCCATTACCACACCATAGCTAAGCCGGACTAGCCAATATGGAAGCAACCAAGAGGTTCATGTCCTACCAATGAGGCATGACTGGGACGTAACTCACATAGATCGTACTCCTGCTCCTTGTTCTCCCATTGCTCTCAGCGCACCCATTGGCTAACCAACCAGCTAGTGGGATTTATGCTAAGCCGTTGCCACATACAACGGTAGGGCGGTAGCACTAAACTGGGCCAGGCTAGATGACAATCAACTCGGTCCTTAAATTAATGACAAGATGAATATCTCCACATCCCGCTCAGCCACACAGGCACGAGCTCACCCATTTGGTGCTTCACACAGAACACACCATCCGTCTCATCGGGTTCACCTTTCCTTCACTTTTTACCAAAACCCACCCTTTGCTTTTAAATACTCACACCATTCTTTATTTTAAAACACGTGAGCCTCATTAATATGGTAGTAGCGAGAGTAGCAAATCTTAAGCGTATCTAGCAATGGCTATCATCCAAATAGAGCAAGTCATATTTAATGATAACCTAGGTGATCAAGGAATAGACATAGCAAATCAAGGGGTGGCTATCCAAGCGGGTCTTACAATAAAACAATGCATTTTATAAATAGGCCAATAGGTTGTGTTTGTAAAACATAGGATGGTTAGGCGCATAAAACATAGGATGGTCGAATTTGGGGAGAAACGAGTGAAGTTTGGCGCATAAAATGATATGCCACATGATGGTTAGGGGCTAAATAAGGGGTTTGGGACCTGTTTGTGAAGAGTTTAAAGGGCTAAGGGTCCTTTTGTGAAGGATTCCGGGCGGCAGGGGGTTAACAGGAAAATGGCATATAGGTGGGAGGGTTCCTTTGCGATTTGGAAGAAGGGAGGGGGTTATGGGGGATATTTCCCTTCTTCTCTATTTTCAGAACAGAGGAAGGGGAGGAGGGGCACACGGCGAGCGGCCTGGCCGGCGGCGGCGCCGGCGCTCCGGGCCGCGGCGGCGGCCGAGAAGTGGCTGTGGGGGATATAGTCCCCGGGTACCTCACGAGCAGGCCTGGCAGCCCTCCAATAGGGGGCGGCCCGGCCCACCGTTCTGGACCTGATGACGTGCGGGACAAGCCGGCGCATGTAGGAAGGACCCGGAAGGAGAAGTTCTAATTGGAATAGGAGTTTTTGTAAAGAAGGAAGGATCCTTAGAGATAGGATCGGCTACAAACCGACTTGTAACCCTGCCTCCCCGATATATAAGGCGGGCAGGGACCCCCTCCAAACATAACAACAACTCATCGCGAAATCCACGCAATACAACACCCCAAAACAGGACAGTAGGGTATTACGTCGAGTTGACGGCCCGAACCTGTCTAAATCCTTGCGTCTGTCCACCCTAACCATCTAGCTTCCGATCTTTGCGATCTTCCCTACATACAAATCACTTCCGTGGGCTACCCCGTGGAAGACTGCTGGAGATCATATCACCGACAGTGGCGCGCCAGGTAGGGGATATCACCGAGATCAGTTTGGTGAGCCCGATGGACCGCGTCAAGATCTTGGACAGCTGCAACCTCCCGGACATCGACGGAGTCGAGATCCAGTTCGGGAGCACCATCGCCGCTTTGGATACCCAAACGGCGGGAGCTACAACCGCCACGGAGGTTTCCTCTCTGGCGCCGACTTCGGCCATCACGGCCCAATCCGGTCCGATCGCATCTGATCGTGCCGTTTCTGCCTCCGCTGAGTCCATCGTAAAACGCGAGGTCCAACCAGTCGGGAGCAGATCAGCAACCACTCGGTTCCGATCCGACTCTTGAGAGTCGCGTCGCCGAGTCATCTCAGAGCGTAAACGCTCAGCAGACGCGCGTTCCGAGCCCTGAGGTCATCACCATCCAGACCCCCGGCTTCCGCGCGCTTACCCAGCAGCAGAAGATGAAAGAGATCGTCCAGGCGGATGATTCCCCCTCTGAGAGCGACTCCTACGAGTCAAACCCACGGGGACCCTCAATCCTGGACGACCTGCAAGAGGGTTACACCGCATCCGACTCCTCTACGGAGCCGGAGCTAGTAGGATCACCCGGAGGGTCAACTCCGAGCAGTTCGGAGCGTGGCACGCCCACAACCGATCTTTCCGAGTCCGAGGAAGATTACCTCGCGCAAGGAAGAGCCGGGTCATACTGCTACATGGTGGCACCATCGACGCCATCTAACCCCGTGTCGGAGGACGAACTCACCCCTGCCGACGAAGCGCCTGAAGCCAGAGATCAACGCCGAGGACGCAACGCCAATCGGGCGACTCGCAGAGCTGCCCGACCGCAAGGGGCCAACGCATCAGGATCTGGCACCGCTCAACCTCGAGAACCACCCTCGGAGGACCACTGTCGTCCTCAGGATTGACGCGACAGGAGAAGCCAGCGGAACCTGATGCGCGACGACATGTTCGAGTACAATGGATTCAACGTCTACGAGACACCAGTCTAGAACCTCGTCACCATCGACGAAGAGATCAGTCGGCTACCGCCCAGTACTCTAGGCCTGGATAAGGTAAGGGCTTTCGTGCAGGCCGCCTCCGTCCAGGTTCACCAGATGCAGAGCAGATCACGTACGGCCGCTCCTGAGCCCGAATCGACTCGACGCCGGACCAGCGGTGGATCGGACCGTGATGAAGATCTTCGTGACACGATCAACAGAGACCGAGACGCGAGGAACATCATCCGCAGCAGCGCTGAGGAACGTGACCGCGAAGAGGCTCGACATCGCGAGGAATACGATCGGGAGCATGGGAATCCCCGTCGTAACTCTAACCGGAACGGTTACTCGACGGAATCAGAGTATACTGATTACTCCGATCTCTCCGGTAGCCCAGGACGCGGCAATGACGGCGGTCGTACTCCGCCTCGACGGCCGACTCCGTCGCGAAGACGAACAACTCCCTCACGGAGGCAGCCGACCCCGCAAAGGGAGCAGACTCCACCGCGCAGCAGAACCTACCGACGGGACCGATCTCCTCCCAGGGCTCGGACCTTTCGGAGGACCCATTCTCCACCCAGGGATCGAGATCGCAGAAGGGAGCGCACTCCCGCAAAGACAACGGGTGGCTCGGATCCGAGTGGTTCCCGCCCCAGAGGCCGGATAACTCCAGAAGTTTTCCAGCGCATGCTCGATGAGCAATGAAGCCGACCGAGTGGTCCGTATGATCTACGGAGGACCGGAAGGTTTCGAGATGAAGCGCCAGCAGAAGCTCACCAACCGACAGGTCATGCACGCCAGGGAGCCACCGGTACCTGAGTACCTTAAGTGGTCAGAAGCACCGATCACCTTCACTTAGGAAGATCACCCGCACTTCATACCCAGTTATGTATTAATCTCTTATTTCTTTAAGATATTTTTTAATAATCTTCGACGAGTGGTTTCTGTGGATAATCATCCCCAATTTTGACTCGGCAGATTTGTAAATGTCTTGTGAGTTATCAATAAAGTTGATTTCATCTTCTATCTACATTATATCTACTACTCGAATTTCCTCTTTCGCGTCACGCACATAAAGTACAAGTGGAACAAACTTTAAATCATGGGGGAAAGTACTCGCCAAGTCAAAGCTCTACACGCACGACAATGCTCTGCGGCATGAGACTAAGACCAACGAGGCTAATCTACTCCGTAACAGGTCAACCACTCAGAAATTAATGCCAGCGCAGAAAGAAAGGGAGTAGCACTTCCATAAAAACTTATATACAAACACAAAAGGATTAAACATTGTTCAAGAGTACTTCTATTACCAAATACTACAGATTATCTACCAAATTTAATTTGCAGGGTCACCACCACCAGAAGGGCCTGCATCGTCAGCTTCATCGACAACGTCCTTGGACAGAACACTGGCGATTGGTTCCACTTCAAGCAGCAGCCTGCTCACATCCTCCTCGGAGGTGCCAGCAGCATACCCGCCGCCGAGTGGTTCCAGATCAGACGATGGGAACAGCGACTTCAGGATCGCCAAGACATGACCGCAACTGGCCTGGCTGATGGAGCGAAGCTGGCGCCGAAAGAGACGTGGAAGCGCCCGAGTGCGGTCGAGGATAGAAGCTGAAGGCGATGCTGCCTCCGGTTCGATTTCCTCCGCCACCACTCGAACAACACCTTCCAACGTGCACTTCTCGGTGTGCAGCGCCTCTGCCTCGCCTTCCAGACAAGTCACTTTAGCAGTGAGATCTGCAAATTGGGCCAAAGTCCGGACCCGGTAATCTGCAGAAAATCAGATCTGGACAGGATGTTCACGTTTGACATAAAAAGAATAATATACCTCTAAGCTCCTGTGCGGCCTTGGCTTCGTTGAGCTTAGCCTGTTCCACTTCTCCGCGAAGATCGCGGACAGTGCGCTGGGCTTCCTCCAACTCGGCCTTGTGTTCGGACACAGCGGCTTCACGAGCTGACATAACATACTCATATTATGTATATTCAGTGAAACAATAGTGCAAAATAAGACGCTAAGCCTGACTCATACCCTGCGTCACTTGAGCCAGCTCGGCTTCGAGCTCAGCCACTCGAGTCACCAGGAAGTCGGCCTTAACTGCTGCAGGAACAAGCTTTTGAATCTCCAAGGTTTTGGCCTCGGCATCGGCAGTTATTTCCTGCAAACAATCATCAGAAGACACAGCAAACAAATGTACCACTCGGTACTCTACTTAAACAGGAAAGGCGGCTCAGGAATACCTCGGCCATCAGTCCCAGGCGACGAAGGAGCGACTTGAACTCCGCCAAAGGCGTCACAGCGGCACCATCACCCGGAGTCACGCCCGCCGCAGGAGTGACTTCGACCTCTGCAATTGGGGGCGTCTCCATTGTTGTAGTCTGCTCAATCATAGGAGCAGGCTGGGGGCTGCTCAGGGGAGGAGTACGCAGTACGGTCGGCGACGCCTGAGCAGGACTTGGCGGCGCCGGGGTTGGTGCGCGCGGTGATTCTTGTGGCAGCTCCACAGGCTTATCGCTAGGAGGATCAGCCAAGTGGGAAGTTTCTTCTGGCGCCTGGATCTCTGGGGTCTCTGTCTCGCCGACTGATCGCGGCGCAGAGCCCGCAAAAGGAATATCAGACGGCGTGCTGCACGACAAAGTACATAAGGGGCAATCACAGGAAAAAATAAAAGTCAATAAAATGTTGGCAACAACTCTTACCGAGTAGATACGCGCACTTTCAGGCGCTTTCCTTTCCGAGTTGGGGAAGGAAGGTCCCTTGGACTTGCGGTACGCAAGGGTACGATGGCAAGGGGAGAATGCTCCGAGCTAATAAGTGAGGGCGGGATTGATGACCCGGCATCACCACCTTCGTCATCATCCAAGTCTGATGACTCGGTGATGATGAGTTGGCGACGGCTCGGCGCATTCCCAATTACGACCCCCGTTGAAGCAGAGCTCTTTCGCTTCTTCGGGACGATGGTAGCTTTGCCACCACTCGGCGACAACACATCTGGAGAAGGTGAGGATGATAGACTTATATCCGAGTCGTTCAAGTCATCCTCGGCTCCTCCGAGTGCTTCTTCAGTAGTACCGGCCCAGCGTGTCACCGGCTGGTCAACTCCCTTTGGCATCTCAGGCAGGAGGGGGATTGAAACATAAGCAGCTCGACCCTGCATTTCAAAGTTGGGTTCAGTTCTTCATCGAGATTACACCCAATGGGTGGAATTGAACATATAAACGGCAACAAATCGATTCATTACCTCAGGGCGAGGATTAGACAAGTTGTATGCTGGAGGACCATCAGAAGTCTTCAGGGGAGTCCCCGTTGCAAAAAATTTGGCAATCCGGGCTGCGGCTTGGCTTTTATCAACACGCTCAGGGGCTTCACGTGTGTTGTCCCCCTCGGCGTAATATTCATATGCTGGATGAGCCTGCTGCTTGAGGGGCTGGATCCGGCGCAGCACGAAGTTGGCTGCCACTCCTAAGGCAGTCAACCCTCTGCTCTTCAGCTCGGCAATGAGGCTCAGCAGCTCCCGAACCTCGTCCATCTCGCTGTCTTTGGGGAGAGAGCTCCAGGACTTGGAGGGGACAGGACGGGAATCTATTTCAGAAGAAATGGCAGGTGAGTGGTTCCCTATGTAAAACCACTCGGATTGCCACCCCTTATTGGTGGAAGGAAAAGGGATTTCAAAATACTCTTGGGTTCGACCCTCACGGAGCTGGAACCCGGCGCCTCCGACTACATGCGGGCGCTCGGTGCTAGGGTGAGGCTTCAGCAAGAAAAGATAGAGAAAAAGATTGAAGTGAGGCTCTATCCCAAGATAGGCCTCACAGAGGTTGATGAAGATAGAAATGTGAACGATGGAATTTGGGTTCAGTGCGCAGAGACTGATTCCGTAGAAATGGAGCAAGCCGCGGAGAAAAGAGTGTGCAGGAACACCAAATCCGCGTAAAAGAAAGGACTCGAACACCACTAAATCAGTGGAATTTGGGATGGGGAAAGACTCACCAAAGGCCGCATGCCATTCGGCGGTTTGCTGGTCCGGGAGAATACCGTCGATGACATGTTGCTCGAGACGCCTGGTGGTGGTAGAGGACTTCCTCCACTCGGCGGCACGATCCACGGAGGCATCAATGGTGGTCTTGGCCCTGACCGACCGCTTCTTCCCTGGCGACGTCTGTTGACGGTCGTTATCTTACGATTTTTCCGCCAACATTTTCCGGATTTCAGGCTCATATAGTGATAATCATGCTAATATCATTTATACTAATGAGTTCCACAAGTTTTGAATGATTTGTGAGTGCAAGAGCATACAGGAGAAAAGAGAGCAAATATGGAGCCAAACCCAGGCCGGCCGGCCTAGCCTAGGCCGACCGGCCTCCTATACCCTCAGCTGGCCACGTCATTGATCCAGGGGACAACTAACACATCAACAAACACCCAGAGATGTGAGATCAATGTTGGTTTGATCCGAGGACCCGAAAGGCCTAAGGCATGGATTGAAGGGTCCACCAACCTAGGATTCTCGGACAGCTTCAAATCAATGCAACTAAAACCGCCTCAAGGGACAACATGCAACCGTTGATGAGCGAGTCGGTGCAACGGAGGGCCGAGAGGAGTCAGGGCCAGGCCGACCGGCCTCCCCTAGGCCGTTCGGCCTCCAACTGTCACAACTGCCACCAATGCAGCAACTACCGACCTCACGACATCATCAGGAGCGTCCACACGAAAGGCGGTGCCAGATGGCAACATTGCCAGGCCGAACGGCCTAGATGAGGCCGGCCGGCCTACTTCCGTGGCCGTTACGCCTCCCCTTTCGCGTGGAAGCTAAGCAAGATGGTGGCGTGATAGTTACGTAGGAATCCATGCTTGGGAGGCTATAAAAGGCGCCCTTCACCCCCACTCAAGAACACAACAAAATAGAGGAGAAGTGCTACCACTTCCATACTTAGAAAATAGGGAGAGAGGTGAGGTGAGAGTCCGGGAGAGAAGCCGGAGCTGTCGGTTTCTCTTCCACTTTGTACCTCGGCAGATGCGGCTCAACTTCGAGTAACATCCGGGTCTTGTCTGGTAACTCTGGCTTCCTTCTAATTTATTAAGCATTCAGTCTTGCTAGCTTGTTCTCTGGTTCCTCGTTCACTACTTAGTAGTGGGTGCTTTGCTCTGAATTCAAGTGAAGTAGTAATTATTAGTATAGGCGTGGTGCCTAGACTAGTCATTACCTTGGTTTGCACCCAGTTCAACGGAATAGTTGTGGTAGCCGGCAGGTGGTGACAGCCCTGTCCGGCCGACGTAATCCACCACGTTAGTTCTGGTCTGTAGGACTTAGGGGTAGGCGGTACCACTCCCCTTCTCATCCCTTTCTGTGAGTGGTGGTGTCTCAGGCGCCCGAAGTGAACTCTCTTGAACAAGTCTGACTTGCTTGATTTATCGAAATATCCAGTATTGCTACACAAGTACCCTCTCTACCCTCAGCCTTTTTATCTCTTCTTTTCTTTTTGTTGTCATCCATATCCCCCATATTACCCTCTCGGATGAATTAATTAAAGGATTAGTACACTTCTCGTTCCCCGTGGAAATCGATCCCTGGAATACTCCCGGGTGAAAGCTACATCGGTATCCGTACGCTTGCGGATTTATCTGTAGGTCATAAGAAATACCAACAAGCTTTCTGGCGCCGTTGCCGGGGAACGGTAGCTGTTCTTATCCCAAACCTAGTTCGTCCACATATCATCCACCTACCATTATGAATTCCACTCCTACCTTATATCAATTCTCAGCTCCAAAAGCTGAAGATCTGGAGCCACCACCATCGTCTCACCCCATAAAAAGCTCTGGCTATGGAATACACACAAAATTCATAGCCAAGATCAGAGAGAATCCATTTTCTGGAGCTGAAGGGGAGAATCCTTATGTTCACATACGGGAATTTGAGCAAATTTGCTCATGTCTCGTGATTACGGGGATGGCCCAACAAACTCTGAAATGGAAGGTGTTTCCCTTCTCTTTGACGGGTCAAGCGAAGATATGGTGTGATCGCTATCGTGGGAGAGTGAAGGGAAGTTGGGAGACACTACGAGATAAATTCTGTCTAACCTTTTTCCCTGAATCTCGGGTCGCTGACCTTCGAATCGAGATCCTTACCTTCAAACAAAGGAAAGGAGAATCACTAGGGGCTGCTTGGGCTCGATTTACCTATCTTCTGGCCTCTGGTCCTGATCTAGGGATCTCTGAACCCATCCTTCTAATACATTTTAGAAGAGGTCTCGAAATCGAATCAGCCAAATTCCTATATTCGTCCTCAGGAGGATCTTTCACTCATTTGACACCTAGTGAGGGGAGGGCCATTCTAGACAAAATTCTAGAGAACACCCCTTACACTGGGATCTATGATGAATTCCCGGAAGAAATTCCTGAGGAGCGCATAGAAGAGACATCCGCGTCGGAAGATGTGAGAGCATCACAAGAATCCACACCAGTCGTAGCACATCTCTCCGATACTCTCCCTGAACCAACTCCAGCATATGATCTGGACCTACATGACTCTCGTTGTGCCTTCCCCTACGATTTCCACGACGAGCTATTCCTGGAGTACAGGGACAGCTCAAAACTTCCCGTAGTTGAAAGGCACACAATTACTAAGGTCCAAGCCACCGACTACATTGACCAGCATTCTCGAGAGGAGCTTTATTCTGTCCAAATCCATCACTCTAAAAATTCTCTGACAGATCCTTTTCACAGGCCTACGATACCTCCTTTGCCTCCCGATCCTCCTAATGAAACATCCCTTAAGGAGGCTATGAATCAGGAGTGGTTGTGTGGAGCGAGATGCTATTCCGAATAAATTTGGATTAGTTCTCCCTCTATGATCCTTCCTTGTTCTATAAGGGGAATAACCGTAGAAGCCCATCTTAACCCCATCATGGAGATTAATGTGATGCCATGGCACTTAGCGTACACTATTGGGCAATGTCTCGCTAAGGCCGTCCGACAAGCTCCTCACTAGTTGTCCCTTTGGACACATCCTTGAATGTCGGGGGGTTGCATGTGCCATGCCACTCATGATAGACAAGATTGAGGTGAGCCTAGACTTTCACATTTTTGATATACTTGATCTTGATCTACTCCTAGGCTGCCCAGTTCGAGAACTCCTTGATAAACCTCGAGGGAGCCTAGATGAAAAGCTTAGGGAAGCTGCCTTCGCCACCACTACCACTTGTCTAGCAAAACCTATGGCGAAGCCTCTTCCTAAGCTAAACCCGTTCGAGAGTATGATGCATGGATCTCCGTTCACATCATCCGAGCCTGTTCTCTTTGAGGTTGCGGTCTCTGCTCTAAAATATTACGAGTCGGAAGAGACCCTTCACTTTTGTGAAGAGGAACGATCATCATCACCCTCGAACGAGTTTGAACCTCTTCCCACTGGCCCTTACTATGTTGTTTCCGACCATGATCGAAAAGCAACATCAAGCTTCCACGATGAATCTCTTGAGATAGTGAACCCGTGGGCCATGGAAGATTGTAAAGCACTAACTTTGGAGTCCAAGGAAAATAATCTCTTGGATGAGCATGGAAGTTTTATTCTTGAAGTCATACATAGACCATGCTCGTTCACTGCCTCTCCAAAGTTAGCCACGTCCGGTGCCCTGAGCACACATGAGGACTACAACCACCTCAAGGTCCTCTTTTACAAAGCATTTAGAAGGTTGGTTGTAGATGCATATGTTTACCATAAGCATTGCAAATTTCGTGGTTGCTCTGTTGCCCTAACCTTGCAGCTAAAAGCTTCATGACACATCGATACTTGGTGATGAGACGGGAACGACATCATCGATGGTAGCTGCAAGAGAATGTTCCCAAGGTCAAGCTTATGACCATAAACAAAGCACTGCCAGGAGATAGCCCGGATAATTAGTATTTATTTCCCTTTTGAATAAAAAGCAAGATCATGTCTCTATGATAAAGTTGTCCTTCGGGTATTTTTGCTCTCTAACCATTTCAGGCGAAGATCAAGAAGAACGATGAACACCTTAGAACATGAGAGCTACATCAACTACAATACCGTTGTAAGTTTTATTGAGAGAATGATTACGAAAGGAAACTTGAACTCCACACACATGGGTTGTGTTGCACAACAATGAAAATTCCAAGCGTGGGGGAGGCATGTGAGTATCCCAAGCTCCCTGGTTCTTGAACCAGAAGAGCCCCTCTTTTTGTTTCCATCTTTTGGTTTTGAATAACAGTACCAGCACAAGTACAAGTGTGGGGGAGATCTCTCAAGCTCATCATTGATGTACACATTCGAGGTCCCCCACGAAGGTGTCGCACAACATCGACTGCGCTAACATGACAAAGAAAAAAAAACGACGGTATGTGCACTCCACCTCTCGCTCCTTAATTCATGAGTGTGACTGAATTTCAATTCCTATCATTTAAATCAATCTCAAGATGAAATAATTCACCTTGCTATGCCTACCCTTTATGTTCCCATGTTTGGCTTGCATAAGTTTTATTCCTCGCTTCATCCTGTCACTTGTGAATAAATATTTTTAGGGAAGCATGTTCATCTAAGTAGTTGATGTTTGAGATATGGTTTGATGATATGATCTTCACTCTTAATGTTTGAGTGCTCAGGAAATTTATTTGAAAATTTAAAAACCCTTTGCAAAGCTCCTCTTTGTTATGCCAAAGTCCTACCAAAGCCATATGTTGAGTTATCTTGAAAACCATGTACACATATGCTACTTGTCATTGCATTGAGCTTTGTCAAATTGCTTGCGACCCTTATGAGAATTCTTTTCATGCTTTCATGATCAAGATCACGTACACGTTTATCCCCCGTTGCTATACTTCTACACTGGAAGTTAGCATTGTATCATTCATCCATCCATTCCACAAAATAAATGCTCCATCATGTACGTGTAAGTCTCACTCCTCAGTTATTGTTACAAAAAGAGACATGGCTATCGAGAAAAAAAAATGGACACATGAAGGTCCACACAAAAAAAAAGAGAAAAAAAGGTTGGACACATGAAGGTCCAAGAAAGAAAGAAAAAAAAATCTGATAGCCATGTTCTCAAAAGATTTTTTTAAGGAGAAAGACCACACACAAAGGAGTTGTTTATTCCATCCATCATCCATCATACCCATACACGAGCACATCTTGATCTGATTGTATGATTTGATTTCTTCTTGGATCCGCTCTTTGACTTTGCAATATATGTGATGCAAGTATGCCTCATCTTCATACCCTACCTTGAGCTCCACATATAGCCATCTTTAGAAGTAGGATGAAGAAAGGCAAGTTAATGCCTTGGTGAGGATATATACACATTGAGAGATCTGAGAAAATCAAATGAGGAGCAATGCAAGATTTGTTTTTGAAAACTTATTGAAAAATCCCAAGCTACTTGACACATAGAGTTGAAGTGACTTGATTCATGACCATTCCATTCCTCAACTACTCAAGATGGCATGATAGACACTACAAAATTCACAAGTACAAGGTATGGCTTGGAATATCCCTTATGCTTGTTCCATTTCCTTGGATGTCTTGTCTCATCTTAGTCCCTACTCCTCGCTCGAGGACGAGCAAGGGTCTAAGTGTGGGGGTGTGTTGACGGTCGTTATCTTACGATTTTTCCGCCAACATTTCTCCGGATTTCAGGCTCATATAGTGATAATCATGCTAATATCATTTATACTAATGAGTTCCACAAGTTTTGAATGATTTGTGAGTGCAAGAGCATACAGGAGAAAAGAGAGCAAATATGGAGCCAAACCCAGGCCGGCCGGCTGTTGGCACTCCTTAGCGTCACGTTTTAGCAACGCTCAAGAGCGCGTAGATATATGTCGTTGTATGCAAAATTAATTCTGCAAGCGCACAGAATATATCTCGTTGTAGCACTTCACCTCGGGAGTTACCCCAGGGTATCGTATTTATATTTCCGCAGGGAAGCAGATGGTTAAAGTGTATTGAAGAATGAAATGATATATCTTGCCAGAAATATCAGGCCACAAACCTAGGGGCACAAACACTAAGTTTGGGTGGATAATGGTCAAGTTAATGACCGGATAGAAGGTCTGAAAGACCAGCGACACACGGAGCACCTATTTCTAAAGAAAAGGAAAGATGTTGGGAGAGACCGGACCTAGACTCTTTCTAACTCAGAGCAAAAGGCACTCTAGCCTTAGCCTAGACCCTAGCTTAGATACCGGGAACAGAGCTCGCTTCGACGGCTAGAACGGGAGAACCTCAGAACGGGGTGAGAGAGGGGGTTCTCCGGGCTCAGCAGCTACTGTTATGAATACACCCGAACGTGGTGGACTACGAAGGACGGACAGGGCTGTCACCACCTGCCGCCTACCACTGCTGTACCGTGGGTGCAACACACTTCCTAGTTAATCAACAAGCCAGACACCACGTCTGCACTCGATGATTAAGATTTCTCTTGAGGCCTGTCAAGAGAAATCCCCGTCTTCCCTAAGGCGTCTTACGGCCCGGTCAAGGCGAGCAAACCCGCGAGATAAAACCCGGTAGAGCTAAACTAAACTCTACACTAATACTAAAGGGGAAAAGGACTTTGCTCTAAAGAGAGCAAGATCTTTACTCTTAAAGAAGAGCAAGAGAGAAATATAAAAGATAACTTAAGCTCTGAAATAAGAAAGTAATTGTATAAATAAACTCTTCAAAAGAAGGAAAGGATACAAGAGCTTTACCAGAACTCCGAAGACTCCGAAGATCCGAGCTAAGCTCGACTCGACTCTACTCCCAACTCTAATCCTAATCTAAGAAATGAAAAAGGTACTAGAGCTCCCTTCAAGTAAAGACTTGAGATATGTGGTGTGTGTCTTCCCAAGGTGAATGAGCTTCCTTTTATAGCCTCCAGGGGGTGGATGTCAGCGTCATTAGCACGCCAACGGCTCTGCTTAAGCTTCACGCGAAGGAGGAGACTTGGCGGCCACAGAGGGAGGCTGGCCGGCCTGGGCTAGGCCGGCCGGCCTGGCCCTGGTGCCACTTGGCACCGCCCTCTGCAGGAACGGTCCTGATGCTCTCCCAAGGTCGGTAACGGTTGCGTTTAGTTGAAGCTGTCCGAGAATCCTAGGATGTAGGCCCTTCAATCCATGTGCTTTCATCTCTAGGCCTTCCGGGTCCTTGGATCAAACCGACGTTGTTTGCACGGTGCTTGATCATCCTGGGTACTTGGCATGGCTTGTGAATCAATGACGTGGCCAGACCTGGCCAGGGGAGGCCGGTCGGCCTGGCCTAGGCCGGCCGGCCTGGCTCTGTGCCAGGTTTGGCCCTTGTTTCTCCTGGTTCATCTTGCAAGCACAACTCATCCAAAACTTGTGGAATTTGTCAGTGAGAATACTTTTATGTTTGGAATATGGTATGATCATCCTCATTTTACCGAAATGTTGACGGTCACTACGAGGTTATAATGGCCGTCAACACACCCCCAAGCTTAGACTCTTGCTCGTCCTCGAGCAAGGCTAAAACTCTAGGTTCGGTAGGTCAGGAGTTGCTTCAATGTTTATACTCTTAAAGTACTCTGTGCTTAAGCCAAAACTCAACAAATCATTTGAATAAGTTGGCATAAAAGAGAACTCATACCATGGTTCCACGTGGGGCTGCATTGATTCACGTTTTGGGCTATTGAGAGCTTGAACGGTCATCTCTAAAGTATTTCCTGCAACTTTTCAGGTTCCATCTCGGAGATATGAATTTTTTTCAGAAGATGGTTGTTTCATTCCCCGATGATACTCTCGAGTCACTCAAGGTGTTTAATCCTCACTCTTGGTTGGGATTGACCAATGTTTCCCTACACTAAGGCTGAAGTGGAGTTATAGGTAGGGTAAGAGTGGCATACCTTGGTTACTTCTGTTGCCGAGTCGAAGAGTGGTCCGCGAGCGATGGTACTCGTCAAATTCCGGTCTTTGGAATTCATGGGGTTTGAATGGAGAGGGAGAAGGTGTGATGCTCAAAGGTCTTTGGACTCCTTATTGTTTCTCTCTCTCATATTTTTGAGATGTTTCTCTTTTTTTTTCAGATGGAGCATTTGTCTCCATTTTTTTTTCTCGAATACATCTCTTCTCTCACTTTGGTAACAGAGAGGGATTCAGCTTTGTATGGAGTATTTGAGGACCTTTTGGGGTGAGCTTTGTGATGAGATGAGTGTATGTCATCGACGGTGGATGTCAACCCCGGAGCGGGACTTTGACTAGTCGGACATTTTGAGGCTGAGGTGGATGGGAAGACCGGTAAATGTCAAGTACCTTCTGCAAGCGGACTTCACCATTCGACAAGACTCAAAGCAACTCAAGATAGCATATGGTAGTTTCAATGAATGTATAACTATTTAGGCTCTGGATAGGACATTTAAACCATCGAGGAAGATTCACCATGTAACATTTTATAAAAACTTCCGAGAGGTTCCTTACTAAGCATGCAGTTATACCTCGAAACAAACCATATCAAAACTCACAATAACTTAAACAATGAACAAGTGCTCTTGCTCCCACAGTTTTATCATGGCGGATCCTTAAATGCCAACGAACTCAAATACTTAAGAGTTAAGGATTAAGTACGAGGCACTTAGAGGGCATAAACAGAGCAACCATTCATCATTCCAGAGGTCAGTTTCTTGGATCGTCTCTTGTGTCTTGGTCTTCTCGCAAGCAGTCTAGTGTAGCCCAATCCACCACTGAAGCCGAGTATGTTGCTGCTGCTAGCTGTTGTTCTCAGTTGCTTGGATCACATACACCTTGAGAGATTTTGGCTTAGACATGTCCCATGTTCCACTTCTTTGTGATAGCACCAGTGCCATAAGAGTAGCCAAAAATCCCGTGCTCCATTCCAAAACCAAACACATAGAAGTGAGGTACCACTTTCTGAGAGATCATGTGGAGAAAGGAGATATTGAGCTTGCCCATGTTTCTACCCAAACCAGCTTGCAGACATTTTCACTAAGCCACTTGACCAAGTTACCTTCACCGCTTGCGAGGAGAACTTGGTGTGTGTGCAGTTTACTGAGCTGAGTTTTGGAGGCTTCTCTTGTAGCATATGTATATTTGTGTACCATCTTTGTATCTTGATGTATATTTTCTTGCTTTTGTATCTTGATTTCATCTTTTGTATCATATCTTAGGATGAGCTTCTCCTATATGCAGTGATTGGTACAACTTGCTACATTTTAGAGTTAGGCAGGCTGGCTAGGGATTGATTGTATGGATGGCTATGCTCTTGATGGTTTTATATATATTCTTTGAGATAGTCTCTTTTCGAATTAAAATGACAAACTGAACTTAAATTTCTTCACCCATGAGTAAATGCCTTTGCATGTCTTGTTTGAGCCGAAATGGCTATATCTGGCTTAAGATCATGTTAGGGTGTGATATTCTTTTCAATTGGGTCAAAGACCTTTGTCATTATAAATGTTTAGCCCATGCTTTATCTTGTGGAGGAGCATAAGCTTCTTTCTGTCGCAAAGACATTTCATGTACCATGCTTAACTTGAAAAACTTGAAAAATGAGATGTCTATGCATGAAAGAAGAAAGTTGAGAAAAAGATATATTTGCAGAAAATTATGCTCATGTCTCTATGCTTTCACCATTGCACACACTTGCACACATGGGTGCTAAGCGGTTGCATGTGTTTGCCGGAGAAGTCTCCCATGAGAAGTGAACACATTGGCTCCGTGCTTTGACATGACATGGGGTAGAACTTGGGCGTTTATGATGATCTTTTGTCAAGAGTGCTTGTCCTTTCATGATTTTGGTGAGATGAAGTTTATTTTTGCTTAAACAATCCATGGTTAGGACTTTGCTCATGCGGTGACGTTTTTGATAAAAATCCACAATTTGCTCATGGCTTTGTCAATTGGATATATGTCTTCACCTTCTTGATGGCAATGCCCGTGTGACATGATTGAACTAGCTGGTATGCCTCTTCTCTCACTTGTAGCACTTTGTATTGCTCATTGTATATTTGAGAAGCTTGTAGTTGCATTTTGCATTTTTTTGCCTGTGCTGCCTGTGCATACTCGGCAAGGTGCCGAATTCTGGAGCTAGCATGAACGATTATGAATAAAGATTTTGCTCTAGATTTTGTCGAAATTGTGTGAGAGGTTGAAGTTTTGCCCAAATGAGGTTTTCTGAAAATTTGCGAAGTTTCTGAGAGTTTGACATTGGAATATCTTGCTGGGCAATATTGGAAGGTTTTCAAGTTGGAACGCATCGTTGCGATTGATTTGTGAAATTTTGGGTCTTTTCACTTTGGTCATCTGCCAGGGGCGGTTTAACGCCCCCCCTGGGCGGTTTAAACCGCCCCTGTGCTGAGAGCACAAAGTTTGTGATGGTTTGGAGCATTTTCGAGTGATTTTCGCACGCACAAGTTCACTGTTCAGGGGGAGTTGCATCTTTGCAGGGAGAGTGCTTTGAGAGTCCTGAAAAGTGAGTTGGAAGATTTGAAGTTTGTGATTTGTGCTTTTGTTTCTTTTGCCGATGGTGGTGAGCCCTTTCGCTTCTTCTTGAAGGGTCGGCGTTTCTGGAGCTTTCTCTTGCCAGAGTGACTTGTGTCGGCTTGTTCTTGCTTTTAGTCACTGCTTGAGTCTTGTTTTCGATTTCTTTATATTTTCTTTATATCAATGGG
The DNA here is from genome assembly GCA_015476505.1 of Urochloa ruziziensis. NCBI lineage: Eukaryota > Viridiplantae > Streptophyta > Magnoliopsida > Poales > Poaceae > Urochloa > Urochloa ruziziensis. The sequence goes on along the minus strand of CM027121.1, from coordinate 63,591,769 downwards.
TTACTATGTGTGTGTGTCATGCACTCATCAAGGGGGAGATTGAGGACCCGGTGTGTCCGAGGACCGGTGGATGGTCGCTTCTTGGTGTGATGAGTGATTGACAACGTGGTGTGGATTGACGTTTCCCTTGGCTCAAGTATTGCAGGTGTAGAATGCGGCTTGGTTGCATTGGTGCAGGTGAAGAACAGGCGCGAAAGGTCTTAGCCATGGCGGCCTCCGAGGAGCGGAGAGACAAGTAGGCTTGGTTCGAGGGACCCGGTGGCCGGTGGATCAAGTGCGGTTCACATGGTGGCAAGAACGAGCAAGGGGACGTGGTTCCGGTGCGAGGTAGCGGCTCACAACCGAAGCTCGTACGCGGACGAGAAGCCGGCGCAAGGTGGCGGCTAACAACCGAAGTTTGCGCGCGGGGTTTGGTGATTTGGCCACAAAATCATCGGTGGACGGTTTCCCTTGGTTTGGGCCTCAAAACCAAGGACCGAGGACTCGACGTGGCGAAGAAGGGTTGTTGGGCTGTTGGGCTGATTGCATGTACCCGGCAGTGCCGAGTTGAACAACTCGGCAGTGCCGAGTACATGCACCCGACTGGGCCGACCCAAAACTCGGCGTCGAGGAGCTTCGATCCGGAGGACACGCGGCGTGACTGCAAGGCTTGCGTCGGAGGGAAGCTAGCTTGTAGTGGAAGGTGCCCGAGCCGGAAAATATCTGAAGATAAATGTCAAATTTGCCCCTGAGGGGTATGTATCACTAGGGGTAGTTTCGTCTTTAGGACACCACCACTTGGACTACTAATAGGCCCCTTCAGGGCTGGTGGCTATTATCTCTTTAGTTATCTTTTATTTGGCTTGTTTAGTTTTCCTCTTCCCTTCATCTAGAACTACTCCGAATCTTTCTTAGTTTTGTATAGGTGAATTCATGGTTATGTGATGAAGTTTGTGCTGTTCATCTTTGTGCCATGATTTGATTTCCCGAGCTCCTTTTCTTTTCCCATTTTCGGAGGTATTTTCGGAGCCATTTTTGGGGGATTTTCGTTCTTCTCTTTCTAGGGCGTTTTCTCTCGGATTTCTTTGGGGGATTCACGTATGAGTGCCTTGTGCCTCTTTTACTGGTGATCCTTTGCCCCCAAGCGCCGAGAATCGCTTTGGATTTGAGATTTTCGGGATGAACTTGATGTCATGGTGTTCATCACGAGATCTGAGTTTCCGGGAGTTGTACTGAGTTAGAGGCCGAGATCTTTTGGGAAAACACTCCACTGGAGGTCTAGATCATTGACCAAAATCTCGCCTCAAGAGCTCAAGCCGTTTGGGAGATCCTTCCTCGAGTTGACTTTGGGGCTGTGCTGTTTGCGTGTACCCGGCACTGCCGAGTTGTGAAAACCGGCACTGCCGAGTACATAGACTCGAGGGGTGTTTGTGTGCTGTGTGTATCCGGCAGTGCCGAGTTCTGAAAACCGGCAGTGCCGAGTACACACACCCAGTGGCTGTTTCGGTGAAGTTTTTGGATCGAGGATTCTTTCTGTGTTTCCGCTGCATGTTTCTTGTTCCTAGGATCAGTAGCATCTCAGTTGCTGCGTGATCTTGGCAAGATTGTGTTACGAAGTCCGGAAGTGATTTTGGGGTGAAAGCCGGATTTGGAAAAGAAATTTTTATCGGCTCCCATTCACTCCCCCCCTCTCTGGTCGCCGTTTTGGTCCTTCAGAAATAATTGGAGATCTTTAATAACAAATATGATCTATTAATTAGTCATTGTCAAAATCAAAGATGGTAAGACTTCCATCTGCACCAGATGTTTATGAGACCTAATTATCCCTTTATCAGGAGTAATAAAGTTATGACTCCATGAAGAATTCAGAGAGCCAGAGAATTGCCACCAGTTGATCAGCAAGAGCAACAAAGTAATGCCGTCAGTGTTAATCTTGTTGGCATGTCTGTTGCTATTGGCATTTGTGGCTTTCGGTGCTACTCCGGATGGTGTAAGCACATTGGGCTGCCAGGACAGCTGTGGTGGCATAGCCATCCAATATCCGTTCGGCAGTGGCGCGGGATGCTTCCGAAAGGGCTTCGAGATCATCTGTGACCGCAGCATGAACAGGCCGCTGTTTGCTGGCACCACGGAGCCCGTTCCAGTCAACCACCTTTCCATCAGGACAGCAGAGGCCCGTGTGATGCTGCCTGTAGCGTGGCAGTGCTTCAACTCTTCAGATTCGGTGTATGGCTGGAGCGACGGCGATGTGCAGTTCAACCGCGAAGAGGTGTACCGCATCTCCAACACCAAAAACCAGCTCATTACCATAGGCTGCAACACCCTGGGTTACATCCAAAGCCAGCAAACTGAGGGCACCGGTGCATGTCCTACTGCAACAACTCTCGGAGTGCGATGAATGGCGCTTGCGCTGGTGTTGGCTGTTGTCATCTTGACATCCCACCAGGCCTCAGTGACAATAAAATGAATTTCAGAGTGTACACTCACAAAGGAAAGCTTGTCTACAGCCCCTGCGACTACACCTTCCTCGTGGACAGGGACAACTACAGCTTCAACACAGCTGACCTGAAAATGGCCACTAATACTTTGATGCCAGTGTGGTTGGACTGTGCCATCCGTGACAACATGGCGTGCAACGAGGCAAAGAAGAATGTGGAAAGCTATGCTTGTGTGAGCCCCAACAGTGAGTGCCGTGATTCCTCTAATGGTCTTGGGTACGTCTGCAACTGCAGCATGGGCTACGAAGGCAACCCCTACATACATTGCAAATGGTTGTACAGGTAGGTACGTGTGTTTATGCACCAAGCTCCTCCTTTACAAGATCTGCAACTGCAGCATTGATGTGCTAAGAAGGTTTGAATTTTTATTTTGGAGAGGGGGAAATTCTAATATTCATTTTGTGTTCCAGGATCAAGTTTGAACTTTAGTTTGTCACATTTAACTGTTTCTTGTTTTGTTCACATTTCCACATCATTAACTATTATTGCAGCATTAAAGATACTTGTTCTGTAACTTCTACTAGGCAACTACTCCCTCCGGTTTAGTAAAAGAAGTCTTCAAAGTACAACTTTGACTTCTTATTTTTATAAAGATATTTATTAAAAACTAACATATGTATACTTTTATGAAAATATTTTGCAAGACAAATCTATTCATGTAGTTTTCACATTTCCAAACTCAATGACTTAAAAGTTATTCACGATTTATATTCCCAATGTTTGACTCAAATCTTGTCCAAAACGACTTCTTTTACCAAACCGGAGGGAGTATGGTCTACCTATTTTTCAATCTTATTACTCCGATCCCCTTTAATTGAACCATAACTATCATATTTTCTCGTGCACACATCACTACGAGAGAAAGGACTTTCGGTCCCTCTCCCTTAGTACCGGCTGGACGGAACCGGCCTTTAGTACCGGCTCTAGGCTACAGCGCCCAAGAAGCCAGGTTAGTAGCCGGTACTAACGTGCACTTTTGACCCTACGCTGTAATTGTCAGAAGCCAAGTTAGTACCGGCTGATCTCTCCAGCCGGTACTAATTTTACGCGGGCAATTTAGTACCGGCTGAAAGCTCCACCCGGTACAAAACGCAGCACGTTAGTACCGGGCATACCCGACAGCCGGTACTAACCATACACACCGTAAAAAAAATCTGAAGGACCGGTCGCATCCCTACTCTCCTTTTTACCTCCTCACAGATCCTTTTTCCCTCCTCTCTCCTTATCTCTTCTCTCTTTCTCTTCCTCCTGCCGTTTCTCATCTCCTACTCTATCTATCTCTGGTGCAGGCATGGAGAGCAGCAGGCGCACGGGCGGAGCGGGTGCCAGGAGAGCGGAGTGCCGCCACCGCGCGCGGGATCCGGCGCCGGCTGGCACGGGCGCCAGGCGCGCGGAGCGCCGCCGTGAGCGCGGGATCCCGCGCCGGCTGGCGCGAGCGCCAGGCGCCCCGACGGAGCGGGCCTAGGTCGCCTCCGCGCGCGGGATCCGGTGCCGGCTGGCACGGGCGCCAGGCGCGCGGAGCGCCGCCGCGGGCGCGGGATGCGCGCGGACGGAGCGCAGGCCCAGGCCGCCGCCGCGGGCGCGGGATTCGGCGTCGACCGGCGCTGGGCGAGGAGCGGGCGCGGGCGGCGAGCTTCAGCGGGCGGGCGGCCCCCGGTCGGCCGTGGCAAGCAGCGCCCCGCCTCGGCGAAGAACAGTCTATGAATTGATTTTTTTTCTTATATTCAATTGATTGGCAACTCTTCTTGTATATGTGTGAATTGATTGGAGAAGCTTTTGTATGTGTGAATTGATTGGAGAAGTTTTTGCTCCCCTTTTTCTTGTGTATATGTGTTGTTTACTCTTGTGTATGTGTGAATTCACTGGAGAGAAGCTTCTTCTGTTGAGAATTCGGTGAATCACTTGTGCCCTGAGACATTTTCGGTCTCTGGATCGAGCAGGACGTGTGGAGAGGAAGCGAAGCGCTGGGCAGCTCGTCAGAAAGAAAAAGAAAAAAGAAAAAAAAAGGAAAAGTGGGGTCAAGGATGGGACGTGGGGCTGATCGGAGCTGGCCGTTTAGTACCGGCCGTTGTTACCGGCCGGTACTAACGGTCGTACGTTAGTACCGGCTGGCTGTGACCGGTACTAACGTGCGTCACGTTAGTACCGGATCTTTAGTACCGGCCACAGCGACCGGTACTAAGCTGTCCTGTGACCGGTACTAAAGGTCAATTTTCCTGTAGTGCATAATTTATAGAATATTAATTGAATTGAATATTATCATTTTATTTACCATCTTAATTCTTGTGCTGAAGTCTAATAGTACAAGCTGGATTAAAATTAGAGTCACCAATGGACTTACATTAATTGGTGCACTAATTAAGAACAAGCTAGATGAACTCATATCTTTGATTAAGTAACCGCCTACCACAGCTAATGTTCACACCTTTGCAGATATTGATGAATGTCTGATACCTGGCATTTGTCCTGGAAAATGCAAGAACTGGCAAGGGGGTTATACTTGTGCTTCCACCAAGCAACGCAGCCTTCTGTTAGGTATGTGCACTTTACCTCACCCTTCTCTTAAGAACGATTTGATCTTCAAAGGCATTAAACCTGAAGTCTCAACCTGCTGATTTCATTTCAACAAGGAATTTGCTCCAGGTATCACTAGCAAAGGACCAATCCGAACCCCTAACGCAACAATGGCTCAGCTCCCTTTTGTAATTGTTAAATTGATTTTCTTTGTCTCCTTTTTTGTTTCTTGAAGTTTTACTTTGTACAGTTTCTATTTGCTGTCAGTATGGGGAAATCCCTCCCGTTTCATTGAAAAACCACATGTTCTTCTAGAGGTCCGTACATATATGCGAATATGAAATTTATTTCTTTCACGTATGCAATTGTTCAGGGGTTGCTATTGGACTTGGCTGTGGGATTGGAGTTCTAGTATTGGCAGTATGTGTGACAATTCAGGTCCGGAGATTCAAGAAGAGAGTTCAAAAGAAAATTCGTAGAGCATACTTCCAAAAAAATAAAGGTTTAGTTTTGGAGCAATTAATCTCGTCTGATGAACGTACCGTGCATAGCACAAAAATATTCTCATTGGAAGAGCTAGAGAATGCAACCAACAACTTCGATGTGACACGAATTCTTGGTCATGGAGGCCATGGCACAGTATACAAGGGGATTTTAGCTGATCAACGTGTGGTGGCCATAAAAAGGTCAAAAGTTGTCGAGCAGACTGAGATTGATCAATTTATCAATGAGGTTGCTATCATGACCCAAATTATTCATCGGAATGTGGTAAAACTATTTGGTTGCTGTCTTGAATCTGAGGTACCTTTGCTTGTCTATGAATTTATCTCCAATGGCACACTTTATGACCTTCTGCATGGTGACCTTAGTACAGAATGCTTGCTTACATGGGATGATCGCATCAGAATTGCTCTTGAGGCTGCAGGTGCAGTTGCTTATCTCCATTCTGCCGCCTCAACACCAATATTTCACAGAGATTTAAAATCTTCCAACATACTCTTAAATGACAACTTCACTACAAAGGTTGCAGATTTCGGTGCTTCAAGATCTATTTCTATTGATGAGACTCATGTGGTCACTATAGTGCAGGGGACATTTGGGTACCTGGATCCTGAATACTGTCATACTGGTCAACTAACCGATAAAAGTGATGTCTATAGTTTTGGTGTGATCCTTGTTGAACTCCTAACAAGGAAAAAGCCAATCTTCCTTAACCCTTATGGTGAAAAGCAGAGCTTGTGTCACTACTTTCTTCAAAATCTACGGCATGGAACTGCATTCAGTATATTCGATGCCCAGGTTGTTGATGAAGCCAAGAGAAGAGGGATTAATGAAATGGTCTCACTTGCAGAGATGTGCTTAAGGCTTAGAGGAGAAGAAAGGCCTACGATGAAAGAAGTGGAGTTTAGGTTACAACTCCTAAGAGCTAACTAGAACATTGCGCGGCGTTGCCGCGCGAAATGGCCCTCTAGGCTGGCCATTAGCTTTAATAATAAGGGGGTTGTTATATTTTTCAATCAGGTAAATTAATTGGGGTTTGCAACTTACATGATGTTAGGATCAACCAAATATCCAATATCATACCAAAATAAATCACACTGTAGTAACCAAAAACTATAAACACAATATTGGAAAGATGGCAAATTCAATTTAAATCGTGATTTGATAATTGCTTGAAGTTTCTGAAATTGCCTAAGGGATAATCTTTTCTGGATATAAGCCGATAGCCAAGACTGGACTATATTCCCAGTTCTTCATGCTCCTAAAATTCAACCCCTTGTTATGGGTTCTTCTGTCCTTGATCTATTTCTTCCATGGTCTAAAAGTATTCTAAGTGAGTACTTTGAGCAAGTGTAAAATAGCATAATTAGAAATTGAACACTACAAATTCTAATAATGTCGAAAATGAATTAACTACATCTTATTGTACAGGCTAGTCTAGGTTGGAGGAAATTTCTTTCCTCACACTACTCTCGCTCTCTTTGCTTGCTCTAAAGAAAGCTTGTCGACATGTGGTTGGCAACGTGGATAGCTGATACCCTCTCTCTCTGTGTTTATGCTCTCTCCAGCCAAGCATAGCAGCATCATGGGTCACTGTTTTTTCTTTCCATGCGCACAGATCAGCTCCAGCCTCAAAAAATCAATGTCGTGCTCCCCACCTAAGCTGGCACTGCAGAGAGGTCCTCCCCACCTAAGCTGACACTGCAGAGAGGTCCTCCATTTCATGATTCATCTGCAGAGAGGTCCTTCATCGTGCTCCCCACCTAAGCTGACACTGCAGAGAGGTCCTCCATTCATGATTCATCTGGCTGCTCCCTTGACTTCTTCCTCGCGGTCGCTGTGCACCGAGCTTCCGAGCCGACCTTTTGCCGCCAAGGTATATTTTATCCTCTGCAGGAAGCCTAATTAAGCTCTAATCACTTCGTGACTTCATCTTTCAGAATATTCCTGAATTCCTAATTAACCCATTTTGAATGCCGATTCGCAGCAGGCAGCACTGCATGGGGAGGTGTGGCAGCCGTCAGGTGGTAGAGGCTTTTCTGCATGGGGAGGTGTGACAGCGAGCAATTGCTGAGTTGGCCCACGGGTCTGACAGAGAAGGATCTGGACTAGTGGAGTCCTCTTTCTACAGCAGCTAGCTCCGCCTCTGTTTATGTCTACCGATGGATTTCGATCGAACGATTCAGATTCTTTAAATGACATCATGATGACGTGGCACATTCTTTTGCTTAGCCCGCGACGCGGTTTAAGTCATTAAAGATATGACAAAGGAACAAAATCAAGATTTCCATAAGGACAACAATGATATGGGCCCGTTGTCTACTTACAATTGTACTTGTCCTAAACGATATGTTGATTTTGCAGTCGTTGCCAATTCGCCAACACTGGATGGTGTCACCCGGTGCTATACAATGGAGCAAGAACTTGTTTCATGGAGTGATGTACCTCGCTAAATTATTATTTTTCTTATTATAATATATATAGTTTGAGAAAACTTGTACGGTGCTCGTGCAAGTAGTATTTAGGCGGTACTCCCTACGTCCTAAATTACAATTCCAGATATGTAGCAAAATAATCTTTGCATCAAGAAAAGCTAAAACGAATTGTATTTTGGGATGAATGTAGTAGTATATATGCGTCATATTCAGGAAATTAAATAATAGGACGCGACTGTTATTTTTAAATTAGTCAGGAATTTACATAATGCAACTATTATTTGAGAAACTTATATGCTTGCATAAAGGTTAATTTGGACTTTACACCTAACGTTATGTATGTTTCGCTGCTCTATATTCCCTGCCGCCAGTCACTCGCCACAGCCATACCCAAGTGAGCAGCCATCCTCATCACTCGCCAGCTATCTCTTTTCCTAGTGGCATCATTGTGTTAGAATTGATTAATTCTCAATGGATCACTTAGCGTAACTGCTGGTATTCTTAACCATTACCAATAAATCCTCAACTGAATAGATATACCGTCGTAGCATTTTACTCGTGAGTATTCAGGGGCATCATATTTGTTAATCCCAACGGAACATAGCGGTCAGAAGAGGTATTATGTTTATGAATATATCTTAATTGAATAGACCAAGGCTCAACCAAGAGTAAGAGACAATATTGATAAAGGTAGTGTGACACACAAGAGAATCAAACTCAAGATATAAGATATGGTAAGATAAGACTAGAGAGATAATGCTAGGTTCGTATGTACTTCCTATATAATATTACACTAGGTGATTCCCCGCGCGTTGCTGCGGGATTTGAGAGAGTTTTTCTATAAACTATGAACCACTACCAGTTCCGATTAATAGAAAACAAAAAACACTTACAAATAAATCTAGAATTATGACAACTTGAGATTTGAGAGCTACCAGTTTATATACTTGTAATGAACATTACAACTCTACTTTTCTTTTGATGCTTTATTTTTTCAGACCAAGGCACCAAGCTTCATGTCAGAAAGAGGTCGACTGCCACGGTGTCCCATTGATGACCGCAGGGGTTACCATGAAGTCCGTTTAGTTGATCCTAGAGGGTATCCTGAAGTTGTTATAGTTGATGAACGTAGGGGATATTCTGATCCCGGTCTGGTTGATGAATGTAGGGGAGGAAGAGCTTGAGTTGTAGGAAGTTGAACTCCAGAGACGCTGAGGAGCGTGTAGAGTTAAACTAAAGGAGTTAATGCATTTTAGTAGGAGGTCTTAGTGGAAGGTGATATGACTTAGTGAGAGATGATGATGTGGCTTCATGAGAGTTGAGAGAAATTATTAGTGGGGATCTCCTACACATCTAGGGCTTGGTTATTCTATGCAACTAGGCACTATGAGTAGACAGTACCCTACTAGTCTACCGACATAGTTTACTATTATTTACAAACTCCTACAGCGTATCCGAATGTGGAGAAGGGAATTACGAAGGACATGCATGGCTGTCACCGCCTACCCCTACAACCCACGGGATAAACCCATATCCAATGATATTCATAAAACCCAAGCGCCATGATTGTATTGATTAATAATACTCTAACCCCTTGATTAAAAATAAGTTGATGGAGTGATTCTTCAAAGAAATCCCACTTTCTACATTTGAAATTTGACAAGAAATCCCTCTAAAATGGAACAAGAGAGCCCCTACATCAAATTCATGTCAAATTTCAAAATCTAGTGGATGAAACATGCTCAAAATTGAAATGGTTGCTAGTTACAAATCTCAACCAAAGTTGATGGAGTGATTCTTCAAAGAAATCCCACTTTCCCCATTGAAAGTTGGCAACAAATCCCCTCTAAAATGGAACAAAAAGCCCGTCCATCAAATTTAGGCCAAAATTCAAAATCTAGTGGATGAAACATGCTCAAAATTGAAATGGTTGCTAGTTACCCACCTCAAAATAAGTTGATGGAGTGATTCTTCAAACAAATCACACTTTCCCCATTGCAATTTGCCAATAAATGCTCTCTAAAATGGAACAAAAGCCCCTCCATCAAATTCATGCCAAATTTCAAAATCTAGTGGATGAAACATGCTCAAAATTGAAATGGTTGCTAGTTACCCACCTCAAAATAAGTTGATGGAGTGATTCTTAAAAAAACCCAACCTTTAGAGAGCAATTTGGTGAAAATGGAGAGCAAAAAGGGTTGAGAGAGGGGTGGGCGTCGGGTTGAAGAAGAAGGGGAGGGGAGGGAAAGAGGGTTTTGTACTGTATAGGCACATCACAACCGGTTTTAATAACAAACCGGCTGTGAAAGGGGGCATCACAGCCGGTTTGTAAGAAAAACCGGCTGTGATGTGCCCGGCGACTATCACAGCCGGTTTCTAACAAAAACCGCTTGTGATAGGGTCATCACAGCCGGTTTTGACGTATGCTTGCCCAATCACAACCGGTTGTGATGCCCTATCACAACCGGCTGTGATGCCCTATCACAACCGGTTTTGCCAAAACCGGTTGTGATAGCCCTGTTTGAGAAAGTGGTTTGTGTAGTAGTACTGAATGCACCTTTGCTTTACTAAATTATAATACATGATTTGCCATCTTTAAATTATATTGTACTGATGCACCTGTTGGCAAGTGGCTCGGCAAAGTACTTTTTTCTTTGAGATATGAAGGCTCAGTACTTGTTGTCAGTATAATGCACTGTATGTCACATGATGCGTACTTGGGATGATGAGTGCTTGATGCATGTGTTGCCTTGTGATATATTTATTCATATTGCTGTTCGTATTTTACTTTGAAGCACAGGGATCAACCGAACATGTTTTTGGGAATGGTTTGGAAAGGGTGTAAATCCCAGACGGTACTGAACCCCAACAGGGATTCACTCAATACCAGTGTGGATTAAATTAGCCTTGGGATTTTATCCACCCCTACCGAACATAGCCTCAATTGGGGTGGGTACGGGGCGGGTTCCAGCCCAGTAGCAAGGATATAGCTCCCCTCAAAAAAATATAGGTCTCCCGTATAGGGCTTGAGGATACGCATCTCTGGCCAATGCATCTCTCGTGCTTGGCTGTTTTCAAAGACATTACATGAATAGTATGTAAGCTCTCTCATATTGGGTTTAAGGACACGCAACACATCTCTCGTGTTTAGCTATTTTGAAGGACATTAATTACATCACTAAGATATAGCTCTTCTTGAGGACACGCATCTCTGGCCAACACATCTCTCGTGTTTGGCTATTTTGAAGGACATTACATCATAATGTATCGCTCTCCCGTATAGGGCTGAAGGACACGCATCTCTGGGCAACACATCTCTCATGTGTTTGGTTGTTTTCATGGACATACATCTCTCATGTTAAGGGCACACATCCCTGGCCAACACATCTCTCGTGTGTTTGGCTGTTTTCAAGGACATACATATCTCATGTTAATGACACACATCTCTAGCCAACACATCTCCTGTGTGTTTGGCTGTTTTCACGGACATACATCCCTCATAGTTTTGTCAAGGGCGTCAATGCCCAAGACGGCAGCGCCCTGGCTACGTAGCTCGTAGCCGGAACGGGTAGGGGTGGCGGCCTGATCAGACGTGAGCCCAATGGTGAAGGAGATGAGATTAAGAGGAAGAAGGGAGATTAGGAGTAGGCAAATCTTTCGTAACTTCAATCCATCGAGTACAAGAGTTTAAATCGGCCCTGATGCCGGCTAAGCTTAACAAACCAACTAACCAAATCTTATCTCTAACCAAAACAAACTAATCTCTATCTTAACCAAACCAAACCTGATCTCTAACTAATTGTTCAAACTTAGCCACGATCAGCAACAGCAGCTGGCGCGCACGCCCTGCGCTGGTACTGCCTGCCCCACATGACATCTCTCCCCCCCTCGACGAGCAGCTCGTCCTCGAGCTGGAAAGCTGGATACCGGTCGATGAAGCTCTCGACGTCCTCCTAAGTCGACGAGGATGCAGGGTCCCCCTTCCAGCGGACGAGTATCTGGCGCACCCCGCGTGCCAAGCGAGCGCGGGCAGCCTGCTCCAGCTCTGGTACGGCCGCACCATGATGAACAGGAGGCAGAGAAGGCGGCGCAGCCAGCGGCGTACCCACGAACTACTTGAGGAGCCCCACATGGAAGACGTCAGTGAAGCCGAGCGTGAGATGGGAGCTCCAACTTGTAGGCGACAGAGTTGACCACGGCGAGCACCTTGTAGGGCCTGTAGAATCTGGGCTTCAGCTTGCCGGCGAATGGAACCTGCAGCGACGCCGGGGCGCGATGATGGAGTCGGAGCCACACCCAGTCGCCCACCGCGAAGGACACCTCCCGATGGCGCTTGTCATAGTGGAGCTTATAGACCGCCTGAGCCTGTTCAAGTCGGGCCCTGAACATCGGCGAGCAACTCATCCCTGTCCGCCATGCTCTTGGCCAGAGCGGCGACGCGTGTGTCCCCCGGCTCATAGGAACGGATGGCCGGCGGGTCGCGGCCATAGACGATCTTGAACGGGGTCTCCTTCAAGGCGGACTGGAAGGCGGTGTTGTAGACGTACTCTACCCACGGCAGCCAGCGGAGCCACTGGTGAGGACGGTCCTCGGTGAGGCAGCGGAGATACATGACGATGACTTTGTTGGCGGCCTCCGTCTGGCCATCAGCTTGAGCGTGGAACGCCGTCGTCATGTTCAGTTTAGCACCGGTGAGTCGCATGAGCTCGCGCCAGAAGATGGAAGTGAACACCGGGTCTTGATCGGAGACAATTGACTGAGGAACACCATGAAGACGGTGGATCTTGTGAAGAACACCTGCGCCACTGATTCCGCCGAGTATGGGTGAGCAAAGGGAATGAAATGGCAGTACTTACTGAAGCGGTCCACCACGGTGAGGATGACAGATTTTCCGTTACGCGGGGGAGCGCTTCAATGAAGTCAATGCCAATGTCCGCCCACACCGTCGAAGGCACGGGTAGTGGCAGCAGCAGGCCCGCAGGGTGCAGATGCTCGGACTTGTAGCGCTGGCAGGTGAGGCAGGCGCGGATGTAGTCTTGGACGACGGCGCGAAGGTTGGGCTAGTGGAAGTCCCGGCGCAGACGGTGGAGCGTACGCTGAACGCCTTCATGGCCATCGTCATGGACAGCCGCCGCAATCTCCTGGAGTAGCGACGAGGCCGGGGGAATGTACAGGCGGCCCGAGAAGGCAACCATGTCATCGACGATGGCCCACTGGCCGGCGGCGCTGTCCTGCTGTAATCTCGTCGCGGAGCGCCGAATCGATGACGTGCGCGGCGCGGAGCCGGTGGATGATGTCGAAGCGCTGCCCAGATATCGCCATGACGCCAGCTTGCTCGGTATCACGCCGGGACAGGGCGTCTGCGACAGTGTTGGTCCGGCCCGCATTGTACTCCATCGTGAAGTCGAAGCCCAGGAGCTTGCCCACCCAGTGATGCTGCGGGATGGTAGCCAAGCGCTGATCCCGCAGGTACTTGAGGCTGTAATGGTCCGTGCGGACAAGGAAGCGGCGTCCCCACAAGTACGGCCGCCAGTGACGAATGGCCAGCACCAACCCGATGAGCTCTCGCTTGTACGCCGCCAAGGAGCGGTGGCGCGACGTGACTGGCCGGCTAAAGAACGCTAGCGGATGCTGTCCCTGAAGAAGTACCGCGCCAAAACCATGGGTGGATGCATCGCACTCGACCACGAACGGCAGCGAGAAGTCCGGCAGCGCGAGGACAGGCGCCGAGGTGATGGCCTTCTTCAGTGCGTCGAATGCCTCCATCGCCCCGTCAGACCAGACGAAGCCGTCCTTGCGCAGGAGGGCTGTCAAAGGCGCCGCGATGGAGCCGTAGTCCTGGACAAACTTGCGGTAGTAACCCGCAAGGCCCAGGAAACCACGAACGGCGCGAACGAAGCATGGGCGCGGCCAATCCGCGACAGCCTGCACCTTGGCCAGGTCCATCGCCACGCCAACGGCGGAGATGATGTGGCCGAGAAAGGAGATGGACTCCACGCCAAACGCGCACTTGATGTGCTTGACGAAGAGGCGATGCTGCTGCAGGACCGCAAGGACGGTGCGGACATGGCGGAGGTGCTCGGTCCAGGAGCGGCTGAAGATCAAGATGTCGTCAAAGAAGACGAGCACGAAGCGACGGAGGAACGGCCGGAGAACATCATTCATCAAAGCCTGGAACGTGGCCGGCGCGTTGCAAAGGCCGAACGACATAACCAGGAACTCGTAGAGGCCATCGTGAGTCCGGAACGCTGTTTTGGCAATGTCTGCGACGTGCATACGGAACTGATGGTACCCGGAGCGTAGGTCGAGCTTGGTGAAGAAGTGGGCACCGCGGAGCTCGTCAAGCAGCTCGTCGACCACTGGAATTGGGAAGGCGTCCTTGATGGTGATGGCCTTGAGTGCGCGGTAGTCGATGCAGAAACGCCAGGAGCCGTCGGCCTTCTTGACGAGCAGTACCGGGGAGGAGAACGCGGAGGAGCTGTGGCGGATGATGCCCTGGGTGAGCATCACGGCGCACTGGCGTTCCAGCTCGTCCTTGTGCGCGGCTGGGTAGCTATATGGCCGAACAGCCACCGGAGCCGTGCCCGTGATCAAGGTGATACGGTGGTCCTGGGAACGGGGCGGTGGCATGCCAGACGGCTCCACGAAGATTGCAGCGAACTCCGCAAGGACAACCTTCATCAAGTCGGTGACGTCGCACACCGCTAGGAACAGGCTAGGCGGTCCCGCGAACCCCTGCCTGCTCACCCTGTGGTCGAGGCGCCAGAACGCCATGCGGAGCGTACCAAAGTCCCAGAGGATAGGGCCTAGGGTGGCCAGCCACTGGGTGCCGAGGACGACATCGTAGCCGGCCAGCAGGAGCGCGTAGAAGTCCGCGGCGAAGGGTTCGCCCTCGATGGTGAACAACGTGGAGCGGAAGACGCCCGGGCACTCCACGCGGTCACCATTGGCGACTGTGACGCGCATGCCACCTTGGGGCACCAGGGTAAGGTTGGTGCGGGCTGCGGCCTCCTCGGTGATGAAGTTGTGGGTGGAGCCCGAGTAGAGGAGCGCGAGGAAGGAGGCGCCGCCAATGGTGATCCTCAGCTGCATCGTCTCCCGGGTGCGGACCCTCGAGATTGCCAGCACCGAGATGATGGGGTCGTCGGCAGCCGCTTCCTTCCCATCGGACGCGTCCTCATCCTCGGCCGCAGCGAGATCAAGGAGGAAGGTGCGCTGGCAGACGCGATTATGCCCTGCGGCCGAACTTCTCATTGCAGTTGAAGCAGAGACCCAGCCGCCGGCTGTTCTTCCATCTCCGCCTGTGACAGCCGTTTGACGGGGCGGCCTTCCACCAACAAGGACGCGGGTGGCGCAGGCAGCGCTAGCGGGGGAGCTGGTGGAGCGGTCAGCGCCAGGCGCTGCGGTGGCGTGGGAAGGATGCCCCGTTGGGAGGCGCGGTGTGGCGCCGGTACCGGCGGCGGCGCGGCGCACTGGTCACGCAGCTCCAGCTTGTGGGCGAGGCTCATGGCGACGGCGAGGGACTGAGGGTTGTGGATCTCGACATGGAGGCTGAGCGGCGGCTAGAGGCCCGCTGTGAAGATCTGCACCTTTAGGGACTCCGTGAGGTAGCCCGCGCGCGGCAGGAGAGCCTCAAAGCGCTCCTGGAAGTCGAGGACGGAGCCGGTGCGCTTGCAAGCCATGAGCTCGCCGAGCAGATTGGAACAGAGGGGCGGCCCGAAACGCAGATGCAGCAGGTCGGTGAAGCGTCGCCATGGCGGTATGCCCTCCTCGTGCTGGATTTGGATGTACCAAAGCTGGGCGGCGTCCTGGAGATTGTAGGAGGCCATGTAGACCTTCTCTTCCTCGATAATGCGCTGCTGGTGGCTGCTGGTGGAAGTAGGATTCGCACCGGTTGATGAAGATGAGCGGATCGGACTTCCCATCGAACTTGGTAAAATCCATCTTCTGGAACCACGGTGGCCGGTCATTTTGGTGTTCGCCGAGCCTAACTGCGATCCGGACGGCAAGACCAGGTGCGGGGCCTGCTGGATCGCGTCGATCTGCTCTTGAAGGCCATCGACCTTGGTCATCAAGGAGCGAAGGAGGGTGGCGAGCTCAGCCATGGTGGGCTCAGCCATTGCAGCGACAAGGGGTGGTGGCGGCGGTGGCGTGGTGCGGCTGGCTGGTGGGGTGGACGAGGAGCGCTTGGATCGTGATACCAGGTTGTCAAGGGCGTCAATGCCCAAGACGGCAGCGCCCCGGCTACGTAGCTCGTAGCCGGACGGGTAGGGGCGGCGGCCTGATCAGCCATGCGCCCAATGTTGAAGGAGATGAGATTAAGAGGAAGAAGGGAGATTAGCAGTAGGCAAATCTTTCTTAACTTCAATCCATCGAGTACAAGAGTTTAAATCGGCCCTGAGGCCGGCTAAGCTTAACAAACCAACTAACCAAATCTTATCTCTAACCAAAACAAACTAAACTCTATCTTAACCAAACCAAACCTGATCTCTAACTAATTGTTCAAACTTAGCCACGATCAGCAACAGCAGCTGGCGCGCGCGCCCTGCGCTGGTACTGCCTGCCCCACATGACATGTTTGACTTGGGAAATTATTGTCAACAGGACTCTCATGCACAATAGTATGGACAGGGCTCTTGTGGATGACGTGAATATGTGTAGCTTCCTTGCAACATCACAGAGTTTTTGCGCCTATGATGAATTTTTCATGAGAGCACATCACACAGTCTTTGATTCTCAACATCATAGAGTCTATCAATATTTCCCTTCGTTCCGCATACTCTAGAATCTACTATTAGAATGTACGCACTAGTATTAATTAACTGAAAATTTATAGTAGTTATATTAAAACAATCTTAAACAAATAGGGCAATATGATTTACAAAGATGTGCTCACAACGTCACCAATGCTAACAGCTACAGCTAGCCTTAACTACGGCTGCTACCTGCTAGTTGGCACCTCGTTGTTGTTCATAAAGCCGAACGGTTAGGCGGTTAAGCCACGCGACCACACCACATGGAGGTGTTAGGATTGATCTCCCTCCAGTGGGCCCAACGGCCCACTGGGCCTAGATCTAGCGCTCTGATCGGGGGCGCACCAACCCTAATGGTTGGCGGGCCCCTGTTGCACTGCGCCATATAAAGAGGTAGGGGTCCGGACGGCTCAAGGCAGGAGTAATGGGAAGAACCCCAACCCCGGCGCCTCGACGAGCACCGGCACCTGCGCGTCGCTGCCCCTAGGGCAAACTTCACCGACCGAACGTGATGGCTACATCGAGGTCCTCCGCCGCCGCTGCCGCACCTCGTGGCGAAGGTATGGACCCGCTTCCCCTTCCTCTCTCTACCCCTAGTCGTAGATCCGTGCATGTGCATCCTAATCTCTCTGTTAAACCACAAAGTCCCGGCTATTTGTGCATCTAGTGATCCTAGGGGTCTAACATTGGTATCATACGCCTACTAGAAGTAGAAATAGATCGGGAAATCGAAGAAAATCGATTGCAAATCGAAAAAGAAAAAGCAACAGGAAACCCTACCCTAACCCTAACCCTAGATCTAGATCTAGGGTAAAAGAAAAGCAAAGAGGAGAGGGGAAGAGGCCGCACGACCCTGCCTACCTCGCCGCCGGCCACCACCGCCGGACAGAGCCGAGCTGCACCGCGGAACCGGACCGCACGCTCGCGGGCTCGGACTTGGGACCACCTAGGCGCCACTCGACGGTGGCGCGCTCGCCCGCAAGGGGAGCGCACTCGCCGGCGAGGAGCACCACGGCGGCGCCGCCGTCTTCTCCAACTCCGGCCTCGGGCCGGCTCTCCAGATCTCGCTGTCGGGGGAGAAGGAGGGGGAAAGGGGGAGGACAGAGGAGGGAGGGGTAGCCGCGGCCGAGCGCCGGCGAAGCGCCGCCGGCGCCGCCGCCTGCGGGCACGAGACGGGCGGGGGGAGAAAGGAATGGGGCTAGGGTTCCCCCTGGCCGGCCGCCTTTTATACGCGCCATCAGCGCCGGGGACGCCGCTCGGCCGTCGATCTTCGATCGGACGGCCGGCGGGCGTCGACCGGTCGCGTGGGCCGAACGCGGCCCAAGAGGGGCGCGGCGCTGGGCCGCCTCGGCCGCCCAGGCATTGGCTCCCGGGCCGCGAAGCCTGGCGCGCGCCGACCAGGCCGCGGGCCGGATTTCGGTCGTGGGCCAAAAAAGAACCCTGTGAATAGTGTCGTTTTTCATTTGTTTAAATGTTTTTCAGGGTATTTTTCAATGTATTTTGATAGTTTTTATATATTTTGAATTTCTATGCATTTTGAACCAACGAGATAAATGTATAGAAGTCCAAAATTGAAAGTTTATGCCCTTGAAACTGTAAAATTTTTATGAATTTTATTCATGTTTCCTGCTGCAAAGATTAATATGTTGTTATTTTAAATTTAATTTGAACCAACGGGATGATTAAATTTGAAAGAATGTTTAAAGTTTAATTTTGAATAGATTCTGATATGATTATTTTCTGACCAACGTTGTTAATAATTGTATCATAATTAAATGGATATATGCTTTTATTTCTATTTCTGCCCAACGGTGATGTAGATTTAAATTGCATAAACAGTTGTATGTATTATTTTTAACCAACGTTGGATTAATGCATGCAATTGCTATTTTTTTTCTCACCTTTAATTGTGCATTTCAGGAGGTTCCAACTTAATGGCTAGTCTCAAGGAGATTCTGGTTCTCATGGGAGAGAACTATACAGAGTGGAGGAAAAAGATTGATTTCGCCTTCATCTGCAATGACCTTGAGTGGGTGACCACCACACAACAGTCAGAAGAGCCACCGAAACCGGTGAGAGCTGAAAATGAGTCTGATGCAGACTGGGAGAAAAGGGAGAGGGATCATGCCCCTCTTACACCCTCTCAAACAGACAGTGGCTCAATGCCAATAAAAAGTGCATGGCATTGATAAAGAAACAATTGAGCCCGTTTTCTTGGGCTCGATTAAAGAGTGTGTCCCACTGGGGAGTACCTTGAGAAGATAAAGAGCCAATTCACTGGCTCTTCAAAAACTTATGGCACACAACTGCTAAAGAAGTTGGTCAATGAAAAGTACAATGGAGGGGGCAGAAGAGATCACATCCTCCGGATGAGTAACATGAATGCCAAGGTAAGGCCACTTGAGCTGGACTTCTCTCCGAAGCACATGATTCATTTGGTTTTTGCTTCTCGCCCTGAGAACTTTGTGATCAACTACAACATGCACCCGGAGCAGTGGGACATGAAAAAGACCATTGCTCAGTCTATGGAAGAGGAGGAGAGGATGAAGAACTTAGATGGTGGCTCTCTCAACTTTATGGGGAGAAAAGAAAAAGAATTTCTATGCTGGATCTTCCTCCAAGGCAAATGGCAAAGCTCCTATGCATCAAAATCAGCAGAGGGCTCCTCAGCCGAACAACAATGTGTGTCATCACTGCCACAAGGAGGGACACTACAAGCATAACTGCCCCGACTGGCTAAAGTCTGTGATGGCTGCTAAAGGTGAGAATGTAAATGTAATTTCATTTGTAAATGAATCCTTGTATACACAGTTTTTAAATCTACTTGGTGGATTGACTCGGGTGCAACTGTTCATGTTGCAAATTCTTTACAGGGATTCCGTTCGACAAGGACTACGCTAAGAAGCGCAAGATGCGTTGAGGTCACGAATGGAGTGCAAGCAAAGGTGGAAGCTGTCGGCGACAGTCTCCCTCGACTTAGTTGATAGTTTTACACTTTTGCTTAAAACGTACTTTATGTTCCTTCGCTTCAAAGAAACATGATTAGTATTTCGCGTTTGGACAAAGATGTTTTTAATTGTCACTTTGGCAATGGCAAATGTGCCATTTGGTTGAATAATGACTGTGTTGGTGTTGCATACCTTCATGATGAGCTTTATTTGTTATCCATACGTGATAAAGTGCATTCTATATGTAATGTGAATGTTGATGTATCCTTGTCAGACAAAGCGACAAAGAAAAGAAAGAGAACTCAAGCTGAATCATCGAAATTATGGCACTGTCGTTTAGGCCATATTTCGAGGGGGAGAATAGAAAGACTAGTAAAGAATGAAATTCTACCTCCGCTAGAGTTCTCAGACTTAGAACAATGCGTAGATTGCTTTAAAGGAAAATTTATAAAACAAATTAAAAAAGGAGCTAAATGAAGCACGGAGAAATTTAGTAATAATCCACACCGATATTTGTGGACCATTTCCTATGAAAAGTGTGGATGGTTATGACTTGTTTATAACATTCACTGATGATTACTCCCGGTTTGGCTACATTTATCCAATTATAGAAAGATCGGAAGCGTTGGATAAATTTAAAATATTCAAAGCGGAAGTTGAGAATCAACTAGAGAAAAGAATTAAAAATAGTAAGAAGCGACCGTGGAGGGGAGTACTACGATCGCCATACCCCATATGGCCAAGTGCCTAGAGCTTGCAGTACTACGGTCGCCATACCCCATATGGCCAAGTGCCTAGAGCTTTTGCAAGGTTTTTACAGGAAAATGGAATAAGAGCCCAATATTCTACACCAGGCGAGCCATAGCAAAATGAAGTAGCTGAAAGACGTAACCGTACCTTAATGGATATGGTGCGAAGCATGATGAGTTACTCCACCTTACCAATGGGATTATGGATGGAGGCGTTAAAAACCGCCATTCATATTCTAAATAGAGTGCCTAGTAAGTCGGTGCCTAAAACACCGTATGAACTATGGACATGGAGAATACCTTCCCTGAACCACCTGAGGGTATGGGGGAGCCCTGCTGAAGCTAACATATTTAACCCAAAGATTGGGAAGTTGGATCCCAAGACAGTGAGCTGCCATTTCATTGGCTATCCTGAAAAATCAAAAGGTTTTCGTTTCTACTGTCCTAACGGATATACAAAGTTTGTAGAATCGAGACACGCTGTTCTTATAGAGGATGACATGATGAGGGGAGCATGGTTGCTCGAAAGATTGATCTTGAAGAGAAGCGGGTATATGTACCTACTCCAATGGTTCAAGAACCTGACTTCGAGTTATCTGTTGTAGCTGCACCGACAGCACCTGCGTTTGTGATTCCACTGATAGCTCCTGCAGTTGAGGTGCCAGCGCCTGCTGTGATTCCTCCCATGGCAACTGTGAGTGAAAATTTAGAACCTGTCCTTCAGGAACCGATAGAAACTACTGTTGCTCATGAGGTAGAACCACCGCAGCCACAACCCATAGAGAATGTGCCAGAAATAGTGGTACAGAATGTGCCAGAAATAGTAGTACAAAACGTGCCAGAGATTCAAGCACAAAATGTACCACAAGCAAGAGGGCCTAAGAGGGTCTCAAAGAGTCAGGAGACCTGCAATCTCCGAGGACATCTATGAACTAAATAATTTAATAGAAGTTCATATGGAGGGTGATCCCACGACATATGAAGAAGCCATGAGTAGTCCTCACTCATCGGAGTGGCAAAAGGCCATGGAAGAAGAGATGAGGTCAATGAGTTCCAACAATGTTTGAGAACTGGAGGAAATTCCTAAAGGAGCCAAAACAGTAGGCTGTAAATGGGTCTACAAAACAAAATATGACTCTAGAGAGAACATAGAAAAGTACAAAGCAAGACTTGTGGCAAAAGATTTCACGCAAAGAGAAGGGATAGATTACAAAGAGACCTTTTCTCCGGTCTCTTATAAAGATTCCTTCAGAATTGTGATGGCGTTAGTGGCACATTATAACCTGGAATTACATCAGATGGTTGTAAAGACAACATTTCTCAATGGAGAATTAGAATAAAGAGTTTACATGAAACAACCTAAGGGTTTTATCATGAAAGACAAAGAAGATATGGGGTGCCGTCTAAAGAAATCCATTTATGGATTAAAGGAAGCCTCTAGACAGTGGTATATAAAGTTTGACAGCGTCATAAAGAAATTTGGGTTTATAGTGAACGTAGAGGACTACTGCGTTTACACGGAAATTTAAGAAAGGGAAATTTATTTTCCTAATCTTGTACGTGGATGACATTTTACTTGTTAGCAGTGATGTCAGTCTGCTACCGGAAACAAAGAAATTTTTGTCCATAAATTTTGATATGAAAGATCTTGGTGAAGCATCATATGTTTTAGGCATAGAAATTCACCGAGATAGAAGGAATGGGGTATTAGGATTATCGCAAAAGGCATATTTAGAAAAAGTTCTAAAGAAATTCAATACTGCATGCGAGCAAAGCCACACTTGCACCTATAGTTAAGGGCGATAAATATGGGAGGTTTCAGTGTCCCAGAAACCAATACGAGCTCGATCAAATGAAAGCGGTTCCATATGTTTCGGCTTGTTGGAAGCATACAGTATGCGCAAGTATGCACTCGCCCTGGCTTATCTTTTGTCACCGGGGTACTTGGTAGATACCAAGATAATCCAGGCATGGAGCACTGGAAAATGTTAAAGAAAGCATTGCGTTACGCACAAGGCACAACATGACTCATGCTTACATATGCAAGATCTGACTCCTTAGAGATAAAGGGGTATGCAGATGTAGATTATGCGGGAGATATAGATGACAGAAAATCCACCACGGGTTATGTGTTCACTCTCGCAGGAGGAGCTGTCTCATGGAGAAGCTCCAAACAAAGTATCACTACATCATCTACGATGTATGTAGAATTTATAGCGTGTAATGAGGCCTTGGGGCAGGCATTGTGGTTTAAGAAATTTGTTACCCGGTCTAAGAGTGGTTGATAGTATTCAGAGACCACTAAAGATGTATAGCGACAATCAGGCAGCAGTATTCTATGCTCACAACAACAAGTCTAGTAATGCTTCCAAACCAATTGAGGTAAAGTATTATGTTGTGAAAGATAGAATCCAGGATCGCACCATAAGTCTTGAGCATATAGGGACAAAGAATATGCTTGCGGATCCGCTAACGAAAGGCTTACCACCCAATGTGTTCAAGGAACACTTAGCCAGCATGGGGTTAAGGGAAAGCCTATGATTCCTGGATTACAAATGGCCTGAAAAGAAGAAAGTTTTGTTGTTTCAAAAGCAGAGGGATGAGTTGTAGCTGGTTGATTCTATCGGTAATTGCCGTGACGATGAAGCATGCTCTACGCGTCCACCTGTGATGAGACAAAGTACTTTGAAAAGAGTCCTTTCATTGTACAAAAGTTAAAAGCGAGATCAAGGGGGAGAATGTTAGGATTGATCTCCCTCCAGTGGGCCCAACGGCCCACTGGGCCTAGATCTAGCGCCCTGAT
Organism: Urochloa ruziziensis; assembly: GCA_015476505.1. NCBI lineage: Eukaryota > Viridiplantae > Streptophyta > Magnoliopsida > Poales > Poaceae > Urochloa > Urochloa ruziziensis. Next base: position 63,568,589 of record CM027121.1, on the reverse strand, counting down.
CGGGGGCGCACCATCCCTAATGGTTGGCGGGCCCCTGTTGCACTGCGCCATATAAAGAGGTGGGGGCCGGACGGCTCAAGGCACGAGGTTCACTTGAGCTGCCACCCCCCACTGACACACCCACCGATCTGGGGGCGCAGGAGTAACGGGAAACACCCCAACCCCGGCGCCCCGACGAGCACCGGCACTGCGCGTCGCTACCCCTAGGGCAAACTTCACTGACCGAACGTGATAGCTACATCGAGGTCCTCTGCCGCCACTGCCGCACCCCGCCGCGAAGGTATGGACCCGCTTCCCCTTCCTCTCTCTACCCCTAGTAGGTAGATCCGAGCATGTGCATCCTAATCTCTCTGTTAAACCACAAAGTCCCGGCTATTTGTGCATCTAGTGATCCTAGGGGTCTAACAGGAGGATGCATATGCTCTGACCTTGGTGAGTCCTTCCTGTGGCTTTCCGCAATCCCCTCATATGCACAATTGCATATGTAATCGTCGTATCAAACAAAACGCCGCGAGGTTTTGTTTGGTATGCATGATTGCTCTGAATGTTTGTGCGTTGATGTTTGATGATCGACCAATGTTTGTGTGTTGATATTTTATGATAGTCCACTTTTTGCAGTGACCGCTATGTGCAATGGAGACTGGCAGCCTCCCGCCCTTAGCTGCTCAGGGTAGCTCGCCAGCAACCCGTTATACTGGGGAAAGGCGGCGGAGGCTCTTACCGGAAGCCATCTATCTGAAATAAAAAGGACGCTAAAGAAGCACCGCAAGCTGCGGGTTACTATCGACGGAATTAGCCTCAGTATTGGTATGGTGGCGATCATCACCGAGGACGCACGAACTAAGGTGTGTCTAAATGAAAGTGCACGCCCCCAGCTTGAGGTGACCCATAGATGGGTCTACGAGAGCACATTAAATGACACAGATACTTACGGCATCACCACCGGCTTCGGGAGCGCCTCCCACCGCCGCACTAAGGAATAGGAGCCCCCGAAGCTGGTGGTGATGCCATAAGTATCTGTGTCATTTAACGTGCTCTCGTAGACCCATCTGTGGATCGCCTCAAGCTAGGGGAGTGCACTTTCATTTAGACATGCCTTAGTTCGTGCATCCTTAGCGATGGCCGCAACCTTACCAATACTGAGGCTTATTCCATCAATAGTAACCCGTGGCTTGCGATAGTCCTTTAACCATCCTTTTTATTTCAGTTAGATGGCTTCCCGTAATAGCCTCCGCCGCCATTCCCCAGTATAACGGGTCGCTGGCGAGCGACCCTGAGCAGCTAATGGGGAGGCCGCCGGTCTCCACTGCACGTAGTGGTCACTACAAAGAGTGGTCGATCATCAAACATCAACGCACAAACATTGGTCGATCATCAAACATCAACGCACAAAGATTCAGAGCAATCATGCATACCAAACAAGGCCTCGCCGGCGTTTTGTTTGATACGACGGTTATAGATGCAATTGACCGAGGGGATTGGGGAAAGCATAGAGACAACTCACCAAGGTTGGATTCGAGACGAGGCCGGTGCAGCTCAACGGCGGACGGCAGCGTTCTGCAGGCTTGGGACTTGGACGAGGGTGAAGTCGCTGCAGCTGCCCTATTAGAGCAACTCCAACTCACTACCTATTTTTGGCCTCCTATTCTTCCTAAATGAGTCTCTCTATACGTCTCCGTCTTCTTCCTCCATGAGAACCGCACCACAGCCGAACTGGCTAGCGGGAGGCAGGGCTCCGTCGTGAGCTGCTGCCCGCCAGCGTTCGAACCCTGGGTTCAGCGCTGGTGTCTCACAAAAAAATCCCCCTCGCTAGCAAAGCTAGGGTTCGGGGGGTTTCCTCGGCCGGGAAGCCGTGGGTCGCTTTCTCTTAATGAAATACGGTGGGGCCGTCAAACCCCTCCGGTCGAGTTTTTTCTTCCTCCACTTCTCTCCTCCACGAACAGAGGTCCGGTCCCAGGCTCGATTTGCTGAGTTCCGGCTGTTACGGCCAAATCACCGCCTGAGGCGGCGCTGGCCTGGGCCTGGACGCGGCTAGTGGGCCGAGGGGAGCGGCTGCGTTGGCCTGTACGCGGTGAGCAGGACAGGCGCCTGGGCGTGGCAAAGGCGTGCACGACGGCAGCGGCCACTGGCGATGGGTTCCTCACAGAGGAAAAGCTGCAACAAATTCACGCATCACTTTGTAAAATCAAAGCGACCTCTGAATGAATCACAAATTTGTGCCCCACATGCACCACCACAACCAATCCACCGTTCCAATCAGTGCCAGTGAGTAGGCGGCGCTACGGGAAGAAGGAACTGGGGAGGGAGGGGACAGACCGGTGGCACTGGAAGACAACGCATCGGTGGAGTGAACCAGTGGTGGCTAGTTACTCCCAAACTTCATGGCTAGATTCATATTTGAAGTTACTGGAGTTTCAAAAAAGGTACTTTATCAAAATGAACTAGAGCTCCACAAACTCTATGGAGTTGGGCTGCTCCACAAGTTACTGGAGTTAGGTGTTTGGCTAGAAAGTTAATTGGAGTTAGTGAAATTTAGCTCTAAAGCTATGCCAAACAAGGCCTTAGAGATAAGATGAGAGTTTCGTTGGAGACATTTCTTTGGTCTTCTCTCTCATAAAAGTAGAGTAGGGGGTGAAATAGGAGGTGGGCTGGAGTTAGCTTTTATAAAGGCCAAAAGCATATACGTCCTCCATGTCGTGTGGTCGCGTGGCTTAACCGCCTACCCGTTCGGCTTTATTAACAACAACGAGGTGCTAACTAGTAGGTAGCAGACGTAGTTACTAGGTACTAGCTGTAGCTGTTACCATGGGCGGTGATGCTGTCAGCACATCTTTGTAAATCATATTGCCTTATTTGTTTAAGATTGTTTTAATGTAATTACTATAACTTTTCAATTAATTAATACTAGTGCATACATTCTAATAGTAGATTCTAGAGTATGCGGAACAAAGGAAAATATTGATAGACTATGATAATTGAGAAGCAAAGACTCCGTGATTTGCTCTTATGAATTTTTTTATCAAAGGCATTCGCCCAGCTTTATTAAAGCTTAACAAGCAATTACAGAAGATCGAGTAGCATATTTGCTACATACGTTTTTCAGGAAGCCTGATTGATTCTAGACCTGGAGCTACAAGTTGTGGAGAAAAACTACCTCTACAAGACACCAGAAAGTACTCCTCTCAGACTACTTGGCGCGGAACAGGCCGTCATGCCTGCCGGCCTCATGGCACCAGCGGACTGTTCACTGGAGACCAAAATAACAAAAAGATAGTCTAGAACAGGACATTGCTCCAGCATTAGCGCGATTGCTCTAGCTTCTTGGCCAACAGCTCTATCTTTGCCGCTTCTTCGTCTTTCACCAGCACCTTCCAGTGGGATAGGAGAATTGCGGTGATCTTATCGTTGAAGACCAGGTGATTTGCTCTTATGAAAAATTCAACATCATATAGGCGCAAAAACTCTGTGATGTTGCAAGGAGAGCTCATAAAGTTCCAAGCTTATATAGTCTCGGAAGCCAACACATCAAAAATTTGACATCACCTAGAGAGTTGATTTTGAAGTTGTTAAAAAAAAACAGCTTACTAGTGAAGCTGAGCTGCTTCAAAGAAGTGACAACTGCTGTGCGTGGCTGGCCGTTCGCGGTCGCTGTCGTGGGATATCGCGTTCGTCAGGTGGCCGGGGCATGCAGAGGGCATTGAAGCTGCCAGGCTGGGCACGAATTCGGGGTGAGTTTTGGGGCGAGCGGCCGAGATGTAGACGGTTACAAAGCCATCATCGTGCATGTATGACTGAGACGTACAGCGTACACGATACAGTTACGGGAGGGAGGAAGGCAGTTTAATTTTGGTCCTTCTCACCAAACACATGTCCTCTCCAATATCGCCACAAACTGCTAGTGATGACACGCCGTGGGTCGCTTTATTTAAATTTTAGTTCTTTCACTAATATCATTTTTCAAATACCACGGAAAGAATCAAACATTCCAATGACCCTAGCTAGAATCTGAATACAAAATCAAACAAGGCAAGAATAAAAAAATCGAAACCAGTTTAGATAGTTAGGTATATTAACGAGAGGTCTTCTTCGGTGCTCCATACTGGGTAGTATGGAGTATGGAGGAATGGACAATTTTGTAATTAGACTGTAATATAATTTTTTTATTGGAGCTCCTAACCAAAATGAACATATGTGTAAAAAGAAATAAATATATCGGACCAAATGAGTATAAAAATAAAAATAATTTTTCTCATAATACCCCTATACCACTATATTACTCGATCTATACAACATTATATCACATGTTAAAAATATTTTTTCCCATAATACCCTTATACTACTATACTACTCGGCATATACTTCCTTATACTACAGGTGAAGGTCTAGTAGTATACAACGAATTTGGACCGTCGGATCCTTTTATACTGGTCTTTTTGAACACACTACCGGAAATCCGGCCTTTGCCGTGTGTCAACCTCTTTGCCGTGTGTTTTTTCTCGGGGCACACGGCAAAGATTCTTTGCCGAGTGTTTTTTTTAAAACACACGGCAAAGAAAAACACACGGCAAAGAGAAACAAAACACACGGCAAAGAGAAAAAAAACACACGGCAAAGAAAAACACACGGCAAAGAGAAAAAAAATACTCGGCAAAGAAAAACACACGGCAAAGAACTCTCTTTGCCGTGTGTCAACAGTTGGCACATGGCAAAGAACTCTCTTTGCCGTGTGTCAAGCTTTGACACACGGCAAAGAACTCTTTGCCGTGTGTTTTTTTAAAAACACTCGGCAAAGAAAATTTTTAAAACACATTTTGAACCCCTAAACGAAATCAAATTAAAAAATGTTTAACTACAAAGTTGTATAACTTCTAAAGATCTACAACTTTTACTTTGATCATTTATTTATATAACAAAGTGGTATTAAAAGTGTTTACAAATCATACACCTCTCATAAGTAGTTCCTAAAACTAGAAGAGAGATGTATAAGATTTGTGAACGATCTTACTATCGGTATGTTGTATGAACTTTTGACCAAGTTGAAAGTTGTTTAGATCGAAAAGTTATGAAACTTTGTAGTTCATAACTTTTTTATTTGAAATCATCCTGTCAACGAAAAACTAAGTTTGTATTTCTCAAATTCGAAATTCAAATTTTGTAAACAGCTTCGGATGAACTTTTGACCAAAATGAAACTTGTCTAGATCGAAAAGTTATGAAACTTTGTAGTTGACCACCTTTTTGTTTGAAGTCATCTTGTCACCCGGATCTAAGTTTGAATTTTTCAAATTTCAAAATTCAAATTCTATAAACGACCTCGGATGAACTTTTGACCAAAACGAAAGTTGTAGATCTTGAAAAGTTATGAAGCTTTGTAGTTCACAACTTTTTTATTTGAAGTCATTTAGGGCCTTAAATAAGCAATTTACACTCGAAAATGTTTAATATGAGGGGAATCAAAAATGAGATATGGACGCAAAGACTCGAGTGGTGTAGTGGTAGGGGGCGGTACGCGCGAAGGGGGCCGGCGCGGGTTCGAATCCCGCCGACCGCGTAGCGCGCGATTTTTCCGCGAACAATGCGCGACGTGGGACGATGGGTAATGGCCGATGGGGTCCTTCCCCCATTAAAATATAATGTTTTGCTATTTTATTTTGCGTTTTTTCGGGATCAAAACTTTGCCGTGTGTTCCTCTTTGCCGTGTGCCAGATCGGGCCTTTGCCGTGTGCCCCGTGATCTGGCACACGGCAAAGATTCTTTGCCGTCCAAACTTTTCCGTGTGCGCTTTGCCGTGTGCGACACACGGCAAAGCCTTTGCCGTGTGTAAAACGGCCTTTGCTGTGTGCAATGGGCACACGGCAAAGGCCGGATTTCCGGTAGTGACACCAGTATAAGGTAGTGCGGAGCACCGAAGAAAACCTCATCAATGAAAAATGAAAGTAGAGAATTTTTGAAGTCTTACTTAGTGCTTCAAACCGTAGAACTTAAATGGTGACAGTTGGCGACACTACAAGCATCCAATAGCGACCTGTGCGAAATGGATCATTTTGCCGTGAACAGAGAAAAGGAAAGAAGACAACTCCATCCGAATTTTTCAAAAGAGCATATCACAATCTTTGCGCCTCTGATGCGTCTGGCATTCATGGTACACAGAATCAGGGATTTTGTTTCCTTCGTTACCATTAGGGCGTCCCCATGCCAACAACAGCTAGAAATCGCTAGCTTAGCTGCGCTGTGCATGAGAAAAAATTAAAAGAGAAAAGAGTTAAATGGTGCAGTGGGTGTGACAAAATCTAAGAAGGTGCGCGAGCTAGACGCTTGAGCGTGCGCTGCCCTTGTTCTGATTGGCTACTTGCGGTCCAGGCTAGCGAGTTAATCCCCGTTGGGGACGCCCTCTTTTCATTTCCTTTAATTTTGCGATTGCACATTTACTATGCATCCAAACCAAAGAGAACCAAATTGTGAGCCACGCGACCTGTATTCAAGACGACAGAGAGAGAAAAGACCAGTGAGGAATAAATGCTGATCGAACGAACGTACTGTACTGTGTACTCCTCCGTTCCACGTTCCAAATTATAGCTCGTTTTGACATTTTAGGTTTATAGGCTTTGCTATACACCTAGACATAGTGTATATATAGATGCATAACAAAAGCTATAAACCTAGAAAAGCCAAAACGAACTATAATTTGAAACGGAGCTGAGGGAGTACTATACGCCTCATCCAGAGATGCATGCATATGCCCCCAACAACTACGTACTAGTGCCAACAACTACAGCTAGACATCTCACACTACGCCAGAATCGATTTGTGCTAGTAGCGGTCATTTTTGACGTTGGTGGGAAAAGTTGCCACCCGCCAGCATAAAGGTAGCAGGGCCCTTCGGGCTTGCGCCATCTGTGCTGGCGGGCCACATAACTGCCCGCCAGCGCAAAGGCACCAGGGCCAGCCCGCCAGCACAGATGGCCTCTGTGCTGGCGGCCAGCTATGTCACCCACCAGTACAGAGCGGACGATCTGTGCTGGCGGGCCACATAGCTGCCCGCCAGCACTAATTTTGCCCTAAAACCCGCGAGCTATGCTTCTTCTCCAGTAAGCCTTCTCCTTGGAGTGTGCCCGAGAGGAGCTCGAGTACAACTCTAAAATCGCCAAATACAAGAGGGAAGGTTTTGATCTTGAATTTCTTGGAGGAGGTGACTCTAGAAGGTAAGTTTGTGACATTTGTACCATCTTTTTTTAAGACGAATCCATGCTTTAGGGCTAAATTTGTGTTTCTTTAGAAGAGGGCATCCATGGTGTTTTTCCTTATTTGTGGAGTCAATTGAGCTAGAATTTGTTTCCATCCTTTACTTGAATGATTAGATAGACATGATTCAACAACTAGTTAGAAGTTTCAATATGTTTTTCTTCAAGTTAGAGCTTGAAAATGATCTAGATCTAGGAGAGAGAGAGTATGAGCTTGATTTTTTTAGTTAGAGCTTGTTTTTTCATCTACAACTATTAGATCTAGTATTATCTACAGCTAGGAGCTTATATTTCAATCTTATAAAATTTTAGGAACTCAAGATTAATTTAGTATGAGCTTGATTAATTTAGCATATCTAGTATTAGCTTCATTAATGGTGCGGATCTAGTACTAGCTTGATTAATGGTGCATATCTACTATAAGCTTAATTAATTTTGTTATTTGTAATGATACATTTATTTTCATTATATATAGAGAAGCTCATGATGGACAGAGCATTGATGTATGGCATAAAAGACATTCAGATTCTTTTAGGTTGGAATTATCAAAGTTTATTGATGCCGTGAAAAAGCACACTCAGAGTAACAAGACAAAGCAAACCTGTTGTTCGTGCTTTGACTGCAAAAACATAATAGTATGTGAGAACACGATTGTCATCAAGACACATTTGATGCAGCAGGGTTTTATGGTTGATTACCAGGTTTGGAAACACCATGGTGGGGCACAATTTACTACTCCCTCATGCGTAGACAATGTTTGTGATGTAGTGCCCATTGTCACCGAAGAAGATGCTGATGATGCCAGTGATCATGGTATGATGCATGATGTTGAAGAAAATGGTGACGGAAATGGTGATTTGCATACTCAACAAGAAGAGGAACATGATACTGATATGGAGGAAATGTTGTGTCATATTGAACCGGAATGGATTCATTCTGTCTGTACTTAAACGAAACCTTATGTTCCTTGCAGCCTGATCAAATTATGGAAATTCTCTGTCAATGTTTCTCCACTGGGACCCATCTACAAGGTGTCTCATCATCTCATCTCCCTGACGATCTTCTTTGTGCCACCGCATCAACTTTGCGTTCTCCTTGCTTCTGAAAAAACGCTTCAATCATGGAATCACAGGAAAATACCACACCACCTTTGCAGGAATTTTTTCTTAGTTGACTGACCCTCAACTTCACCAGGACCGCCTGGCCTGATCTTTACCGCAACGCAACACAAACAGGACAAGCTTCTAATTTGTCATATTCCGCCGTGATACAGGATACAATCATTAGGACATGCATGTATCTTCTCTACCTCCAATCCAAGAGGGCACACAATCTTTTTGGCTTGGTATGTGGTCGACGAAAACACGTTACCCTCATGAAGCATGTTCTTTACGATTTGTAGTAGCTCACCAAATCCTTTGTCGCTGACACGATTTGTTGCCTTCCATTTTAGCATCTCCAGCGTGGTATCCAACTTCTTCTGCTCTGGCTTGCAGCCTGGGTATAATTTCATTTTGTGATTCTCCAACATCTTCTCGAACTTTTTTTGCCTCCCTCGCAGTTTCACTGTCTTTCTGTGCATCGAGCAAAACCCGACCTAGCTCGTCGGGTGGCTCCTCCTGCCCTATGCCATTTTCTTTAACCTTGTCCATTGTATCATCATCATCGTGAAACGCACCGGCTGCATGTAAGTAGGCAAAGTCAGAGGTGTCGTTATCATCATCTTCTTCATCGTCTCCCCATGAAAACACGCCATTCATCGTGCTTTGTCCAAGTATAGTTATCCATGAAACCGTTTTCAGCTAGGTAGACGTGTAGAGTAGCCCTTTTATGGAACTGCTTCACATTCTGGCAAAAATGGCATGGATAATACATGAGACCCTTTGGGGACCTATTGGCCTCAGCCGCATTGAGAAAAGCATCTAGGCCAACAATCCACGCCATGATGTTCCTACCGCCGTACATCCATTGACGGTCCATCTTCAATCCTGCCATACAAATTAATTAACACATAAATATAAATATCTCTCAACTTTACTAGTTAACATTTTACAACATTTCATTCAATATTAAACAATAAATACATGCAACATAATTTATTCAAATACATATAAATGTCTCAACATCTAACAAATAACATTACTAATAACTCAAATGATCCAAATGATGCAATCCAAATCGAAATATTCTCGGCTAAGAACTCAATTGGTTTGAATTGGATGAGTCGCAGCAAATATTGCATAGACCCATCGATTCGACCGGACTAAACATGCATGGGTCATATCAATAGACCGCCCTAGGGTTGCATTGAGGTAAGCAGTCAAGCACATGAATCAATTGATTCGACCGAGCAAAGAAATGGGCGATCAGAGCTTTGGTTGACCATCCGATCGGTGATGGCTCAGAGGAAGCACTGCAATAGATTGATCCAATCGAGTGGAGATGAGCACAGTTAGAGCAATGTTGCATCGTCCGATCGAGTATGGATGCACATGATGCATTGATCGATTGAAGGATTGAATCAAAATACCACGATTCACATAGAGAAGCATGGCAGGCGATGCGCGACAGAAACCGCCGGTCGGATGAAGCGATCAAATGATCTGACCAAGAGAAGATACATCGGTCGGATCAATCGACCAGATAGGGGTGAGCAAAGGGACATGTTCATTAGAGGCGGTCGGATACTCGTGTAAAAATTACAAAAAAATTACTTGCATCTTTTAGAAAAATTACAAAAAAATAAAGCTCAATATTGTCCACAAAATCATGCTTATTCTCTCGGGTATGAACTCACTACTAAAAGCTCCCATCTAATTGAAGTATTAATTCTATAGAGCTCATATAGATCAAATGAATGTACAAATCAAAAAGACCGTATCATTCTAAAATTTACAAATTTCTCTAAGTATAAAGCATAAAACGAATCAAAAGTACCGTCAAAGAATAAATAATGGAATTGCTAACCTTTAGGCGCATTTGAATGACAGAAATTCTCAAAAAATGAAGATCCGGCAAAAACTCCCCCCCTATGCCACCATGAACGAGAGAGCGAGCTCTCTGGAAGAAATGAGCTCGGCCGCTGGGAGGAAGAAGCTGAGCGCAGATTTATAGACAGTAGTTTAGTACTGGCTCGTATCACCAGTCGGTACTAAATTGAGCAAATTAGTACCTGCTGGTGTTACCAGCCGGTATTAAATTGCTCTCGCCTGTGAGTCCTGGCGATCGGGGTAGTTTAGTACCGGCTGAAAACACCTGCCGGTACTAAACTACCCTGACCGGTGCGCTAGCCGTTGCGGCCCGTGCCCTGAGGCGCACTTTAGTACTGGGTGGTTTTACCAGCCGGTACTAAAGTGCTCCCCAGGGCATTATGCTTACAAACTGGTACTAAATTCTCCCTTTAGTACCCAAGAGAAGTCTGATCTCTTGCGGAGAATTGGAGCCGAGCTGGAGAAGCAAAAAGAGCAAAAGCGCCAACTCTTGATGAAGGTTGATGCTATGATCGCTGATAAGCTTACCAGCCGGCAAGCTCATGAAGCCGAGAAGAAAAAAGCTTGAGGAGAAGTTTGACAAGCGCAAGAAGAAGAACGAGACTCTTAGTGCTGCCAATTCCTGTAAGTGCCCTTGCTTTCCTTTGAAGAAAATCGGATTGCCTTACGTAGAACTTGTTCTTGACTTTTTCTTCCACTTCCTTTTTTAGCAATGTCCAAGCAATTGGAGGCTCTCGAGAATGATAATACTTCCCTGAAGTGCCTCATTGTGCTTTGACATCACATCTTGAAGTTTCTTCTGAAGTCTTCCACATTTGGTCAACTTATCAAGATACTCTAGCCCAAGCTTATCATGCTTCGCTTGAAGATCATCAAACTTCTCCACCTATTCATTTGCTGCATAAATAAGTCCCTTCAAGGAAGTATTATCATTCCTGAGAGCCTCCAATTGCTTGGACATTGCTAAAAAAGGAGGTGGAAGAAAAAGTCAAGAACAAGTACTATGAAAGGCAATCTGATTTTCTTTAAAGCAAAGCAAGGGCACTTAGGCATTGGCAGCACTAAGAGTCTCGTTCTTCTTCTTGAGCTTGTCAAACTTCTCCTCAAGTTTTTTCTTCTCGGCTTCCTGAGCCTACGGGCTGGTAAGCTTATCAGTGATCATAGCATCAACCTTCATCAAGAGCTGGCGCTTTTGCTCTTTTTGCTTCTCCAGCTCGGCTCCAATTCTTCGCAAGAGATCATACTTCTCTTGGGAACTAGTAGTTACATCCTGAACAGAGAAAGGAGTCAATAGATTTTAGAAAAAAAAGCAAGTGCATAAGAAGAAAGGTAGCTGCAAATACCTTCAAGTAATCCATGCACTCTTGTGCATATTCTAGCATCAAGGAACCCTTCGCCAACATCAAGTCTATGCGATCTTTCCCAAGCAAAGGGTCCTCGATATGTTGCGACAAGATCTTAAAGTACTCGAGGAAGAAGTCAGACCACTCGAGCTCTCAACAACACTAGTCGAAGGCACCAAAGCAGTCGAAGACAAAACAAGACCAGAAGACACTCTAGCCGGAGTATCATCGATCACTTATTCCTCAACATGCAGAAGACTGGCTACATAACCAACATGCAGCAATATAAAGATCCTTGGGGAAAAAAGACCAAAATTTCCTCGGAGAGTGCAGCTGGCATTTTTGCTGCAGGCTGATCGTCAGTCATCAAAATTTTCTCAACAGCCGCCTCGAAAGAAGGAACATCACCTTCCTTAATTTGCGGGGGAACTGGCTCCTTATCGACAGACACCTCCAACTCCCTACTGACGGCCATTATAACCATGTAGTGACCGTCAACATTTCGGTAAAATGAGAGTGATCATACCATGTTCCATACCTAAAACGTTTTTACTGATAAATTCCACAAGTTTTGGATGAGTTGTGCTTGCAGGACAAATCAGGTGAAATCAAGGCCAAAACCTGGCACAGAGCCAGGCCGGCCGGCCTACCCTAGGCCGACCGGCCTCCCCTGGCCACCTCTGGCCTCGTCATTGATCCACAAGCTGAGCCAAGTATCCTAGATGATCAGGAGACGTGCATTTGATGTCGGTTTGATCCAAGGACCCGAAAGGCCTAGAGTCGGAGACACATGGATTGAAGGGCCCACAACCTAGGATTCTCGGACAGCCTCAACCGAACGCAACCTTTACTGACCTCAGGAGAGCATCAGGACCATCCCTACGAAAGGCGGTGCCACTTGGCACCAGGGCCGGGCCAGCCGACCTAAGGGAGTCCGATCGGCCTCCCCCTGTGGCCGCCACGTGCCCTCCTCTGTGTGAAGCTTAAGCAAGTCCTTAGCTTGCTAATGACGCCGAGCTTCACCCCTGAGGACTATAAAAGGAGAACTCATCCACCTTTGGAGACACACACCACACTTCTCAAGTTGATACTTGAAGGGAGCTCTTGTACCTTTTCCATTTCTTAGATTAGGATTAGAGTTGGGAGTAGAGTCAAGTCGAGCTTAGCTCGGATCTTTGGAGTTCTGGTAAAGCTCTTGTATCCCTTCCTTCATTTTGAAGAGTTTATCAATATATTTACGTTTCCTATTTTTAGAGCTTAAGTTTATCATTTGTCTTTTTAGTCTTGCTCTTCTAGAGTAAAGATCTTGCTCTTTTTAGAGTAAAGTTCTCTCCCTCTAGTCTTAGTGTGGAGTTTAGTTTAGCTCTACCAGGTTTTATCTCGCGGGTTTGCTCGCCTTGACCGGGCCGTAAGATGCCTTAAGGAAGACGGGGATTTCTCTTGACAGGCCTCAAGAGAAATCTTAATCATCGATTGCAGACGTGGTGTCTGGCTTGTTGATTAACTAGGAAGTGTGTTGCACCCCACGGAACTGCAGTGGTAGGCGGCAGGTGGTGACAGTCCTGTCCGTCCTTCGTAGTCGAGTGTACTCATAACAGTAGTGCTGAGCCCAGAGAAACCCCTCTCTCACCCCGTTTTGAGGTTCTCCCGTTCTAGCCGTCGAAGCGAGCTCTGTTCCCGGTATCTAAGCTGGAGTCTAGGTTAAGGTTAGAGTGTCTTTCGCTCTGAGTTTGTGCCCCTGGGTTTAGTGGCTTCATATTTCTGGCAAGATATACCATTTCATTCTTCAATACACTTTAAGCACTCTGCTTCCCTACGCAAATATAAATACGATACCCTGGGATAACTTCCTAGGTGAAGTGCTACAACGAGATATATTCTGTGCGCTTGTAGAATCCATTTGCATACAACGATATATCTACGCGCTCTTGAAGCGTTGCTAAAACGTGATGCTAAGGAGTGCCAACAAGCATTTCTGGCACCATTGCCGGGGAAGCAATTGGCTAAAGTTATTGTTGAATTATTTGATCATATTTACAGATTTACCAACCGCTAACCTTAGTGACCTCACCACTGCAATATTCGTCTATCTTTGATGTGTTTGCAGGGTAGTGCATGACTGGTTTCAACCTACCATCAAACTTTGATCCTAATCCAGAACGTATTGGAAGAGTAGTGCGAAGGAGATACGTTCCTCCTCAAATTTCACTCAGCTCAAGCAACACAGTCGAGTCATCATCTGACTCCGAGTCTGAACCAGATTTAGTTCTCAGCCCCGTCAAGCAGCCACTTCCCGGGACTGTCGAATGCATAGGAAGAGACATTTGAGCTGAGGTCTGGCCTAGTCAATATGGTTCAGGCCAGCCCTTTCTGCGGAAAGGCGATTAAGGACGCCAATGCTCACCTTCGGAACTTTCTGGAGGTGTGCAACACAATTAATCCCAATGGCACACCGATCGACAGCATCCGCCTACAACTTTTCCCATTCTCCTTGCTTGGGAAAGCCAAGGAGTGGTTCTATGCCAACAAGGCATCTTGAAGCACGCTGGCAGACTTGCACGGACGCATTTGTAACCAAGTATTTTCCGGTGGGCAAGACCAATGCCCTTCGAGGAAAAATCACTAGCTTTCAGCAGCTAGACGGAGAGTCAGTCCCAGAAGCTTGGAGCGACTGCAAGACTACATTGTAGACTGCCCCCACCACGGCGTGGAAGAGTGGTTGATCACTCAAAACTACTTCCACAACTTGAGTCATCGACCACAAGAGCTCATGGATGCAGCTGCGGGAGGAGCCTTCCTCTCGCTTGATGTAGACGCAGCTAAGGCTTTGATCGACAGGATATCCTCTCACCAAAGTTGGGTAGGAGAGAGACAAGCCCCTCGCACAAAGGGAGTACATCAGATTGACTCCGTCGATATGCTGGCAGCTAAGATGGACCTCCTCTTGAAAAGGATGGAATCTCCTGGTAAGGAGATGAATCAAATCATGGGGGGAATAATCACATGTGAAACATGTGGAGAAGCAGGACACTCGGGTGACAGTTGCCCGATGATGCAAGAGGAAGCCAGCTTCATTGGAAACATTAATAATTCAGGCTTCTGTCCTCAACAAGGTTGGAATTCCAAGCCCAACTTCCCTTTCGGCCAACAACAAGGTAATAGATCTAACAACGGTTTTCAGCCGTCTTTAAAAGACATCTGGTACGACCAAAAACAAATTAATGATAGAATTAGCAAGAAATTTCTTGCTAATGATAAAGTTATGGAGTCGATGGCCTCCCAGATAGAAGCTCTCAATTCCGTCGTTAAGAACTAGCTGAGTTTCAACAAAATGATTGAAACCCAAGTAGCTCAGCTGGCTGCATCTTGTCCTAATCCCAATGCGGGATAGCTACCCGCACACCGGAGGTTCCCTTTAAGGAAAATGTTAGTGCGGTGACCATGCAGACTGGCAAGTCCACGCGGGATCCACACAACCCTCAAGATGCAGGTACCCAGAACGGAGGAGAAGACCGGTGGCCGACGAGCAATTCGACAAGTTCGTCGAGGTAATCAAGAAAGTATATATCAATATGCCACTTCTTGATGCTTTACAGGTCCCGACATATGCCAAGTATATCAAGGATATTCTTAGCAATAAGAGGACTCTACCCACAAGGGAGACGGTGCAGCTAACCGAGGAGTGTAGCTCCGCTATACTCGGGCCCCGCCTAAAGAAGAAGAAAGATCCTGGCTGCCCCACGATTTCATCCTCAATTGGAGGCCAAGATTTCAACAATGCCCTATGTGACTTGGGGGCAAGCGTCAGCGTGATGCCTAAGGTAGTCTTCGACAACCTTAAACACATTTCGCTTGACTCTACGCCCATGTGTTTGCAGCTAGCGGATCAATCGCTCCGCCACCCCCTCGGAGTCGCAGAAAATGTTCCGGTCAAGATCAGGGACTTCTTCGTCCCTATGGATTTCATTGTTCTTGACATGGATGCCGAAGCCAAGAACTCTCTCATTCTTGGGAGACCATTCTTGAGTACTGCGAATGCAAACATCGAAGTGGGGAAAGGGACCATTCAACTTAGGATCAATTGAGAAACCAAAAATTTCTCCTTCCGTCCTAAAGAAACCCCTCAACAAGTCAATATGGTCAGAGAAATTATACCCAGAAATCCCAGGATGCCAACCATAGAATCACTCATGAGAATGGTGGAAGCCTTCAGCCGCCAAAGAAAAGAAAAGGCATGACCGTTATCATGCACGGCGAAGGATATCGAGAGCCAAAGCTCTGGAAGAGCAAGCAAAGCGCGATAAGGAGGTTGAATCCAAGCCCCGTCCGGTCCAAAAGGAATGGCGGATAAAAGCAGACCCGAACGAAAATTCAGAGAGTTCCACTCAGGACGTAAAAATTGAGCCCTCGCCATAAGGTATATGGTACATGTCCATGCATTGCATTTGCATATAGAATAGGTTTTCCCTTTCCTTGCATTTCAATTCTTTCAATTAGCATGGCATATTTAATTTTCAAAACACGCATCTATATTTTATTTATGCATTGCTTAGAATATATAAAAAAATTCGGCCAAAATCTCAGGCCAGCCGGCCCCACCTAGGCTGACCAGCCCCACTTGTCAGCAACAATGGCCAAATCACTCAGCAGGCAACTAACAATCGTGCATGGGCATAACACGAGAAAGATGGAGGAAATTGGGGATGGCACCAGGCCAAGCGGCTCCACCCAGGCCGGCCGGCCTTTCTCCACCGTTGCTGTCCCATCTTCACCAGCCAACAGCACCATGAGCAGCAAGGTGACCACCGACAGAAGGATGGGCACGACCGGTGCCATGTGCAGGCCGAACAGCCTCACACAGGCCGGCCGGCCTCCCCCTGCCGCGCCTCTATAAAAGCCGAACCTCAGCACTTCATCAACACGCTCCAAGTGCAGGTATGCAAGCTTCTGCAGTGCTGCACTCTTTCTCTGCTCTAAAAACTCTCGAAAATCTCTAAGCAAGATTAGAGTTCAACCACGAGAAAATTCTTCTGAAATTTATCCTTAAATTCTTGTGTGAACAATTCTCTTCCGGTTGAACAAGAACGTGTGTGGTGGTTCATTCCCCACAAGAACGACTAACCGAGTTGTGGTGATTAACCTCCCACAAGAACGCCTAACTGGTGATTGCCTAACCCTTGATTTCCTTTGGGTATTGTAGAATTAATCTTTTGCAGGAATCATGTGGACTAAGGCAAAAGAGAAGGCACGGGGAGTGGTGACCAAGCTAGGCTCTTCGAGTTCAGGGCGATCTCGAAGCTCCTCTGCTTCCCTGGAAACTATGTCTGTTGATTCGTCTCAACAGGACACATTGTCCCAGGAGAGCGAGAGGCAAGAGGTGCCTCGGAGCAGGCTCCGTATCTGGATCATGACCCGGTCGAGCACATCATCTCCAGGTCCGAGGAAGAGAGAGCGGTGCTTGACAAGCTCCAGAACCATGTCTTCATCCACGCTATGTACTTCGACGCCATGCTTGCTAATCAAGACCGGTCTCGGGGGAGACATGTAACGGGCTTTCAACAATGCTGGATAGCAAAATTTCTACCCCGTCTCAGAAACAGGTTCACATTTTCTAACTATGGAATTTTTGATGAGTTTGAAAGTTGAGGTTCTTCCCACTGAGACGAACATCCGTTTTCGGTTTTTCAATGAGGATTTTATCTTGAGTCCGAAATAGCTCAGTGAGGCTCTTGGTTTCCATAAGATATGCATCATTGACGCTAACCTTTTGGTGACTAACCACCGGTACAACCGTGCCCAATGGTGGGATAGCATCACAAGTGAGCCTCTCTCTGGGAAAAACAGCATCACTTCTATCCATAACCCCACGCTTCGCTTTCTGGCAAAGTGGATTGCCATGGTAGTCCACCCGCGCGCTGATTTACATCTTTGCCTTTTGCCTGATTTGGAGTCCCTCTATGCCATGGTAAAGAAAATTCGTTTCTCGCCTGTCATGAGCATGCTCAATGACTGGCAGAGGGCGCTCAAGTCTCCTTCCTACCCACTTCGCAGGAGTATCAATCTTGCATCGGTTTAGACCATTTCACCCAGGGTCACTTGATGCGCGAGGGCCCTGGCCATACTCTTTTTTTGTGCTACCCCGGTTTCATCGATGAAGTCGAGCTTCCATGCCTAGCTCTTTCGTTGAAATCAGCGGAAAGTCTAACCTTGCAGCTCAGGAGGAAGGAACCCGCTCGCCACAGTGTTGTAGGACCCATGACACATGGCAGGCGGGCCAGGCACGATAGCGAAGCCGGAACATCTACCGCACCGCAGCACAAGTACCACCAGCAGCAGGAGACTGAGTACCACCACCATCAGCAGACTGAGTACTAGCAGCAGCAGGGAACGTACGACTACTACCAGGAGACAGGATATGGTCCGCAGGTTGGACCATCTGCGTCCGCCAGGTATGACTACGAGAACCCGGTCGCCCGGGGAATCTCGGAGCTCAGTACCAGGCTGGACACGGTGAGCCTACAATAGCAGGAGATAAGCGATAACCTCACTCATAATACCGACCTCACCCAGCAGAACTGGGGGATGACCACATCCCTCCAGACCGACCTTGACGGCTTCTTCAACTAGATGCATTACGATGCCAACCAGCACTACCAGTGAGCTTCGTCGAAGCTTGGGGGAGTCCCTGGTAAGTTCGGTAGTACCCCTGTCAGTTGCCTTGCCTTGCCTTGCCATGATAATAATAATAATAAGAAAAAAATATAGCCTAAATAATTGTTGAATAAAAGCTCCAAAAAGTCTTTAAGTGTGGAAGTATGGTTGATAACCTTGGGAATGATGAATAGTTGCTCTGTTTGTGCCCTCTAAGTGCCTCATTCTTAATCCATTACTCTTCGAGTATTTGAGTTTGTTGGCATTTAAGGACCCATCATGATTAAACTGTGGGAGTAGAGCATATGTTCATTGTTTAAGTTGTTGTGAGTTTTGATATGGTTTGCTTCGAAGTATAACTGTATGCTTAGTAAGGAACCTCTCGGAAGTTTTTATAAAAATGTTACATGGTAAATCTTCCCCGATGGTTTAAATGTCCTATCTAGAGCCTAAATAGTTATATCATATGAGCTACCATATGCTATCTTTAGTTGCTTTGAGTCTTGTCGAATAGTGAGGTCCGCTTGCAGAAGGCACTTGTCGTCTACCGGTCTTTCCATCATCCACCTCATTGCTAGCCTCAAAGATGCCCGACTAATCAATTTCCCGCTTTGAGATTGATGTCCACCGTCGTTGACATACACTCACAACATCTCCATTACAAAGCTCATCCCAAAGGTCCTCAAATACTCCACACAACATTGAAATCATCTCTGTTATCAAAATGAGAGAAGAGATGCATTAGAAAAAAAGAGAAAAGAAAGAGAGTTGGAGACCAATACTCCAACGAAGAAAGAAAAGCATCTCAAAATTATGAGAGAGAGAACAAGAAGTCCCAAGACCTTTGAGCATAACCATCTTCTCCCTGTCCACTTGAAAAACAATGAATTCCAAAGACTGGGATTTGACGAGTGCCATCGCTCGCGAACCACTCTTCGACTCAACAACAAAAGTAACCAAGGTATGCCACTTTGACCCTTCCTATAAACTCCACTTCAGCCTTAGAATAGGAAGAGTTGGTCATTCTTGACCAAAAGTAAGGACTATACACCTTGAGTGACTCGAGAGTACCATCGGGGGATGATTCAAACCATCTTTTGAAAAATTCATATCTCCGAGATGGAACTTGAAAAGCTGCAGGAACTACTTTGAAAATGACCGTTCAGGCTCTCAACAGCCCAAGACGTGAACTCTATGCAGCCCCACGTTGAACCATGGTATGAGTTTTCTTTTATGCCAACTTATTCAAATGATTTGTTGAGTTTTGTTTTAAGCACAAGGTACCTAAAGGGTATACAAATTGAAGCAACTCCTGACCCGCCGACCCTAGAGTTTTAGCCTTGCTCGAGGACAAGCAAGAGTTTAAGCTTGGGGGTGTGTTGACGGCCATTATAACCTTGTAGTAACTGTCAACATTTTGGTAAAATGAGGATGATCATACCATGTTCCATACATAAATATGTTTTTACTAACAAATTCCACAAGTTTTGGATGAGTTGTGCTTGCTGGACAAATTAGGTGAAATCAGGGCCAAACCTGGCACAGAGCCAGGCCGACCGGCCTCCCCTGGCCACCTCTGGCCACGTCATTGATCCACAAGCTAACCCAAGTATCCTAGATAATCAGGAGACGTGCATTTGATGTCGGTTTGATCCAAGGACCCGAAAGGCCTAGAGTGGGAGACACATGGATTGAAGGGCCCACAACCTAGGATTCTCAGATAGCCTCAACCGAACGCAACCGTTACCGACCTTAGGAGAGCATCAGGACCGTCCCTATGAAAGGCGGTACCACTTGGCACCAGGGCCGGGCCGGGCGGACTAAGGGATCGGCCTCCCCTGTGGCCGCCACGTGCCCCCCTCTGTGTGAAGCTTAAGCAAGTCCTTAGCTTGCTAATGACGCCGAGCTTCACCCCTGAAGACTATAAAAGGAGAACTCATCCACCTTGGGAGACACACACCACACTTCTCAAGTTGATACTTGAAGGGAGCTCTTGTACCTTTTCCATTTCTTAGATTATGATTAGAGTTGGGAGTAGAGTCGAGTCGACCTTAGCTCGGATCTTCGGAGTCTTCGGAGTTCTGGTAGAGCTCTTGTATCCTTTCCTTCATTTTAAAGAGTTTATCAATATATTTACCTTTCCTATTTTCAGAGCTTAAGTTTATCTTTTGTCTTTTTAGTCTTGCTCTTCTTGAGTAAAGATCTTGCTCTTTTTAGAGTAAAGTTCTCTCCCTCTAGTCTTAGTGTAGAGTTTAGTTTAGCTCTACCGTGTTTTATCTCGCGGGTTTGCTCGCCTTGATCGGGCTGTAAGACGCCTTAGGGAAGACGGGGATTTCTCTTGACAGGCCTCAAGAGGAATCTTAATCATTGAGTGCAGACGTGGTGTCTGGCTTGTTGATTAACTAGGAAGTGTGTTGCACCCCACGGAACTGCAGTGGTAGGCCACAGGTGGTGACAGTCCTGTCCGTCCATCGTAGTCCACCACGTTCGGGTGTACTCATAACAGTAGTGCTGAGCCTGGAGAACCCCCTCTCTCACCCTGTTCCGAGGTTCTCCCGTTCTAGCCGTCGAAGCGAGCTCTGTTCCCGGTATCTAAGCTAGAGTCTAGGTTAAGGTTAGAGTGTCTTTCGCTCCGTGTCTAGGTCCGGTCTCTCCCAACGTCTTTCCTTTTCTATAGATTTAGGTGCTCCTGTGTCGCTGGTCTTGTAGACCTTCTATCCGGTCATTTATTTGACCATCGTCCCAAACCTTAGAGTTTGTTCCCCCTGGGTTTAGTGGCTTGATATTTCTGGCAAGATATATCATTTCATTCGTCAATACACTTTAAGCACTCTGCTTCCCTGCGCAAATATAAATACGATACCCTGGGATAACTTCCTAGGTGAAGTGCTACAACGAGATATATTCTGTGTGCTTGCAGAATCCATTTGCATACAATGATATATCTACACGCTCTTGAAGCGTTGCTAAAACGTGACACTAAGGAGTGCCAACACTCCCTATGAGACAAAAGGGGAGAAACGGTTCGATCAAGGGCAGAAAAAGAAGAAGACTTGACTCAAAATGATGGACAATAGTTACCTCATCGAAGACGCGCCCTTAAACTTACGAGCGCCAAATACCAAGGATTTCACCCTCTTGGCACCTGGCTTAGTCAAATCAGAGGAAGCCACAACCGACTGATCAATCACAACTTCCTTGCCACTGTCCACCCGCGGCGGATCCGACTCCGTGCCAGAACCACGCCCGGGGGCTCCAGTATCCTGCTCGTCTTCACTGAAAACAAGAAAAAGGGAGTCAAAAAATAGAGGAAGTTAATGAAACGAGTCGAGGTCAAAAGAAGCATTCGAAAACGCAATCAAAGAAGTGGAAGAGCCAAACCTGGGCTCCGCCGCAGAAAAAGCACTCCCTTGTCCGACTTTCTTAGTCCTCGATGACCGCCTCCTGCTTCGTTGGGGGACGGACGGATTGGAAGCCAAATCTACAAGAGGAACCGAGCCCTTTTTCCTCAACACATCTGGCACCTGGCGAAAACACAAAAAGGACACAAATCAACCCAAAGAAGCAAGAACTCAATACAAAGCAGAAATCATCGACAATTACCAGCTTGGGAGGATGATTGGCATCAAAGAGCAGAGGAATAAAGGGTTTTTCAGTAACCCTGGGGCGCATAGACTGCACTCGCAGCATTATCTCATCCTCAGACAAGTTCTCAAAACTCATACGAGAAGAGTCACCCTCTCCATTATATTCAAACCCCCATCCATCCTTTTGAGCCAACGACTAAACCAGTCATTCAATCCAACTATACGCAACAGACCTGACTGTCATGCTTGCTTTCTTTGGCTCCTTGATCCTCTCATACACTTCTGTAAGGTGATGATGATCTTTCTCACTCGCAGGCTTGTTCCAATGCCATTGTTGGCCGGTATCTTGCCTGTGAACTTGGGCAAACCACTCGTCTCCGCAGAGACATACCACCAGTACTCTTCCCAACCAGCATTGTTATCTTTCTGCTGGTAGTCAAAATAATGGGCCTTGGAACCCTGTTGCAGCTGAAACCCAACTCCTCCAACTTGCCAAGTAGTATCTTTCGAGGGATAAGGTTTGCAGTGAAAAATATCCCTACACAACTCAAAGTGGGACCTAATCCCCAAGAATGCCTCGCAGAAATGGACGAAATTGGCGATATGAAAAATCCCATTGGGATTCAAGTTCTGCAACTCCAAACCGAAGTAGTCCAAGACCCTACGGAAGAAATCACAGATCGGTGTTGGCGGCTGTTAAGTACCAAAATAACCGCCAACATTCTCTACTAAAGTGAAGGATTTGCAATGCTAACACGCATATTTCCCTTCGAATAATGTAGTTCCACATGCCCTTGGAGAATATTTGGTTGTAGGTGTTTTGCTACAGAAAATAAAGGAAATAGAAGGAGAATCCACCTCATGGATCCAAGTGACAACTTCTCGACGAATCAGACGCCGCCACGCATGCATCACATGGATTGAGGGGCCCATCAAGGACCAAATCGCCTCAACTCATTGTGCACACGTGCAGACAAGACTCAGGGCCCACATGACAGTCACTCAGAAGAACCACAATCCAGGGGAGGCCAGCCAGGGGTCGGCCGAACCCTAGGATCGGCCGATCCGCCTCTGGCTCGATTGATCCTGGCCTTCCACGTGTCACTCTCTCGTGCTCTCCCAAGGTTGGTTCTGAGGTGCTCCAGGGAATATTCCACTCGAGATGCTGCTTCTTGGAGCCTATAAATAAGAGGGAGGGGTCTCCAAATGAAGACACACAACTCTTGGGCAATTCACTCTCTTCCTTAGGCTCTAGGCTTAGTGGAGTAGGCTAGGGTAGCTCTATTCAGGTTCTAGGTCTCCTTTGAGCTTGGGTAAGGTTATTCTATCTCTTAGTTCTAGGATGACTTTGATCTACTTTGATTATTCATCTTTCCCATACAATGTTTGTCTTCGTTATGATATGATTGAGCTGTGTTCATGTTCTTGCTATCATGATATGCTTGGCTTATATGCTAGACTAGTCTTATACCCTTGCATAGGTAGTGAAGATATGAGTGCCCTTTCTTGTATTAGACTTTGCTTTAGTTCAATTAGAATAAGGTTGAATGTCTTGCATGACCTTCATGTTCATAGCCACGGTATAGGTTCACCGGCTATTCTTATAATAGCGGCATCGATCCTAGTCTCAATAGCCCGGAACGGTCGATGTGTTGTGAACAACGTGAGCATAGAGCTCGGGTTGGAATCAACGGATGATTATGAGTGTTCCCCACGGTTTGGCCGGGGTAGGCCGCGGGTGGTGACAGCCCCGTTGGACCCTCTGAAATCCCCCACGTTCGGGTTCCCTATAGGAGTTATGAAATGAGTAACAACCTGGCTGTGCTTAGGCAGTGAGGGAGGTTATCTCCCCTTACCAGAGTGCTTGATCTATTTCATGAAGATGTATAACCTCTGTCTCTAATATGACCTACGCATGTATGTGATATGATTAGAACCTAGATGCTAACTCTTAGTCCTTTCCCTAGTCTAGATGTCCTAGAGGTGAACCCCTCACACTACCCATATCATATTATCACACTTACCCATGTCCTTTATAATTGACTCTATCCATGCTATCGCTATATTCATGATCGCAACAGTATTCTTTAACCAATCCCGCCTTCCTTTGGGAAATACGATACCCTTTGGAATACTCATGGGTGAAATGCTACAATGGTATGTCCGAGCGCTTTCAGATCCATTCACAAATGTTAGATTACCAATTGGTATTTTCTAGCGGTGCTACTAGGCAACTAGTAGTGACGTTAGCAAGTGTCAACAATCGGGAAACCAACTCCTCTCTCGACAAAGTGGGAAAAGGCGATAACCTTATCATCAAGATTCGTCGGGAAGACCTCGTCAGACTGCGGCGCTCTCCATCCAACATTCGACTTCTCTCTAAGAAGACCTCTGTCAACAAGGTCCTCCAGATGAGCCTCGGTGGCCGCAGACGCTCTGACAGATCAAACAGATATGTCCTTGCTCTTCCTCGATTTCTGGCAGCGAGATTGAAGAACCTCTCCCTTGCGCTTGGGAGCAGAAGACTCCTCGATCGACTTCTTGTCATCTTCAAGAACTACGAGTCGATCCACTCGCGGCAACTAAGCTCAAGAACAAGCGGCGGCGGCAATGGAGCGGTTTCTAGGTTTTCCTCACTAAAGGCAAACCAAGGGTAAAAGAAAAAAGTCCAAAGGGTCGCTTTTATAACCCTAGGGACATGACAGTCAACGTTTTTTCATTTTTAATAAATAAGAGGTTTTATCTAGTTTTTTTAAAAAGAATCTTTACTTGAATCCTTTATTTTCGAGAGACGTCTTAAAAATAAACATTCTTGCAAAATTCTTTTTACAAATTCCAAGGTCAACCATTATTTATTTTCAAAAGAATTTTTCACCATGAATACCTTTGACCCTTTTCACCACACCAAAGTTTGGTTCAAGGCTCGGGAGCTTCAAGGCACATGGTCATTAACATGGAGTTTTTTCAAATTTCCATGCAAGATTCAAGATTTTACAGAACCTTCAGCTTGATTCGTTGATTTAACCTAAAGCTTGCGGGCTACTTCATATGAAGTGTGATTTTAAATCGCACTCCAAAAACTTAAGGACATGATGGGGCTTGAGCACCTCACAGCCTCGTTCTCATCCAAGACTTGCAGTCCAAAAGTACTCGAAGACCTGCAAGGAAGGTCAGGAAGTACTCGAACTAGAAGGCCAGCACTCTCAAGGCTAAAGAACTCAGCTACGAAGCGCTCGGGGGCTTGTCGGACATGGAGGCCTAGGGCCCACACGGACGCAAGAAGACTCCAAGGGAGGATATGACAACGAGTAGAGGACCGTGGAACATGACGACACGGGACTCGCTCTACGGCATAAGGAAACTACTCGCTATATATAGAAAGTACTCGCATAGCGAGGTCAATCTGTATGAGTTACTACTCGAATTAGACTAGGATTCCACTCTTTCCGACCCGTAACCCTGCTCACCACTATATAAGGCTGGGCAGTGACTCCTCTCAAAACAGGATCTCTCATATCATCTCATAACACCTGATCTCAAGTTAGACGACAACCTTGTACTCATACTTACCTACGTAATACAAGATCAGCAACAGGACGTAGGGTATTACGTCTAGTTGGTGGCCCGAATCTGTATAAATCTTGTGTCACGTAACCATCAAAATCCTGATTGTACGGGCACTCCATCAAAACTCTACTGCCTAGGGATAGCTCTCGATGAGATTGCTGGTAAAACACCAACATAGTTAGCTGGTTTTGGTTAGGGATACCTCTCGATGAGATTGCTGATGGCAGGCGAGGAATAATAGCTGGTTGTGTCCTGTCCAATAGTTAGCTGGTTTTGGTTAGGTGTAGAATACTATTCTATACCTTGGGTGTAGAATATGCCGTATATAAGCCGAGTAAATCCAAATCTATTTTCATCCGCAAGTGCATTATAGTTTTATTTATCACAACATAAGTAAGCTATCGGTAGCCCGGTAGGTACCGCCTGACATACAATATTATTCAAGGAACGCTAGGCTAGATCTGAGAGCGCTAGCAGCAGCAAACAATAATCTCAGGGCGAGGTGCATGAGGTCTGGCACCAGCATTGATACAATAAACAGCAGCCGGAATTGTTGTCGAGGCTTTCGCCTCTGCATACACGATTGCAGGCGGCGTCCTTGATAAATGGCCAGCACACCCCTTTGTAATTGCCACTCAAGTGATTGCCGCAAGCATATTTCTCAACGGGCGTCGACTCTGCTGCTTGGATCCATCAGGCACATGAACATATATGCAAGAACGTCGTTAAAGGCGCACCGGAGATGACTTTTTATTAGCTAATAGAGACTAATCAAAATTTCAAATTTAACATGTAGTACCGTGGCTTGCAACATATGTAGTTCACACGTACTGACGTACACGACGTACCGTGGCTTGCAACATATGTACCGTGGCTTGCGACCATGATGAGTACAAGGATGGCAGAGACGACATTCATTCTTGAAAGCGTCATTGCTTGCTTTCTGTTGGAAGTTGGTACGTTGAAGAAGATTGAGCGAGCAGATTTGTGGACGGTCCAGTTTGGAATAGTCTGGCAATCACTTGGACTGTCCAAGAGAACATATATACACTTGACAAAAAAAATATCAGTACCTGACGGCGAATCCATCGGAATTGCCAAGAATGCATGCTAATCCCGACGGGCGGATCCATCTAGAAAGTAGGGTGTTCTCCTATCCTATATAATCACTCATTGGGGCATATATAATCCCCCGTACCTATCTTTCAGACCTGGTTTCCTTTGATCATTTCTCCCAACATTCTTGCAACTATGACTCATATCCCACTTGTCTTACTCTGGCCCTGCAGGGCACTGTGATAATTTAATTTCATCTTAAGGATTTTGCACAGACAAATTTCTCTTTACCTCCACCAGTCGACAAGGACGAGGCCGAGGCATGGTTAGCTGTTGCAATTCACTATGTCTAGACACACATTGCAGACGCGATTTTTATGTGTCTCAAAACATGCATCTCTGTTGTGAAGTCATTGAAGGTGCAGTTTTTCTAAGTCTCCAATGAGGCGCGTTTTGAAAAAACAAGTCTCCAATAACTCATCAGAGATTGTTTTGACAACACACATCTCCAATGACTCAAATCGGAGACGTGTTTTGACAACACGCGTCTCCAATGATCTTCATTAGAGATCCAATGACGAATTATATTTACAAAAAAAAAGAGAAAAGGATGACATAAAATATATCCTATATACATCACAAATACAATTTTTATCCATTATATACATCACAAGCCATTATTTACATTGGCATCATCATGTTACATTGACCAGAATAAGCTCAGGTTTGAGGTTATCATCACTACCAAGTAAGAATCATGTCAAGTTCCCTAAGCACGAAGTGAAGGCATTGGATTCAACAGGGGAATCAAAGCAACATTTAAGCATGCAGGCTGGATCGAAGTGCTAATAGCTCACTGGACAAACACTCCTGCTAGTAGAATCCATCATTTGACCAACTAGTGTGCTTCATTTCCCACCGGAACAAGTATAAATTGTAAATGTCATGCAACTAAAAATATGAATTAAACAAATTGCAGGTTTCATCTCCAGAGAAAATTGTAAATGTCTGTTTTTGCATTTGAGTAAGATGAACTAGCCATAAGATATGGCAAACTATAAACAACAGCATACCTTATTTCATCTAATTTCAAAGGAAGGTAGTTAGTGATGGAAAACATGCAAAAACGAGGTTTCTTGTCTACTAAATTAATAGGAGCTGGCCACCATTCCTCTGTCAATGTACGGTGAAACAATAAACACAAAAAGAAAGGTTAGGCTACTAAACAAGATGGTGCAGCTGTTAGATCAACTGAACATGATTAAAAAAACAACTTAACCACAGGATCTCTAGTCTAGATCTAGATCACGCCTAACACATTAATCTAATGCAGAATTAGATGGACTTAACACTTACCAGTACTTAATCTGTCCATGATTAAAGGTTGATAACACTGTAGTAGATGCGTAGATGAAGTAGAGGAAGTAGATGTAGAAGAACGGGACACCGAGCTTCCACGCCTTCCAGCACCTTAGTGATTGATAGGATTAGGGTTAACAATAACCCTAAAGACTAACTCGTGATTAACTCACGGATTAGGGAAACCAGGGTGTTTCCCCTTAGTTATATAGTGCTGTAGACGTGGGACCGGGCCCTTAAATGGGCTGAGTTTGCCTTCCAATCAAAGGCAACTAACAGGGATTAGTCTAGGATTAGGATTGGGCCTGAAGGCCAAATAGACTGACCGAGGTCAAATCCAACATTCTCCCCCTTGACCGATGGTCAATAACTTATTCTTATAATATTCAATTTATTGATCACGTGAAGGTGGATATACACAGATCAATAATCTCCCACTCAATCGAACAATCTTAATCTTAAAACTGACTTGTGTTCGTCTTATGTTCACACTCAATACAATAGCAAAGCCCAGCGAATGAGTCATCGGCAGACATGACAGACATACCGGGACATCATTAACCAAAGTCCACTATAGTACCTTGATAGAACACTTACTAACTTATTTGAGAGTTTATTAATTCGGCCTCATCCAGAATCATATTTGAGGTTAATCATCAAATCCATACTAATTTCGCGAAAATCGGATAAGAGACAAAACCCTCAATTAGTCACATGACTATCAATTCACTTAAAGCATTAAAATGACTTGATCCTGGGACTCTTCTTTCATAACAATATATTTGTCAATGTACTTGACACCATCAACTATATGTCATTACTTGAAAAGGAATACTGTAATCAAATACAGCAACATTGATTTGAAATCAATGTTAACACATTAATAATACCGGAATATAACTCATATGCCTGTCTAAAACATGTCATACAAAAATTAGCCTTAATTATGCTAATCTTGTTTTAGAGCTTTCTGCAGAATCGCTCAGATCTGTAAGAGTGAAGGACGTAAACTTAATGTGCACAATTACATCCATACACTTTTACAAAACTTTATCTAAATAGTACTTAATTAAATAAGCATGTTATTTGGTGCATTAATCTTTTATACACCTTTTCCAGTGGACCTCCCCTGGACTAAGACTAATAAAATTTGTCAAGCATTCCGGCTTGTCATGCTAAGTCAATCACTTATAGATCTTAGCATATAGCTTCTAATTGAAGCATTAGGAACGTCTTCCCATTTAATTAGACTTAACCTTTATACTTATGATAAAATTTGCTATATTACGCAAAGAAAACAGGCATAGCTGTGTAGGCATTCACATTTTATCACTTCAGAGCTACTCTTAACATTTGCCCTTTAGTGACAATCCTAATACTCACTTTGGTCCCATCTTAGTGTCATACTTCCCCAGATCTTAGGAGAGCTTCACTAAGATGCATCTTATGATATGATGAAAACTTTTCCCCGTTGTTGGAATGCAAACTTAATAATGTTAGCTTTATGGAGAAAACATTCACCTTAGAGTATCAGGATAATAATTAATCCACCTTAGCTTTACAAATGAATCATGGTTGCCCATGATACATACAAAATTATTGTGAGCTATGAACTTAGCATCTTAACTTCTTTTGGAATCACTTTCAAACCTGTAGACCCTTTATAGTCTACTGCTTTGACCCCATCAGAAAATTGCTATGAAAAGAAATATTCTTATGTTAAAGTTCACAGACTCCTTTATCGCCTCTTCATAATAGACTTAAAATAATTGAGGCTCTCACTTTTGTGCCTAATACTTATCTTATCATTAATCATTACATGTCTCTGTTGTGATTGAACAGCTAATGTACTTCCTCAACAGAGTTAGATAAGGAATGGAGGGAACACTTATGGCACGATATAAATATATATGAGAAAATCATATGTGTATATATATCTCATCTTAAATCATCAATACAGAGAAAACTTATCCTGTATCTCATTAAGATTTTCTTCTCCCCCATTTCCTTTCTTCTTAGTGAGCTTCCATTGAACTCTGAACAATCATAATATTAAATGTGTCGAACCATAAACTTATCTAAAGTAATTTACAATGGATGCTCTTTAACTTATTTATCTTTGGCACGACATTTACTATATCTTTCTTAGATACCACTGATGAACTTCCCTTGCTAATCTAGCCCACATCAGCGGTGGCCAGAAGATGAACTAGAGAAGCAAAGCTATGATTAAATGTTCATAAAACAGCGGTGGCCAGAATCATGAACATAAATCATACTTCAACCGTCTCTGATTCAAATTGAACTAATCCACAACAGCGGTGGCCAGAAAATGGACAGAACAACAGAACCTGTGAAAATTATCCCGTACCCAGCGGTGGCCAGAATAAAGAATAAAATCACACTGACTTATTTGAGGTAGTTGGTAATCATGGAGTATGACTCCTATTACAATGGTATTATATCTCGCATTATAAACTTATTCTTAATTGAAGCAATGAGATGTAGCGAGTATTATAAAACTTATTCTTAATTTTGCCCTTAAAACTTATGGACAATAAAATATTGTGGAGAGAAAATTATAACTCTACTAGATGAGAGCAATTCTTAACTAGTATCGTTAGCAGGAGCATCTCAAAACTGATGAGACATTCCATTCTCCCCTTTGAATTTGTGGTCTAAACGTGAGTGTGCCACATATTCGACAAGGTCTCATCACTTCTTAACTCATTTAACTTAAATAACAGTCAAAGACAATTGCGATGAAAAATAAGCACTTAAAAGAACTTGATGATGTATTATTATTACTTATTGAGAACACAGATATCCAGAATTTCTCATCACAGAAAACAAATATGTTCTTTCTTAATCTAAAGTACATCATCAGCTGGAAATAAATCTAAAACTAATGACTCAATACTGATGCGAAACTCCAGAGTCTTTGACTTTGATGAAATCACGTAAACTTTGCTCCCTGAATCTCCCCTCCTTTAAGGTCCAAGAACCCTAAATACCTGAAGGAAGTTTAATATGTGCAAATGCACCTGAGTTATTCCACCTTAAATTAGTGGGAGCAAATAAACTTAATGAAAACTTATGAGACAACTGAAATACCTTTCTTCTTAAGCCATGCAATTAATCTGGGGTATCGCTCTTGCATGTGGTTGATTGACTTGCAAAAGTTGCAGATGACTTGAGCGTGCATTTCTTTATTAGCGCGCTTATCATAGTTCTCAGGAAGAGAATCCATGATAAATTGCGCAAGATAATCGCTCTGGATATGTATCCCAAGCACTTTCAACTCTTCAGCTATGCTGACCATGCTCTTAATGTGTATGCTCAATGCACCTTGATTATTGTAACACGAGGTGGTTAATTTCTTAACGAGAAAACTGGATAACTTATATTTATATGTTTTCTCAATTGAATACATTAACTCCTTAACTGATAATTCCTTACCTTTGATCTCAGTAGGCAAAGAACCTCTCAAGGCCTCAATGATGGTTTGTCTAATGACCATCTTTGCCAAGTCATTGGATCTCTCCTATTTTTTTGAATTTGAGTTGTACTCACTTATCTTATCAACATAATTTTGAGTTCCAACCGCTGGAGCAGTTGGCTTATCCTCACGTAACGCATAATCAAGATCCAAAGTCTTGAGAATGCTTAGCACATCCTGATTCCAGCTAGGGAAGTTTGTGCCATCATAATGCTCAATGGTGCTTAGCAACTTTGTATAATCAACTGAAAATTCATAAATAAAGTATGTCTCAGTAATAGTACAAGAAGATGCACATAAAGGCATGAAAATAACCATACGGTGGTCTGATTAAAATCACGCATACAAGTTACAACTTGCAATCACCGGTGGGGAAAACAAGCGAAACTTGACTTAAACTCGTAACTAAACAACGGTGGTTGAATTAATCACAAGTTTACTCTAAATGAACTTCCCGGTGGTTCCATTCAAATAGAGGCATCTAAGTGCACTTGGTGGAAAAAGAATGAACTTTCAGCTTAACTTATGTCTAAAACAAATAATGCAAAGTTTAAATTTAACTTATGCGAAAACATGACAAAACTTAAACATAATGCATATTTATCTAAAATGAAATGCTAAGACAAAAAGCATTATTATTAATAAACTTATGCTGAATTTAAGCTTTAACTTAGTAAATTACTTAATGGTAAGGAAAAAAAACAGTGCAACAAAAAATAAATAGATTGCACCATAAAGTTATCATGCTCATGAAAAACTTAAAACTTTATTTTATGAGCGCATGAAAACTTAGCATTTCTTAATTGCGTAATAGTAACATGCAGAAAAAACACGATATAAAACTCATATATACAAGAGAGCATAATTAAATAAACTTAAAAAGCTCAAACTTGATTTGCAATTAAGAAATAAACTTGCACTGAAAATAATGAGCCACTGAAAACTGACAGCTCAAAAACGTAAATATACATTTTAAATAAACAGTATATCTTAATGCTTAAATTTCCTTATGTAAGAGATAATTTATACTTAATGCGGAAGCAATAAAGCTTAAACTTAACTTAAAGCTTAAATCTTAAATCATAAAACTTAAAACTCAACTAATTATGAAATTATAATGGCACATCAACCACTTACAATAAAAATGATTTATACAATAATTAACTTAACTTAATGCTGAAATAAATGTGGGCTTAAAAGAAAAGGTGTTGAAAAACTTAAATAAAAGAGGGACTTAATTCAACCCGTGACTCAATCTGGCCCAAAACGGCCTAAGACCGCGCATGCAGCCCACTCATAACGCGCGCGGCCCATGAACGCAAAACGGCCTAGAGAAACGCGCGGCCCAGCAGGCCGAATGCGTGCCGCTTACGCGCGCGGCTTGGCCCAGCGGCTCGGCTCGGCGGCAAGGTGCCAGCCCAGCCCATAAGAGTGCGCGGCCTGCAAACTATCTTAATGGGCTGTGAGCCCAGCAGCACACGGGCAGGCCGCCAAAGCGGCCCAGCTCTACCGCGCTCATCCGAGCCGTTCGTTCGATCGGACGGCTCAGGACGGCCGACGCCCGCTTAAAAGGCCAAAATCGGCGGGAGGAGGGAGGAACCCTAATTCATTTCTCCTCCCCTCTCCCGAGCAGCAGCCCTCCAGCGCCGCCGCCGGCGGTGAAGACCGCAGTGCGCCGCCGCGCCTTTCCTCTTCCCCATCTCCGGTGAGCGTGAGGGCCAAGATCCGGAGGACCCAAGCCACCGCAACGCCGGAGCGCCGCCTGACCGTAGCGCCGCGGGCCTTCTCTGCGCGCCGCGTGCATTCGCGCGCGCGGCCCGCCGAGGCGGCTCCGCCGGTGCTCAACCGTCAGGGGCGGCGGCGCAAGAGCTGAAGCGCCACCAGAGTCGAGGGCCGCGGCCAAGGCCCCGCTACGCCGTGTCCTACTCATGACACGAGCGCGAGCGGGTGCCGAGGCACGTCGGTGTGATGACCGGCGGTCGCGCGCAACAAGACTCATGTCTTGCGCGGCCGCCAGGCCTAGGTAGGCCACTGATTCTTAGGATTAGGGTTTCGGGAGATCTAGGGTTCGGGATCTGAGATCTTTTTTTTGACTTAATTTTCCCCTTCTTCTTAATGCTTTTGGGATTTGGGCTGAAATGTTGTACGTGAAGTACCTTATGGGGTGGGCTGAGAATAAGCTTAGAACGGAAAATCATGTGTGACAGTAGATAAACCGAAACCCTAATCGTGTAGATCTTAGGTAAAACATGAATAACTTAAGTAAAAACTTGACGAAACTTAATCTAAAACTTCTCTGATCTGATATTCTAGCATGTAAAACTTGACTAAACTGAACAAAACTTAACTAAAACACATGCTAGATTTACTGATAAAAGCATGTAAACGAGAGATGGATGCACTGACTCATAGCGAACCCTAACTCGTGCTTGAACTATTTGATAAATCGTTCAATAATCTAATGAACTAGATGTTCACCGTGCTTGAACAGAACTAAACTGAGTATGTGCAAAAACATGAGGAACAAGCACATAGCACGTGTTAACGTTACTGATCTAGTATGGTAGGGTTTAGAGCGTCATAGACTTAAAAGAAACCCAACTAAAACGTAGTCGTTAACATGAACAGAGGCTTAGGGGATCTAAACCGGACTAGGTTTGACTAACTGATACCAATTGTTAGATCAACTCAACATGATTAAAAAAATAACTTAACCACAGGATCTCTAGTCTAGATCTAGATCACGCCTAACACATTAATCTAATGCGGAATTAGATGGACTTAACACTTACCAGTACTTAATCTGTCCATGATTAAAGGTTGATAACGCTGTAGTAGATGCGTAGATGAAGTAGAGGAAGTAGATGTAGAAGAACGGGACACCGAGCTTCCACGCCTTCCAGCACCTTAGTGATTGATAGGATTAGGGTTAACAATAACCCTAAAGACTAACTCGTGATTAACTCACGGATTAGGGAAACCAGGGGGTTTCCTCTTAGTTATATAGTGCTGTAGACGTGGGACCGGGCCCTTAAATGGGCTGAGTTTGCCTTCCAATCAAAGGCAACTAACAGGGATTAGTCTAGGATTAGGATTGGGCCTGAAGGCCCAAATAGACTGACCGAGGTCAAATCCAACAGCAGCTAGTTAATTGAAATGTACAAGGAGCAAAGGACCTCAAGTTCAATTAGGGAATAAGCTAATCAACCTCTCAACTGACCAGGCAAGTAAGCAGTGAATGATTAAACAGCTGCATCACTAAACAGTGGAGCCAACAGTCGTATTGGAGACCCGTCACCCGTGCCTTCAATATATCCATATTGGAGACGCATTTTATTGTCCTACTGGGGAGGACAGAATAATAGACATACTGGAGATCCCGTTCATACGTGTAGTGATCTCATGTTTTAATTCCGCGTTGCTGATGATTAGGGTGCCTTCTTTGTTGCGCACATAGTATTTTTATATTTGTTAGAAAGACATGATCCGTTTTATTAAAAAAGAAAGAAAGGTGTTTTTTTTTTTTGGGAATCAAAGAAAGGTGTGTTTAAGTATTAAGATATACCCTTTCATTTTTCTCCATGAGCTAAATACATAAAACAAAAGGCGTTAGGATAAGTGACAGTAGGACTGCATGTTCCGTTATTTTTCGTGAGGATAAGTGACAATGCGTAGGAAGCATTGTTAGTGGAAGTAGGAATGCAGCATAATGACGGAAAATAATCTCAGCGTCGAGTACCCTTGCTAGCATTAGGACGGACGCACGACAACGCCTGATGACATTAACATATTGTACAAGGTCATTAATTAGGTTATGGTCGTTATAAAATGCGAAGTTTTCCTGTAGATGAGTCATTTCTCTCCCTTCGTCCTTTGTGTATTTCACTCCTTGGATGGGAA
Source organism: Urochloa ruziziensis (assembly GCA_015476505.1). Taxonomy (NCBI): domain Eukaryota; kingdom Viridiplantae; phylum Streptophyta; class Magnoliopsida; order Poales; family Poaceae; genus Urochloa; species Urochloa ruziziensis. The sequence goes on along the minus strand of CM027121.1, from coordinate 63,533,397 downwards.
GAGCGGCAACGGCGTGCTGCAGCGATGATTGGAAGCTCATCGGACTTGGTAAGCAAGCAACTATGCTGCTCAGGGTGGTGGCCATTGGCAATCGGCAGATGTTTACAGAGTTAGCAAGGCTAGGATCTTCAGGCCTTTCTCGTTGTTTAGCACACTACAAGAAAAAAAGTGCATCAGTCTCGGTTTGTAAGGCAGGTTTAGTACCGGTTTCGTAACCAGTACTAAACTTTCGAGACTAAATGGCACGTCGTTTAGTACCGGTTGTGGAACCGGTACTATACTATGAACTTTAGTACCGGCCGGTAACACCAGCCGGTACTAAAGTTTTTGGGACGCTAGGCTCCTTTTTCTCTCTCCTCTCTCTTCTCTATCTTCTTCACTCTTCCTTGTTCTCTCCATTCACATAAACATGCTCTGTTCTTGAAGTCAAGAACACAAAAAAGATAAGTTGAAGATGAAAAAAATTAAGAGATTACAAACATTCACACAAAATTTTCTTACATCATTTCAATCATTTCAATCTGAGAAAATCATTACAGATATTCACATAGCAAGATATTACTAAGCAAAGTAAAAAAACATAGAGCCGGCCGGTGGCCACCGGCGCCGCCGCAGGGCCACGAGCGCCAGCGCCGGCTGCCGCGAGCTCCGCGTCTGCGCAGGCTGCCGCACGCTCCGGCTCCCGCGCCCGCACCCGCACCAGCCGTCGTGCGGTCCTGCGCCCGCCCAGGCCGCCGCGCGCTCCGGCTCCCGCGCCCGACCTTGACGACGCACGCTCCTCCCGTGCGCGCACAGGCTGCCGCCCACCGCGTCCTTCCGCGCCTGCACCTGCCGCCGCGCCCGCCTGCGCGCCCGCGCCGCCGCCCTCCGGCGTTGTCCCTGCCCACGGAGAGGATAAGAGAGATGTGAGAAGGAGAAAGGAAGAAGATAGAAGATGAGAAGAGAGAAAGAGATAAGATAGAGAAGGCAGGAGGATAAGAGATAGAAAAAGTGACGGTGGTGATATTTTTGTACCTTTGGTACCGGGTGGAGGTAAGAGCCGTTACTAAATGCTCTCGGAGCAATTTAGTACCGGCTCAGAATACTAGCCGGTACTAAAAGACTTGCCCCCTAGCGCATAAGATACGTTTTAGTACCGGCTTGTATCTCCAGCTAGTACTAAAGTGCCTTTGGGGGACTTGTAATGTTTCGAGCCGGTACTAAATGGCTCGATGGCCAATTTAGTACCGGATTTTGGACAACCGAAACTAAATGACTAGGGACCAAATGCCGTTTTTCTACTAGTGGCACGTCCTTCGTTCCACCCAGTCCCTCGTTTCTTAGGCTGTTTCGCACGTCTAAGTATTCGGGTCTCTAGTAGTCCATCAGTGTCTTGACTTGTGTTGTGCTGCAATCGCAACCGCTAATGTATCTTGTACGCAATAATCTCAAAAAATTATTTTTACAGTGGCGGTACAGTAGTATATATATGTGCCCGCAAAAAAAATCAAAATTTATTTGAACCACAAGTCCACAACAATATTATAATTTTGTCACAATATAAGTAACGATCGGATCATGTCATTGAAGACCAGCATACAATAATATTATAGTAGTATATTACATGAGGGGCGGTAAGGTTCTGATCATTGTTCTTTAACCAACGCCAGGCGGGTACCATTTGTACGTATCATGGGCGCCGGATCGGAGCGCCAGCAGCAATCTCAGGCGTGCAGCTGGTCTGGCACCAGCATTTGTAATATTCACAGAAGCCGGAAATGTTGTCGCTGCTTTCATTTATGCATACATTTTTGCAGTTGTCATTGTTAAAGTATGACCAGCACACACCTTTATAATTGCCGCTCAGGTGATTACCGCAAGCATGTACCCTAACGGACGCCAACCCTGCATGCATCTACCAGGGATGAACATATATGCAAGAAAGAACGTTATCAAAGGTGCACCAAACCACTTTTAACTAAAAGATTAATCAAACAATTTCCCGGCTTGCTACATGTAGTTCATGCACAGGCACACGTACCTCCAGCAGCCATGACGATGAGTACTAGGAGGACGGCGGAGAGATTCATTTGTGAAGACGGCGCCATTGCTTGTTTTCCAGTCGATCTTGGTACAGCAACAGATTGGTGGACGATCGCGTTTCGAGAAGTCTGGCAATCACTTGTGTTCAAGATAGAGCATATATATAGACTTACCAAAGAAAAAATATCAGTACCCGACGCGCGGATCCATCGGAATTGCCAAGAATGCTGGGATCAGGCAACTCTAGAAAGTAGGGTGTTCTCCTGTCCTATATGATCACTATTGGAAATATTAAATAGGGAACGCTAGCTGTTGGTCTTGCTCTTGCCCTGGCCGTGTAATACTAATTTAATTTCATCTAAACGATTTGGTGCAGACAAAATTCTCTTTAGCTCCACCAATGGACGAGGACGAGGCCGAGCCATAGTTGCAATTAGTTAATACTAGGATGGAAGCAGATCCTGAGTTCCTGATGGGGATATACAGTTGTGATAGAGCATCTCTAGCAATAGCCCCTACTTACGGCTCCTACTGTGTTGAGTAGGGGCCGGCTCCAACTTTTAGAGGCCATATTTTGTGTCCAACTCCAGCAAGAGTACTTGAGGCCCTTTCTTTTTATATGACATGTGGACCCCGTTCGTCAGTGACTATTATTTTTCCTACCTATCCCTTCGTTCTGTCCTCCCGTACTCCTCTCCATCTCCCTCGACCGCCCTCTTCTCTCCCCCGAGCACAGGCGGCGGCGCCGTTCCCTCATGCTGGCGCTATTCCCCAAGCTCGCTGGCAGCCGCCCTCGCCTCCCTCATGCCGACGCGGCGGTGCTATTCCCCAATTCCGTCCAGCTCCGCCCGAGAACATGGGGCCGCAGATCTCAGTCTGGCAGGCAAGGAAGCGGCAGCATCCATGATGCGACGCGGTGGAGGAAGGGCGCCGGGGCGGAAGAAGGAGGGGCGCCGGTGGAGGAGGAGCGGCGGCGGCGGAGCTCCCGACGGGCGCGGCGGCGGCGGAGGTCCCGACGGTCGCGGGAAGCCGGGGTGCGGTGGCGGCGGAGGTCCTGGCGGGTGCGGGGAGCCGAAGCACGGCGGCGGAAGAGTGCCCGTCGGGCGCGAGAAGCTGGAGCACGGCGGAGCTCCGGCGCGGGGCTGGGCAGCCCGTGGCCCGTGGCCCGTGGCGCTATGCGACGGCATCCATGGGCGGCGGAGCAAGCACCCCAGCGCATCTTTCTCCTTCGTGCGGCGACGACAAGCTTCGAGCGGCGGTGCGTCCTCGTCCTTCCCCGATGTCTCCTCGAGTTGTCGTCCGCCTCGTTGTGGCGGAGAGGGAGAAGCAGATGCGAGCAGCACCGCCGGCAGGATTCCAGTGCGCGTGGAGGGAAGGAAACGACCACAACTACCGAGTAGGGGCATCTCTCTCCACCCGTGGGAGATGGGGCTGAAAGGGGGATTTGGGTGCCTCCCTACTCTAGGGACCCGAGTAGGGGCCTTGCTGGAGTGTGTTTTTTTTGTTCTCAGCCCCTACTTTTTGAGTAGCAGCTTGAGTAGGGGCCTTGCTGGAGTTGCTCTTAGATGAGAGCGAGGTCCGGGAGTGAGGGAGTTGGTAGTGCTGATAATGCTGGTCATGACCCTTATCTCTACAATCTAACTTGATCCTAGTTCATTTCAGTTTAAAAACTAATACTATTATGTCCGGCTTTTATTGAGCCTAATCTTTAAAAATACTAGGCTAAATTTTGGGGCCCTATATTACCACCACCGAGCGGTGGGCATGGCGGCGGCTCTGCATGATGCACTTGGTAGAGGCGGGTGATGGTCAGGTCGGTGTTGAAAGCAGTACCGTAGCCCAGTGATACTGTACCTAATGGTTACTGACGTTTGTGGTAAATAAAATTGTTGGGAGGAGACGGCATATGCGTCTTGTATTTATTACTGACACCTCTCCTTCTATATGGAATTTAATTATTAACAAGCAAATATGTTTATGCATTGGTATTTATGGATGAAAACATCCTATATTTTCTCTAGTGATTAAATAGTAAGCTTCTTATTCTACCACCCGTGGTCGCGCCATGTTCCATGCTCACTCTTAAAATCAGTGCTGACAGGTAGGACCCAGTGTCTGTGTCGTCTGTGCAGCGAGTATTGCCTAGGGTTACCTCATATGGCAGAGTAGTCGGGGCTCGCTGAGTTCTTGGGAACAATGGTGTCTACACGAGACAACAATTTAGACAGGTTTAGGCCACATCATGTACGTTGTGTATTGCCTTGCGTAGGAGTTGGGTTGTTTTGAAGGGGACCCTGCTCCGCCTTATATGTACGGGGAGCAGAGTTACAAGTTAGTTACATGATCCAAGTCGGTTACAATAGGGAGAAGTGTGACATGGTAATCGGAAGTCTCCTATCAGTAAATCGAGTAGTTCTCCTAGGCAGCTACGCCGTTTTGCACCATAGCCGTCTTCTAGAGAGTACTCCGTACTAGTTAAGCCTGTCAGTGAGTAGTACCAGGGATCCTGGTACCACAAACCCTCCAGCTCTGTGCACCTTCTCTTCAAGTCTTGGAACTGCTCCGAGTGGTTTGAAGTAGTCTTCTAGCTCTCTGAGTACTAGTTCTTCAGAACTCTACTTCACCAGTTGAGTAGTTTTATAACCCTTGGAGAAAATGCACGTGGTGCTCTTCATCATCTCGGGAGTAGTATTTCAGTTTTTCATTTGTGTGCATCACCCAATGGGTGTAGCGCCGAGCCTCAGACTACTTCAAGGAAGCAGCCCGAGGTTCAAGAACCGTATTCTAAAAGCCTTCAAGTCCTTCAATGGTGTGTGCCTGATCAAGGCACACCCATTGGGCATAGCCCCCGATCCTTGTGTGATTTATAAAAAAGGAAATTGCTCAAGGGTGTGTTGTAATTTTGCCATCTTGATTGACTCCAACGAAAGAAAATAAATTCTCGATTTAGGTGCCATCACTGATATAAGTAGGAATGAATTTGTTAAGATACCTACAGCAGCATCAACCAAACAGCTCATAAATTAGCAAAACAAGCTAAACAATCTATCCAACATCAGTGCACTTTCAAGGCTACAGGCACTTTGTAACAGACAATGGGAGAACTTCTCTCTTATCAACCAAACAGCTCATAAAACTCAATAATGTTTACACATGGTTGCTTACCAAGGCTCAGATCTTCAAGTCCGATCGTCTGCAGGACTTGTTGTTTAGCATCTCCTTTCTCCTAGTCTCTCATCTCTTTTGCCCGTCTACTCGGGTCTCTGGTAGTCCACATCAGCGTCGTCTTAAACTTGTGTTGTACGTGCTGCACTCGTAACTACTGATATATCTTGTACAGTACGTGATAACCTTGCAAATTTACTTTTACAATGGCTGGTATATAGTGGTATATATATATATATATATATATATATATATATATATATATATATATATATATAGGGAAAATCCTTTCTACACGCGCGTGTAGCTACTCCTACCTACGTATCTCATGATACATGACGTATCTGACCCAACCAGGAGTATGTATATGTAGTATGTGATGATACTACACCATCTGTGGTGGTATATACGTTGAGTATGTGAGCATACATAGAGTATGTGGACATACTAATTTTTATGTACTAGTAATAAGGTACAATAAAAATAAATTAAAAATTAGGGATGCTTTTGAAATTTTTCATAAATATCCCTTTGGATTATCTTAGAATTAGTATGTGGACATACTCAAAGTGATAAAATAGTATGTACACATACGTATGTTGGTATTCTGATGGTGAGAGTAGCTACACGCGCGTGTAGATAAAACGCGTCCTATATATATATATATATATATATATATATATATATCCCAGAAAATCAAAATTTATTTTGATCTGCATGTTCACAACAATTTTATTTGTCACAACATAAGTAAGCTACCAGCGAGCATACAATATTATGTATTATTATATAAGGGCTGGTAAGAATCAGATGATCACTGTTCTTTAATGAACGCCAGGCTGCCGGGGTCATTGTATCATGGCCGGATCGGGGTGCTAGGTTCAGCAACAGTCTCAGACGTGCATCTGGTCTGGCACCAGCATTGAAATGTTTGACAATAGCCGGAAATGTTGTCGCTGCTTTCTTCCTTGCATTTACTATTGCAGCTGCCGTCGTTAAAGAATGACCAACACAGCCCATGATAATTGCTGCTCACGGTGATTGCCGCAATCATGTTTCCCAACGGATGACGACTCTGCATGCAGGATCCATCAGGCATTGCATGAACATATATGCAAGAACAATGCAGTCAAAAGTGCATCAAACGACTTTAATTTTGTCTAAAAGATTAATCAAACGACATCACGGCTTGCAACACGTAGTTCGTGCACGTGCACGCATACATGCGTACCGCCAGCGGCCATGATGACGAGTAGGAGAACGAGTAGGAGGACGGCAGAGTTCTTTCGTGAAAGCGCCATTGCTTATTTCTGGTGGAAGTTGATTCGTTGAAGACGCTTGAGCGAGTAGATTTGTTGAAGACCGAGTTTGGAGAAGTCTGGCAATCACATGTCCAAGAGCGAGCATATATACACTAATACACCCTTAACCTAATAAAGAAAACACTATCAGTACCCGACCGGCGGGTCCATCGAAATTGCCAATGAACAATGGTGGGAGAAAGCGTATTGTACGTTATTCTCCTGTCCTATGCATGGTAGCCCCGTCAGGACAGCAGCCATCGATTTCTACTCGGAAATACGGAGTATTAATAAAGCACGGGATCCGCACAAGCAAAAGTACCGCATCAATTTACACTTGGGAATAAAAGCACAGGAACAACCAAAACCCGTCACCTTTTTGTCCTCATCGGAGGAAAGATATTGATTCCGTCACTAGCTAATTGGGCAGTAGGTAAAGGACAACATTTTAACCGGCCTATGACCTATGCTACCCGACAGGTAGCAGCAACCTCGAGATTTTCTCCATATGCTAAAAAGGGGTAATGAAGATAATCCTAATCTTTACTACCTAAAGCATAATTAATATCTCATAGACTTGATTGATAATTCTGATCTTCAGTTCCTTGTACCATAGAACAAAAAGGCGGACCGAACATCGAACCAGTGATCGAGGCTGGTGGTTCACTGGTTCATTGGTCCAACCAGTGGGTCAACCGGTTCGCCACGGTTCACAAGCTGAAACGTGATTGAGTGGCTAGTGCGGCGACATGTAAACCAGATGAACATGGTTCGAACCCCATTGTTAGCACCTTTTGTCTACAAGTTCACTTGATTTTACACATTGGGCCGGCTGCAGTTTTGGTTCGAACCCCATTGTTAGCACCTTTTGTCTACAATTTCACTTGATTTTACAAATTGGGCCGGCTCGAGGCCCACGAACGCAGATAACAGGCAGGTTTGCAGGCCAAAACACAAAGAATATGCTATTTTGATCCGGTTTTTCAGGCCAATGGTCTTTTGTCTGAACTGAACTGGCAGGGTCACCGGTTCCCGGTTTTTTCGGTCGGACCACTGTACCGGTCCGGTTTTTTCATCTATGCCTTTTACCACATTAACCTATAAAGTTGGCGTTACTATCCGAATGGCTTTAGGCCCGAGACTAGCATATTAGTCCCAGGTCCAATTTTCATAGGAGTTACAAGCTCTTTTGTCTGCGTTTTTAGCACCAACCACCACGACTAAAAGGTCTCTTTTAGTCTCAATTTTTATTACTTCTCCTGTATTATTAGTCCTGATTGGTGTTATCTCAAAAAAAGTCCTCCACCAGAGGACAACCATATTGGATGATTGATTGGCTTTTGAACTCCACCATGGCACAGCTACACAGGGAGGCTATGGCGGCTAGGGTTGGCCTAAGGCATTCCTAGACAATTTCGAGGACTTGTGGTGGCCATCTGTTAGGAGCAGATCGAGTGGGTAATTTCTTAGATACGACATACCTTGGATCACTTGGTTGTGCCGGCCATGGCGCCGGTGTTGAGGTGGTGACAGCAATGTCGGTGATGCGGTCGTCGAGCAGTGGACCTTCCCTCCGCTTCCATGCCTCTCGATAAATCGGATCGAGACTCGGGTTGTAGGGGGCATTGTAGCACATCCAACTTTGGATGGCATGCTCGGTCTGCTCCCCTCTAACTTTATATGGCATGGCACGGAGGGGGGGCCACTACCAGTAAATGGCAGGTGCGCCCCCGATCAGGGCGTGTGAGACTCGGTCCTTGACCGAGATGGAGATCGTGTTCTAACATTCTCCCCTTCAATCTCCTCCTTTCTTACTTACTACTTGTACTTCACATCTACTCCTTAATGAATTGGTATATAGAGCACACTCCATCATGATAGTCACTTCAGTGCCATCTGATGCAACGACTACAATACACCTTTCCATCTCGAAATAGACACTAGGCCCTTAGTAATCCAGAAATCATAGGCTCTACCATGGACCCATGTCGACTGAGTGTTCTCTGAACACATTGGGCGGTAAGCCTTTGGTAAGCAGATCCGCAAGCACTTGCTTGGTCTTATACTTCCAATACTTTTCAGATGATTCTGGATTTTCTCCTTGACAACATTTCACTTAATGTCAATGTGTTTGGTGGCACACTTGACCTGTTGTCACAGGAGCGAAATACTCCATTCCGGGTCTAACTTTGTTAACATTAGGTGCCTGGTCGGCGGCCTCACATCATGTATACTATAGGTATGTTTCACCGATGATACCACAACTATCTATTTGTTTGGAGCTTTTCCACAATAAAACTCCAAAACTATGGATGTTAGCAACTATTGTCGATTTCACTACACATTTCACAGAAATTTTCTCTTTGTACCCACAACTTACGTGAGAGCACTTGTTCTTTCTTACTCAACATAAGGCCTTTAATACTTTGCAAAATTGCAACACATTCTTAACTCCATTCTAGTGATCTATGTCTGGATTGGACTTATGCCAAAACATCTCAGATACGTGGCTTTCGTCAGGGTAAAATTCTTACTCGAGCGCTCTTTAAGCTTCAACTGCAGAAGCACATGGAACCAATTTATTGATCATTTCTTGGTTCCTGGACTTTAAATTTTCCCAAAACTATTACCCTTGACAATAGGAGCAGGCGTGGGCTTACTCGCATGCATACTATATTTCTTTGGAACATTTCTAAGTATGCCTTTTGCGATAGTCCTAATAACCCTTTTCTTCTATCTCGATGAATTTCAATTCCTCAAACCAATGAACGCTTCATCGAGATCATCTAAAAATTTGAGGACACAAACTTCTTCATTTCCAATAGCAGACTAACATCACTACTAGCAAATAGGATGTTATCTACATACAGGATGTAGAAAATGAGTTTTCCATTCTTAAACTTTGCGTAAACGCAATTGTCCTCCTCATTCTTTTTAAAACCCAAACTTCCTTATTGTTTCTTCAGGTAGCATCCCATATGTTCTTTTCCTTCCACGACAAAAACCTTTGGGTTCTGTCATGTAAACTTTTCTTGCAAATCACAATTGAGGATTGCCATCTTTACATCCATCTGATGTAATTCTAAAACTTGATGCGCCACTAACGCCATTATAATTCTAAAAGAATCCTTGCATGAGCCTGGAGAAAACGTCTAATTATAATCTATTCCTTCTGTCTGCATGAAGCCTTTCGCCACAAATCATGCTTTATATCTTTGCACATTCCCTCTGGAGTCACATTTTGTTTTGTAGACCCATTTACAGCCTACTATCTTGGCTCTTTTAGGAATATCTTCTAAGACTCAAACTTTGTTGGTACTCATTGAACTCATTTCATTTCGCATGGTTTCAAGCCATCTCAAGCGAGTGAGCGCTTCTCATGGCCTTCAATTTGAATTTCTTCGCTAACATAGACTTTGTAGTCATCATGTATAGCTGATTTCTAACTCTTTAAGACCTTCTGCACCCTTAGCATTTGGCACATCTTTCATATGGGATTGTTGCCTCTCTTCCTCATGTACAACAATTGTTTCTATAGGCTCCTGAAGGACAGGTTCCTTATTTCATTCTTTGTGCCATGGGAGAACTAACAACAAGTGTTGTAATCATAGTGTCCTGCACTGTCGGTACAACAGCAACATGGTCGAGAAAACGATTCCTGAATCATCGCAGTGGACGAGTATACCCGCTTCTCCTCAAGACTAATTTCTCGGGTACCATGCCCCCCTGACTATCCCACCTTCTGCAAAAAATGGTGTACACTAATTCTTGTTTGAGTTCAATCTCTTTAAAAACTTCATATAGTGCTTCAAGCACCACCTTACTATTCTCAACTCGCCCAGTATGAATACTGGCCAACTATGCTATCTTCCCGATTCAGGAATTTAGCTACTCCCTCCTTCCTTATATATATGACGTTGATTAGTTCATTTTTGAACTATCTAGCATCATATATAAAAGGAAGGAGGGAGTATTTCTTTACTGGGGGTATAGATGTTATGATCGTTGTACTCCCCTTGATGGTCACAATCAACTTTAATAGATCATTCTTGCTCTCAATGCAGTATCTTTCTTAGACAATCTCATAATCCTTCCCCTCAAAATATGGCATAAACCTTTTCTGCCATAGTTTCGAAAACTATTATCAACTCTCGTGCATGAGGAAATATTTATCACTTCATTCATATGCAGTTATTTCATAATTCATACGGGAGCACACTTTCCTCATTTCTGTCCAAGAACCTAATAGAGTCCTTTATCATCTATACTTCTGCAAGTCATGCTCGCATATTTTCTTATCTTCGGGTTTGTATACAACTTCTTTTTGTCCTTAAACTCATTTAAGGTCAATATCTACAAGGAAGGATTTGAATTATTGTTCAAACAATTCATTTTTCTTATTGATGTTCACAACTCGATTGATAGATTCAACCTGTCTAGCCTTAATTTTCATCCTTCCTTGGGATTCGTGTCTAATAACTCCATCTTAATGGCCATATTCTACATTCAAAAATGTTCATTCTACCATTGCAAGATTACTTCGCAAACAAGCTACTCAACTAGAGTGTCCACGTACGTTTGTAAAGAGTCAATTAATTGACCCTCCACCTTCTTAAGATTTAGCAATGGTGTAACTTGGGATTGCTCCCCTTATGGCCTCAACTTATTGAGCACTTAATGACCACGACACAATAGAAGTGCACGGTCAATTATAGGACAGCATAAGAGCTTGATCCAAACTTCTCTCGCTGTGCGGAATACACAATTAGCACATGAATCATCACTAACATCTGTTGTGCAGGATAAGACTTGCATAAGTACTATGCCTAAGACTTCTCTCGCCATGCGGGATAATTTTCTTTTGGGAGACATAATAATAGGAATTAGCTTAAACCCGAATACTTTTTAACACACATATTTAATTCAACGTTGGTCAAACTAGACATGCATATACTTTATTGCAAAAAAACTTAGTCACAATAATGAAAACTTCTCTTATACTTCATTTTCTGGTTAAATCTTCTTGTTGGTTCCAATTTAATCAGAACATTGATATACTAATAACAATAATAAACGTAAAGTCAAACCAAACTTAGTCATAAAGACAAACAAGACAATCACTTATTCTTCATTTTCCGATTAAATCTTCCCATTGGTTCCAATTTAATCAGAAAATTAATAAGCTAACAATAGCGGAAGCTAGTGAGAAAATTATTAACCTCATTCTTGCCCAAAAACTTTCCCTGGCAAAACAGCCAATTGGCTTGCAGCCGAGTAATCTCAATCGTTGATGGAAATCAACGGTCGTACACCTTTTCTCCTGGGCAAAACATACGATGCTCTTCTACATTAATTCTACATCACCGTTGGGCAGAAATAGATGTAATGTATGGAAAACTAATGAATAAAAAAAACTACAACATTCTTCTATATTAATTCTACATTGCCGTTGGGCAGAAATAGAACTAATGCATGAAAGACTCCATCAATATAACTTATAATATTGCTATCATCAACGTTGGTCAGGAAATAGCAATATCATAATTAACTGAACATATATACTTACAACTACTCTTCCAATTAAAGTTGCCTATTAATTCTAATTGGAAGATAATACTTAAACATCAACTTAATATGTTAAGATAACATAGCGAAATCTCACTATGCCTGAAACTTAATTTTGTGGATATAACCCACAGGAAAAACTCCGTAAACATGACTACCCTTCCAATTAAATTTTCCCGTTGGTTCCAATTTAATTGGGAGATAAAACATCTTGTAGTGGAAACATAACTCTTACTCAGAAGCAGTCCTATCTCATCTACTCTCTATACAATTTATCTTGTCAGTTCAAAATTGAATAGAGATAAAACTATACAAAAAAACACTGATAAAACGCTTCTGAAAAGGACTAAACTTAAACAGTAACTTCACTGTGCAATGTGCGGCCCAAAAAGCTGGGGCCTACTCGGCCCATCTCACTGTAGTCTGACTTGGCCCACTAGCACTCCTGCGCATGCATGTGCACAGCCCAGCATAGCCGCTCGGCCCAGAAGGCCGCGCCCTCCCCCTCTTAGGCCGCAATTAATCTGGGCCTGGGCCAAGATTCCTTCTCCTCGCCTGGGCCGAAAGTGGCCCAGCTGCTTCCGGCCGATCCTGGCCGTCGATCTCATCTGACGGCTCCCTGCGTTCCTCGCACGAACGAAACTACAACGCGTGCTTCTCCCCGAAACCCTAGTTCATTTCTTCTCTCCCTCTTTCTGGCCAACTCGGGCTTGCGGCTGATGCCGGGAAAACGGGCGGGTGAAGGCCCGCCTCCGCGCCAGCAGAGACAAATTTAATTGTGGTATAATTTAATGGGATAAAGTAAAGAAATACAGGTAATGCGTGTCCATACTTCCATAATTCTTATATTTCCATAAAAATTATGTTAATACATCTCCGTAGAGAACATCCCTGATTAAGAGTTCCAGCATGAGTACATGAAAATATAGATTACATCATATAACTAGCCTATTACATAACTACAAAATAAAAGAAGCCTATATCTCCTCGCCGTAGTGATGGATGCTTGCCGTAGAATAGAACTTGGTGAATATGGTTATGTGATATGCATTCACGCCAACACACTTGTTTGATTTTCAGGCAATATGTGGTATAAGTGCAACTCTCGTGCTGCTAGTTCATATAATTGTCTAGCAAACATGGGATGCCGGATGTCTCTTCTGACCCGTGATCTTTCTATTCTTTGTGTTTGTAACGTGCCATGGTATTTCCATGAGACCAGGCACGTGGCAGATGCACTTGCTCGAGCTGACTATTATCGAGCTATTTAGCCAGACACTGAAACATGGGTGAGCATTCGCATGATTCGTTTGCAACGCCCAACTTTGATTTACTTGTTAGGCATAACAAGCTTATATGGATGAGTCGACCTCAGCTAGCCTATTTGTTAATACCCCTGTCCTTATGTTTAACCAGAGCCAGGATGTTTGCTACTTGAGAGTTTGACGTCAGAATGGTTTCCTAGGGTAAATGCATTATGACCAAGATTAACGCTCCAAATGTTTTATGGAGACGCCAAAGACGATGGCATGAGGCATGCATATGTGTGTAGTGCCATCTAAGATGATATTTGCTTGTCGATTATTTGATAAATGATATTATCGCTAATAACATGGTGATTATTGATAATCCCATGCAAAAGAATTTTCATGTGGGTATATGGCCGACGTGACTGCAAGAGACTATATTCATTTGTTTATATATCTCATCCTGCTAGAGTGGTTGATCAGGACAAAATGTAGAGACGATCATGCATATGACAGAGTCTTTTTAATTTGACTAAGTTTGCATTAGCACCTAAGTATTTGATTAGGCATAGCATTTGGGCTATACTTGGGATGCACCATATGACGAGAAGGCCTATCAAGCTAAATCATTAACTATGGGGAACGACTTGTAGGAATGCAAGACGCTGGCCATATTTCTTTATTTATTTTAACATAGAGTCGACGCCGGATTTCCGTGGCATGTAATAACTTGTCTATTTTGGTTAACCAAGATGCTTGATAATTTGGACTTTCTAACTGCACGATGCAGTACTAGATGATGGTGTGCAGAAGTGCAGGTATATGCAGAGTCTACACTACTTTATTTATGAGCTTTGATCGGACAAGTGCCGAAGTGACAGCATCCCCTGCACATGCAGAATGCAATCTCTTTTATCTTGGTTATGCCTAGTGCAGCAACATGCAAGTTAACGCTTGAATTAGCTACACAGGAGCATGCCGGCAGCACTGCTAGTTTATTTCGATGCCGGCATGGATAAGACATGTGCGCACACAGAGCCATCATATGCAATCTCTTGAGGAAAGTTAACTGGAATGGAGCTAACACGCATCCAAACCAATCTCATACCGGGGAATGGAGCCAACACGCGTCCAAACCCATTTTACACCATGAAGTACAACCGGGTGGAGTCTAGTTCACATCCAAACCGGAGGATAACGCAGGTATAACCTGCTGGTTTTCATACACCTTTGGTTACCGGGGTATAACCCCTGCGCATAGCGCGGCCATGGCACTCTTGCCAGTCTTTTCACCAGCGGAGCAGAGAAACCATGAGAAAGAAAGGGCCTACTTTCAGTACCGGGACAGCGCCCATAAGCAGTGCGCGGCCATGGAACTGTTGGCCGCTTTCCTTACCGGACTAGAGAGAACATGAGAAAGGGAGAAAGGCTTGACGACGAAGCAGCCGGAGAGCTAGCAGAACCGGTGAGTTAGAGAAGCGCCATGAGGCTTCTCACCTTGCAGAACCTCCGAGCGCAGGCAGAGGCGCCTTGCAAGTGCAGTTGCACTCCTTCTGGACTCTCCTTTCTCTCAGTGCTTGTGTAGTGCGGTGATTTGCCGGCAGCCTGGCGGCGCTTCTGGTGCTCGTAGATGTGCGCAAGCAGCAGCCTGACGGTGTATGTGTTTCTGTCGCCGGGGGGTCCGTTCTGCGTCGATGGCCTTCTATTTATAGGCCAGGAACAGGCGGTTTGCTTTGGAGCGTCGGCGCCCATGCCATTTGATTTTGTACTTGCTAATCCCGCCCGCGCGCGATGCTTCAAATCGAGACGTGCACACTAATGCCGATCGTGCAGTACGCTGCAGTTTTGGTCACCGGGCGACTAGACTTGGTCGTCGCTGTTTGAAAAAACACGCGCGGGCAACGGGAGTACGCCTTGCATGGCAAGTGGGCCTCCGGCTTTTCTTTTTTTTTAATTATGTGATTAGGAAAAGGTTTAATTATTATCTCCCGGCCAGAGCTGCACTCGAGTGCATGGGCCGTTTTATTGGCACATGGAGTACGTATACATACTCTTTTCATATTCTTTCTCTCGCTACACATGGAGCAATAATGATTTTTGTTGGTTAATTTATTTCTTAGTATTTGAATGGAATTTAGCCATTAAAATAATCTAGTCCATTATGGTGTGAATATTTCACATATTTTGGTTGAGCCAAAAATGGTGTCAACAGCGGCACCGCTGCGCCATGGCCGGCCACGACAACGGACGGCGGCGCAACACCGCCCGGTCCTGCCACCATGGTATGGCCACGGGTGCTAAAGCCATGATATTCCCTCTTCCTTCGTCCTCCTCCGACCGATGCGCGCACCACCGACAGCTGTCACGCCGGCGCGCCGCTCCTCCGGTCACTGGCTCTAATGCCAGCGGTGGCCGTTATTACTCTCCCCCATCTCTTCTTCACGCGTGTGTGCTCGGTTCATCTTGCCTCCATGGGCGTGGCCATGGCGCTACCAGCTCTTGCGCCCTCCCGGACCTTCTCGCCGGCACAACGTGCGGCTGAGTCATGCGCGGCACCGTCGAGGAGCTCCGCTGGGGCGCTCTCATGGCGGGCAGCTGGCTGAGGTGAGTTTTTGTGTGTTAGGGTTTGGGTTCATACTTCCGATTCAAGATTGAAATGTGCTTCATCCTTTTTGCTTTCTTTCTTTTCTTCCCCAACTCAGATCTACATACTAGAGAGGCTCTGATACCATTGTTACTGTCTTAGGACCACTAGACGTAGATCGAGTGGGTAATTTCTTAGATACGACATACCTTGGACCTCTTGGTTGTGTCGGCGATGGCGCCGGCATTGAGGTGGTGACGGCTGATGCGGTGATGTGGTCTTCATGCAGTGGACCTTCCCTCCGCTTCCACGCCTGTCGATAGATCGGGTCGAGACTCGGGTTGTAGAGGGCATTGTAACGCGTCCCTCTTTGGATGGTGTGCTGCGTCTGCTCCCCTTTGACTTTATATGGTATGGCACTAGAGGGGGCCTACTGCCAGTAAATGGCAGGTGTGCCTCCGATCAGGGCGTGTGAGACTCAGTCCTTGACCGAGACAGAGATCGTGTTCTAACACCATCGTCTATCTCCAGTGTTTGCTTTAGGGTTTCGCTAAGTTGTGGCGGATGGATGCGCCTTCCTTCAGATTGAGGATTTATTTATGCACCAAGGGGGATGTAGGTAAAAGGGGAGGCCGAGGTTGCGCAAGAAGAGGTCGGCATGTCCCTTTTTTGGCCCATCTCGGTCCCATCTTTTGCGTGCAGGCTTTTCTCGTCGGTTCTTGTCCGTATACGCATGATATCCTATATGAAAGTCACTCCGAATGTGTCGGTTGGGCTTCCTCCATTAGGCTTGATTCCATCGAGCTTGGTTGGTTTTGGGCCTTGAATATAAATGTCCCAAATTGGTTCATTTTTGTAAAAGCACAATATACTCCAAAATATAACACACATGCGAAAACGGAGTTATTTTACGTGCCAACTGGCGGGTTAGTATATGAATTAGTCCAAAAATACCATTTAAATGGCACTAAAATGGTGCAATTAACAAGCACCAACAAAAATAATGTACTAGTTCTTAGTAAGACCTTTTAAAATGCTCACCACTTAAGTTATAATGCATTGTGAGATGCCTTAGACTTAGTATTATAAGGCATAAACCCCTTCCCTTGTTAGATATGTAAATGCATATAACTATTATGTAATTTGTTGAAAATTACTGAGTACTAGAAGTATACTTATTCATGCTCTCATTATCCAAAAACAGACTCCTCATAGGTACAAGTAGCGATGAAGTAACTTAAAAGGATCTTCTATCATCTTCCTCCTTATGGATTGGGCAAGTTACGAGGATACCACTATAAGACACCTTATTTTCTTTATTTAATATAATAAGATTTATTTATTATTTTGATGTTGTTTCTGATTAATGCTTGTATATAAATAGCTACTGATTCATGGACTGGTACAAAGAAATTGTAAAGATTCTCAAAAGGGGTTCTTACATAGTGGCATAATTGTGTTAGAACTAACTCACGTAGGATGTTATCCTAGACGTTAAATGCTAAACAGTCGGTCACCCACCATTTAGCTCTTCATTTCTACCAAATGGCCAATTAAAAGGGTTAAGCGACACAACCATTAAACGGGTATTAAAACGGACAAGGATAGGCATTGTGTACGTTTATACGACGTGTAAACGGGCTACACGGCCGTGTAGGCGAACACTACCTAGAACACTTTGATTGGGCTTACAGAGGTAAATGTTAGGTACAATCAAGTCACAACAACAGTTAGCCTTCGAACTAGTGGAGCTTTATTTTCACGACAGTGCCTTAGTACGTATTTCATTAACAGAAAGAAATTTATAGACAGATTCTTGATGTGGCCAAACAGAGATTGACCGACACAAAAGCACAAAGGACTAAAAATAGAGAAATACTGAAGAACTCACAACTCACACCGACACCACAACTAGGAGCAAGCAACACATGGGAGAACAGACACAAACCCACAAACCTAGGGAACCGAGACTGCCTAACAAAAGAACCTGCAAGAAAGATACTACAACATCACTAAGATTGCACATTAGCCCTCCAGAAAACCACGGTGGCCAAGCATCCGCCAAAGCTGAACAAAAACCATGGTGGCAAAGTATTTCCCCCGAATCAAGTTGGGGTGACAAAGCATCAGCTAGAGTTCTACGACGGCAAAGTATCCACCAGAACAAAGCATTGGTGGCAAAGCATCCACCCAAAACCATGACCGAGATAGCAAAGCATCCATCCCGCCAAAGTAACAACCTCAGCAACCACAGTGATGCCAACGACTGAAGTGAGGTAGGTTCAGAAGAAGCATTACCCCCACAGAATGAAGATGGAGTTGAGTTTCGCCGTCGTTGCCATGCTAATGCGCCGAGATCCTAGAATAAGTCCTGTGTTGGCAACCAGCAGAGCTCCCAAGATGATGCCTCAAGGGAGGGGCAACGCCAATGGCACAATCATCGTCCGACCATCATGGTCAAGGTCTTCACCAAAAGCTCGCTGGAGAGGAGGGAAGAGGGGGAATAGATGACTCATTCAAGTAGGTAAGAGGCATCCAAGGGCGTCGCCATCATCAGCCCGCATGAGGCATAGGCACATTACCGACAACGTCGAGGGACATGTCGTCGACCATCACTGCCAAGCACCATCGGCCTGCCGTCCATCCCAACAGGCGAGAACGGGTAAGCTAGACACCATGCTCCAAACCACACCCCGGATAGTGGGGCAGCTATGCTCCCATGTAGAATCCACACCCAGGACATAGATCTAGCAACAGGAGCAACAGATCCAGCCCTGAGAGTCGCTCATCCCAACCTTCAATGGCCAGCAGTCAGCAGTGGCAGTAGAGTAGATGCTGACGATGATGAGGCCAAGAGGCACGCCGACCATCACCGTCGGCCTGTCAGCCACTCTAGCTGGTGTGCACGAAGGACGACAATGCCCCTAGGCATGAAACCACCCGACACTCAAAGATCCAGCAGTGGGAGAGCTAGATCCGACCGTCAGAGGCACGGAATCTGGCCTCCAACGGTCGGAACCCGACGGTGGTGGGAGATTGGGTGCTAGCGATGGGATGTGGGGATGTAGGATTGAGCTAAGAGGAAATGGGGCGGGGAAGAGATGAATAGGAAGGGAATGACGGTCTTTTCATCTATCTTGCATGATCACTCTGTCACTTTTCGAGCCATCCTCTATCTTGCGAAATCCATCTCTGGGGTTCATGAAGATGAACTAGAATTCTATACTCGCTCCTTGTCATCCGGGTACCGATTATTGTGTCCATGTGATATGGCAAGGGGATGTGGAATGGCTATGCAGCATTCTGAGGTCGAGGGATGCCGTAGACCATAATTGTCGGCCTGTCAGCCACCCAGCAGGCGCGGATGAAGGACGATGGCGCCCCCTAGGCATGAAACCACTTGGGACTCATAGATCTGGTAGTGGGAGGGAGGGATCTGGCTGTCAGATGCGCGGAATCTGGACTCCAACTGTAGAAACCTGGCGGCAGTGGGAGAGTGGGTGCCGACAATGGGATGTGAGGATGTAGGGTTGAGCCGAGAGGGAATGGGGTGGGAAAGAGATGAATAGGAAGGGAATGACGGCAGGGCCGCCACCACCGGCCGGCGGCGGTGATGGCCAATGGATGGAGGCCACGGCAAAGGGACTGCTAGCCGAGTGCGGTGGCGCCCCCGAGTCGCTTGGGAGAGCGCTCAGGGGGTTGGGGGGGGGGGGGGGGGGGGGAAGGGCGTTGAGCTTTTCTTGATGGGTGACGTCATTCGTCAGGACTATGGAGCTAGGAATGCTTCTAGACTGAATTAGAGAAATAATGCATAAATGAAATAGGAATTAAAACAATATCGTAAAAAGAGATTATCTCCCGGCTGCGCTCCTGTATTTATAGGGATGCGATTGTAGTAATATAAAATTACCGTTTGGTACAACTAATACTAAACCACTATGCTGGTAAATATTCTCAAGGTGTCTTGATCTTTGAAGCGACTTCTTTCATTCTGGTCTTTTCATCCATCTTGCATGATCACACAGTCACTTTTCGAGCTGTCCTCTGTCTTGCATCCATCTCTGGGGTTCATGAAGATGAACTTCAATTCTATACTCCTTGCCATCTGGGTACCGATTATTCTGTCCTTCTGATATGGCATGGGGAGCTCAGATCCTCCGTGGCAGGGCTCGCCGGCCGCCGGAGTTGAGGAGGTCGACCCCTAGCCATGCCTGGACAGCTTTTTCCATGCCCGGCTGCTGCTGAAGGCGATGTGGTGGCCACCGCTGAGGACCCCTCGCGCAGCCTCCGCGGAAGAGACCACCACGGCGGCGTGCTCGCACGTCGCACATCCAGCTGCTCCTCCTTCACGCCCTGTGCAGACAGATCAGGTGCCCCCTGGGATAGCAGCCTCAAGCTCCGCATCCATGGATGGCGGCACGTTGCGTAGCAACTTCAAGGGACTCCATGTGCCGTGCCAGTGGCAGTGCCGGTCCCATCCGCCGCTCCTGCGTGCAAGGGCGGACCTCCGTAATAACTAGTGAGGGCACACTCAGAATTTTTGTGCCAAGGTAAAATACAGATTTTTACCATATTCAAGCTCCATTAATCTAAGTAGTTCCCAAGCTGTGCCCCTTCTCAAATTCTTCCTTAAGTCCGCCCCTGCCTGCCTGAGCATCCGCTCCAACTGTGCTTGCTTTAGTTCTTGGTAATTTCAGCGAGGTGCGTGTTTGATTTTTTTTTTCTCTTTTACCTATTGGATGAATTCGGTTGTGACTGGTGAGGTAAAGTAGTGCATAGGCCTTCGGCACCATGCGCGGGCAGTGCTCCTCCTGGCCCAGCATCTCGGCGTTTGGGACCACCCTGCGCTCTTCCTCCTCGTCACTGCATGTGGCGCAGTAGCACGGGGAAGGAGAAGGCCATGGTGGTGGCCCGGCGAGGGGAGGAGACGGAGGGCAGATGCAGGGAAGATGGAAGGGAAGAAGGGGATGACGAATGGACCCCACATGAAAGTGAGAGGAAAGACCCAGACTTAAGATAAGGCGAGGGCAGGGTGGTCATTTCACATCACTATTCCAGCATGGAGGGATGAGTTGGAGCGCCACGTTAGACAAAGTGGCAAAAATGTTACTAAAAACTCACGCTCGGGGCAAATATGTAGGTTCCATTGCAACGATGGCAACTGAAGGAGTGTCTAGTTTCAGTGGGTCGAAATCATTTGGTAGAGAGTTACAACCTGCTAACCACTGTTTGCTTGTTCCTTTTTTCTCAATGTGTATTAAATTGACTTTTTTGCAAGAATGATCTCCTCTCCTCCATTTGGTCAGGATGTTTTTTGTTTTGATTTTCTATTCTTTTTTTCCACATCTCGACGGTTTTTTGTTTCCACATCTACGACGGCTGGCAGAAATCTTTTTCTTGTACATCAATGTACAATGACCCATTTATGTTCTTCTTTCCGTGTTTTCTCATTAGTTCTTGTAATTAGAATGGCGGATGTACATGTTTGTGAGCCAACCAAACGGTGACGATTTTGGAGCCAACTGGAGGTTGATGTATTCATGCTGTACAATCCAAAGTGTGTAGTAATTTCCTTAAAAAACAAACCAAAGGGTGTAGTTCCTCAACTAATGGCTGCCTTCATCTATTATACTTGTGTACAACCATGTGCTACACCGCGCAGGGTAAAAGGGTAGTAGAGTGTTCAACGATGTATGTACTGAGTAGTTGGTACATGGTTATAGCTGTCACATGATAAAAAAAAACTAATAAGGGCTTTGCTACGTACACCAATGGCTTCTTAAGAGGTAAGTGGTCAAATAGATATAGAACCTTATTTTTTAGAGGGAAATTAATTAAAGTTTATTTTAACCGGTAACTTGCTGTTCCGATCCCTATTATACAGGGCATGCATGCATGCAGCAGCAACTTTTACAGTTTGTTGATCAGCCCAAAACTAGTACAGTGCATGCTGGTTTTAAATCATGAATGATGTACTGAATCATTGATTAGAAAAATGAAATTTGTCGATTATTCGTGTTGTTTCATGCTATTCCTTTTGATCAAATCGGCTTCAAATAGCGCTGGTTTCTAAAAAATTGTACCAGCATTTTGATGCTGGAGTTTCAAAATTTGTACATGTTCACTTCAATTTTGTATACCACCTCTCAACAGAAAAACAGAGAGGCAAAAATAGGTACACATCTATGTCATGTTAAAAAAAAAAGTTGCAACAAATAATGTCAGGTATGTATCAACATGTGCAATTAGGGATCTATCACGTTCAAAATAAAAACAAAAAACTCTTACACATCTGTGCACATTATGGGCCTAATAGATCTAGATCTAACTGCAACAGATTTTACCTATGTTTCCTATTTCCTAAATTAAAAAATATATAAATATATAATAACCATTTAGATCTACCTAAACGGACTGTCCACAATTATTTGAGAGTACCATAGCAAAGCCCAACTAATAAAATAGTTGGACAACGGCTAGTTTTACGACATGCAATGGCTGCACATGGGAGAGTAAAAGGGACCGTGAGGATCACAAAATGGGTACAAAAGACTGTGTGGCAAAAAAAAAAAAGAAATCCGCACACTGAGTACTATTGCAACATTTATGTCCATCATCTCTGATAAGACTCCTCAGATAGAGATAAGAATGCACGGAGCCTATTACATGATGGAGGAGCATGATAGCCGGCCTATGGATGGCCGGATGTAGAGTTGATTTTTTGCATGAAGATGCGCTGCTCAATTCTTCTCCATTGACTTTGCCTCTGGGCATTCCCTCGCATCTTCAGTTGGCTAGGTCTTCAGTCCAGAACCCAGTTTTACCATACTAGACAAAAGGGTAGTGTTAAAGTGAATGAAGAAAGATTCATAGGAATGAACAATAGAAAGAGTAATATTCTTCATAAAGTTTAAAAGGTTCTTGACCGTTGAAAAATGATTATCCCCTTAGGTTCATTGAACACCATGTGATTGCCAGGTATGGCCATAGCAGGCATGCCCCGGTGTTGACGTGTTGTGTACTCCCTCCGTCCCTAAATAACTGTCTTTCTCACTTCCCGAGAAAAAAATTTGTTTAATTTTATATTAAAAAATATTATTATTTGTGGTACATAATTAGCACCATTGGAAATATCTTTTCGTCTAGTTTTTTAACAAATTTATTTGGAGACACAAATGTTGTACGTATTTTGTACAAATCGAGTCAAACTTGTGACACGCACACCAACGGCGACACTTATTTAGGGACAGAGGGAGTAGACCATAGCCGATGCTAGCACGGTGGCACCCTTAAGAAGCTTGGTGAGATCCTTCCTGGTAGTGGTCATCGGTGGTGGAAGGACTATGTCAAGTGGGGAACGGAGCAAGTCGTGGAATAATATGAGTACGTGCATGACATCGATAACACTCCTCACCTGAAAGGACAGAACTGGGATGAGAAAAAATTAGTGGTAGGCACTGCAACTAGAAAAATATCAAGTTGACATTCGTATATAGGAGAGCTTATTGCTAATTAATGTGTTGGTAACAGCAGCTTAACTCCTTTATTTTTTCAGAAGATCTGCAGCTTCATTTACTAGGAAAGTATAGTTGTGATATCCTACTTTATATTGTACATCCTTATAAAAAATTCAACTATATAATGGAAAAAGACAAATTCTTGTTCAAACACTCCTTTTGTTTTCTTTTTCTCTATAATGCTTTTTATCATCTTTTGATGCTGTCACTTTGACCTGGGAGCCTAGGAGACTGGTTGAGAAAATATCCGAAGTCGAATATCGGCTGCGTAGCTGACGGAGACGGAAGAGGAAGCTGCCAGAACACTTCTCCTATCAGAAAAGAAAGGTATGAACAGTTGAACACATGGCATGGCATGCAAGATTATGCGTCATGGCTACGTACGGAACTGCTACTCTCTACGTAACGAGAAAGGTCATTTGGAAAAATCTGCAAGATATGATTCAGCATGGAGTTGCATCTAATTAAGAGAAGATAGAGTAATGCCTTATTTGGCATTTAAAATTTTAAAGTTCCCTATTTGACATCGAGATTAACTTTTTGTTCTCTATCTAGGTGAGATTCAGGGGTTAACACCGTCAAATATGACGAAAAAGGACCAAAATACCCCAATGTGAGTATTGACATGAGGTTTTATTTCCTTCCCGTTGCATGTTGTACACGGTTAACATTGTCATTTTTATGATTAAAAAATATCACAAGTTAGTGATGCTTTTAAAGACGGTTTTTAGGCCAAACCAAGCCACCAGAATAGCAGTATTATTATAACAAGTTAATGATGCAAAAGAATTATGTTGAACAAAAGTATTTGACAACAACCATTCTTCCGCAATAAGTGCAAGTTAACAAGTTCAACACAATTTTGGCCGAACAAGGCTGAGCAGCTATCTCCTGTGCGCCTGCTGCCTGCTGTGCGAGCTACTGCTTGCACGAGCTCGGGCGTGCGGCGCTGGTAGTCCATCTCCTCGAGCCGCCGCCCGTCTAGGGTTTCGTGGGGACAAGGGGAGCGGCGGCCATGACTACGGGAGGGAGGAGAGAGTCGAGTACGGGAGGTTGGAGACCGAGTCGTTGGAAGGATAAGATCCAGGTAAGGGTAATTTTGTCCAAATTTTGTCTAGCACAGTAAAAAAACGATTCGGGGCTACGCACGGTAGTGTTAGACAGGGAACAAAAATTGAACTCGATGTCAGATAAGGAACTTTAAAATTTTGAGTGTCAAATAAGTCCATTGCTCTATCTTTTAAGTGTCAAATAGAGAATTCTCTCTAATTAATGACCGACAGGTTTTCAACCAAAGCTGAGAGGCAGTGATAAACATGACTCGATGAATTGACAAGAATATGTAACTCAATGTATAGACATTGTCGATTTTACATTAATTTGATGGAGACGTGGATATAAGATAACATCCACACAAAAAATAAAACAACTTAAAGATGATTTCTTTTTCATTTTTGGGGGACGAGGTACTATAAACATTCAAATTCGTGAGGATGAACCAGAAAACCATAACCAAATGCTTGGCAAAGAACAGTCATGGTCAGATTTTGAAGCAAGTTGAGGTGGCAAAGAAAAAGGTATCTAATTTTCAACCTAGTTTATGTAAGCAACAGAAGACGAACATAAGCGCCCACTAACACTTTTGCTCAAACATATTATGAAAGGAAAAAAAAGAAAATACAAGTCTGGAATAGTATCCCTGGACTTCAATCACAAATCATGCTAGTTGTGATTTATGATCCATTTGATATATGAATAGTGTTCCTTAAAAAGAACTGTGGGTGATTGGTCCGAAGCTAACAACCATCTCTGAGATGGCATATCACTGTTGTAAAACACGTCGTCAACGGTTGGATCTTCTCCCTCTCACGCCTCTCACGACAAGCACACAAGAACAAGTATAAAGTAGACAAGAGACAATATATAGGTGGAGCTTCTCTTTATTCCTCAAATCGATCTATTACAATGGGGGTGCTCCTCCAATTATATAGTCCGAACTAAGGCTAGAGATTTTGGTAAGAGCCCACAAGCAACCGGACAAGGACTAGGACTTCTAGTCCTCCTTTCCTTCTTGGAAAGTCCGGTTGTTTTACAAAACTCCCCCTTGGGCGATTACCGCGAATGCATATGCCTCATCAAAAACTCCATCCGAAAACCCAGTGGGAAAAACGGTTCTTAGAGAAAAGAGTACATATCAACCGCAATTGTATTGCACATGTTGCCTCGTAAAAAACCTTACGTGAGAAACATTCAAGTAAAAACTCACAAAGGGAAAAAGATTACAACATTAAACCTTCTGGTTATACACAATTCTATATTTACTATTCTTCATGAATAGTGATGAATCTTCAAGATTAATGCATGAACTTCATGATTCTTGCATTAATGATCTTAAATAATCAAGTGGTATACCTTTATGGTAAATTCAAAAATTAATCATCAAGTTGATTCCTTCTGAGTAACAACATGATAAAAAATATGCTCCCCCTCATGTCGACATCCTTTAAACTTCAGTGTTCAATAATGTCTTAGTTACATTCTACATAAATGTGTATGAGTACAATAATTAGTCCTTCAAAGACTTAACTATGATAAAGAGCAATGCTTCAAGCATTAATAACCACTTATTAATTGTGCAACACAAAATAAACTTTATCCTTTCAGAGGAATACGGGGCTAACAAGTTTCAATTCACATATCTTCTAGATATTTTATATCAAACTTTAATATTCAAATTTGAAATAATAGCAACTCTATCTAAGTGGATTCTAGTTTATAACCAATGATCTATTCACTAGATCTTCAAAGATGGCTTATTCCACTATAGATAAATCAGTCTTCACTTTGGCATTTGAGGGGATAATTCAAATTGCCAATCACCAATATACATTCTGTGGTATGTGAGAATACTTACTATCAATACTAGATAGCTATGCATAAGTGCTTAAATGGTACATTCAGGACCATATGATGCTCACTTCATTCTTAATTTATTTGGGTCTGTATAAAGTTAATTCATATCTTCAAGATTATTGGTGTTCATTCAGGAAATGACTGATAAGTCATTCATTGACTATATCCTTCAAGGATTTTGTAATTCTTTAAGAATAGTATTTCTCTTATGTGAGAAATCCTGTCATGCAAGAGAGAAGTGATTTACATGATCATTTTAACTTGAGTTCTTCAATGAACCATTTTAAAAGTGTTATTCACAATAAGTCATTCTATGACTTTATTTCCTTCCAGGATTTAACTCTTCTAGAGATTTTTAATATTCATTCAGAAATATTATCTACCTTAGACATTTAATACTTAGTATGAGATTTAATTTTAATTCCTTCGAGGAATGATGATTCCTTCAAGGATCACCTATGGATTTTCCGAATCCATCAATTAACTGCATAATATTTAATTTATTCTTTCCTCCATCAATTAACTACATAATATTTAATTTATTCTTTCCATTTGCCAGATAAGTAGCAGAATATTCATTCATACATAATGGGAGTTTGTTAGTCTTTTGAAAAACCTATAAACCATATCATTTCACCATATCATTATTCCATAATGACTTATGTAACTTGAACTTGCAAGTTCAAGTATATTCTTAATGATTTAACCTCAATTGCATTTTTTCATTGACCAGATATGAGCGCTTCATGCAACACTGCCATGGACTTTATTTGTGGATCCCTGTTCTCGTTTAGAGAAACATTGCAATGATAGAGGTAATATTGTCAACATTCATTCTATTTCTCCCATATCTTCAGGATAAGACTATGATATAGTCAAATAATATCTGCTATCCCAACACAAAACAGTGCGCTCGATTTGTAGTGTTAGGCTTTCATCTTCATGATGACCATTCCTAATTTGTGAGATATTTGACCATGATGGTCTTCTTTCCGGAGTTCTATGGAGGTTTCAGTAAAATTTGTATGACAAGTTCATTTAATCCAAAACCAACAGGCGTCCCTGTAGATTTTAAATTAATGATCAAGTCATTTGCCATGGTGAGTATATTATTAAATACCTGGGATATACCACACATAGCATTATGTTTACTACAAGTAAACTTAACTTCTGGTTAATAACTTCAGGTTGTTTCTCCTAATCTCCAGTTTCCCATTTGTGAGTATTCATTATGTGCACATTCTCACTGGGATAAAATCCTATAAATAATTTCACTTCAAGTGTGTTTCCACATCAGGTGGTGCCCTTCATGGGCTTCCTCACATTTAAATATTCTGGCATTATACTCAGCTTCATGCGAGTATGATTTAGTGCGTGTTTTTATTCGTGCTTCAAGCTTTCAAGAATATTTTATGAAGATCATTATTCCATTCCATACAAGGCATTCATATAGGCTTTCTCTCCCCCTAATGCCGGTATTACATCTTCATAAATAATAGCATACTTTCAGTAATATCCCCATGAGCTTTACATAATGGAATTTCATATCCATATTTTTAAACTTCAAGTTAATACCCATGTATGCCAATATGGTGAAATTAATAATTTTCACGCACCTAATTTCAAAATTTAGGGGTTATTTGTTATGCAGTGAGCTAGACTTTATTTGTATATTATGCAATTTGGTATGTTCTGCATACCTACAAATTTGCAGTTCTAAAAATCTACAAGACTATTTTATTGTCTAACTTCTTTATTTAGCCTAAAATATTTCGATTCAAATACTCATATGATATATTATAAGTAATTTAGAAAAATAAACTTCATGTTTATAGTTTGCAACATTAAATCTACACGAAATTTCTTTTAATTGCTTATTCATTCAAGAATTCCCCATATGCCTTAAGATTTTGAACCCATAAATACGAAATAGTTTTCCACACAATGGACTAGCAGGTCCATCTTTATTTGTTCGCAAACTCATTCTAATTGAGTTAATCAATTTCTAATTGATTGAATAAAATCACTATTGTCCCGATTTCAAATTGGTTTGCTCCCCCTGATCTCAACCTACTTGATTAGAGATAATATGATGACTACTAGTCACATTATACATCTGCATGAAATGCACAAACTGAATCAGCATGCAAGCTGATTGTGATAGTGTGTTGTGATGACTTGCTGATCATCTCGACGGTGAGAGCTACTACTCAACAGGAGAAGCTTGAGTATATGTATAGCATGCGAGCTAATACAAGAAAACAACAGTATTGTGGCTTCTAGCCAACATAAAGCGGATTTTTAGTATAATACCCATGCAAAGGCTAATAAATAATGTAGTAACATGCAGGTTCCCACATTAGTGTGAAAAAGCTATTAACTAGTCATTCTTAGTGACAAGTGGTATATATGGATTACGAAGGCTATGCGCAGAGCTACAGACTTAGTCATTATAATGACCACAGCTACAGGCCAACTTACGCGTTGGTTTGTCCATCAATCTAACAGGATGCAGCTCTAAACTAACAATACTACAAGATTAGGGATATGCCTATTAGATTTTTCAAGTTTATCTATGCCTCTAATACCCTATTTTCTACCCTTTTTCATATCATAGATGCACTTCAGGGATGTTATGCTTCAAGCATCATCTATGAGTTATTTCAAATATATCATAGAATTAAATTATACTGCTAGTATATATAGAGAATGATTGAAATCCACATAGTTGTACTATTCAATGTACAATAATATGGCTTGGGTTGAATAAACTTCAAGTTACAGGGCTTATGTATTTTAGTACATAATTGAGTAATATACAATTTCTAGACTAGATTGAATCTTCTGAGTTCAATTAAAAAGCATGTACATTACTAGTTAATGTGCTTCATAAAAATTCAGTTTTCGTTCTACCTTCATGGTAGAAATGCACAATAACCGTAACCTTCATGGTTATTTGAGGCTTTTAGTGGAAAATCCGTTGCAAATAATTATCAAATAGGCAATTCAAAGCAATTATTTACAATATTCAGCATGTAATTCTTTATTTATTTCATGAGATTAAAGTTATTACTTCAGGTAAAAATTGCTACAAGCAAGTGGGCATAAGATAAGGTGAGAAAAACCTATACAGAGGTAATAAACACTAATATATTCAATTTGCCCTTCTATTCTGGGAAATATTCTTAAAATTTTGCTAAACTTCTAGTATGGAGCAAAAAGTAATTGTTCTCTCTTCGTGAGCATAACCAAATTCTTCATGAATATAATTAATAATGCACCTTATGTAGAAAATTCTAATTATGTATGGTTAAGGGGTGAGTATGAAACTTCTTTGTTCCAATGCATCTCCCCTGATCCTAACATCACTTCAAGAATGTATCTTATTTTCCTTCCAATTCTATAATTTATGCATCACATAAAAATATTTTCTATATTGAGTTTATGCGTATTCTTCTTGAATTGCAAAAATACCTACGTAGCAAATAATGTGATTCTTCAAGAAAACACATAAATTTTGTATAACTTCATGTTATTTATAAACTCAAATAGTTGGCATACAACTTACGAATTTACTGCTATTGTAAAATCATAATGCCATGTTGGAAGAAAAATACGTTGTTTCACATGGACAAAATAACTTTCAAAGTTATATAGCATTTCTTCTTGAAATTATACATTACTATACTTTAAACCAATGATAAAAATTTCTTCTAGAAATAGTGGACTTCATGTCACTTCCTACATTATTCATGCAATTGCTACAAGCACGCTTCATGTGTTTAAATGCATGAAACAAGTGCAAAATTAATTAAGGTTGGTTAATCTATTCAATATATTTGTTATTTTCCCAGAATTAGCAAATATTATGCCACATTTATCACTGCTAGGAAAAAAAATGACACTCTCAGGGGTGTAACATGTCTAAGGTTCTTCAAGATTTGAGAGAGGTGATAAACCTAAAACCATTTTCTATGATTAAAGGTAAAGTTCTAGCCACTTCAGGGATTAATGGTTCAAATTTTCAGAATTACATATCCATTAAACATGCTAGAAAAAGAATTTAAATATGAGCCTCACAAGGGGGTTTCAAAAATAAGAGCTCATATACCTAAAACCATGTTTCTATGATTAAAGGCTTTATTTTACTGAATTTATCCAATTATAAAAATCTACCATAAAACAGTAAAACAATCATGAATTTTTTTTGAGGTATTTTCTGCTGGAAATACACTAGATTTCATTTAAACAGGTATTTGTTAATGTATCGGGGAGAGCCTAATTCTTAATCCTTCAGGGATTTTCCCTCAACGTTTTAGCTTAACATATTGCCTTTTTTTTGCGTGATCCATCGTACATGATGGACCTTCCATGATGTACCGGCCTTCTCAGCCTAATTCTACTGGAACAATTTCTGTCTTTGCTTTCGAACCGTCGAGTCATCGTTCAGGCTCCATTCACAATGTCCCATGGACGACACCAATCGTGCAGGCGATTGGGCGTCGGTGGTGCGTGTGCAAGTGAGGAGACAGGTGGGGCCACTGGCTCGGGACGGGCGGCCGTGCTGTGGCACATTGCTACGAGCAATGGTTCGGGCGTGCGATAGGGCCGCGCAGCTTCGGGCCGCGGTCACAGCTTCGGGTGGGATTTAGACCGGCACGGAGTATATGGCAGCGCGCTTCAGGCTGCGACACGGATCAAAAGCTTAATTCGAGGCAGTATGGTATGAACCACGGACGACTTCAAGCGTAGGCATACGGCGTTAGGCAGGGCTCAACTAGTACTTGTACGAGTTCAGCCGCGGCAGGACTCATTAGCGTCGGGACTCGCTTCATGCTAGAGATGTAAATTCAGCTTCGGGTGCTTTGTTTCAGGCAAAGCTCGGTTTCGGATACACGTTGACTTCTGGCGGTGCTTTACGTATGTGGACGTGGCTTCGGGCGGCAAGCTCATCTACGGGCGGAGCTCAGCTTCGGGCAACGAGTTCGTCTACGAGCTGGACTCAACTTCAAGCAGAGCTCGGTTATGTGATGACTCTGCTTCGATCGGTGAGCACGGATGCGGGCAAGATTCGGTGTCAGCACATGGCTTCAGGCGAGCGTCAACATGACTTCGGGAACTATTATGCTTCAGGCGAGTTCAATTCGAGGCAGCGACTTCAGGCGGCGACTAGGCTTCTGGCATCGTGTTTGGGTGACGATCAGCATGCAAGCTGCTAAGATCGTGGACATCTTTCATGATGTATTAATTATCCAATTTGTGTGTGTCATTCGCATGATTTTCGACATAGAAATCGATTTGTCCAGAACCACTGGCATGCAAGCCAACATGGTTGTGGCCGCCAAACTATCAGGCAGACGGCCAATCACACCAAAAAAAATCTTTTTTTATTAAAAGAAAATATGCCCGAAGCTAGTTCTCAAGGTGCTGATAACAATGTCGTGCAGATCATGCAGGATCAATTTTACATCTACTACATAGTAGATCAGGTTTATTGTAGATTAAACGTCCAACTCGAAAATTGGACCATCGGATTTAATCTACCGAACAAATCATACCTTGTATTGTTGGTGCCAATTGATCTACTCCACTTGCCGCGTAGGGCAGTTATCAGTAGATACATACCGCGTAGGGCGTTAGGCATTGTCGTAGACATGCCTGCTTGATGGCGAGTCGGTGCAGATCCGTTCGCTGGCGACGTTGATGTAGTCGACGTCGTCGAAGTAGTCGTCGGCGAGGGCGACGGTGAGATCGCCGGCGTCGAGCTTGATGGCGACTCCTCCGGCGTAGTCGACGAAGAGCGGTCGTGCTGATAACGTGTTGTAAAACACGTCGTCAACGGTTGGATCTTCTCCCTCTCACGCCTCTCACGACAAGCACACAAGAACAAGTATAAAGTAGACAAGAGACAATATATAGGTGGAGCTTCTCTTTATTCCTCAAATCGATCTATTACAATGGGGGTGCTCCTCCAATTATATAGTCCGAACTAAGGCTAGAGACTTTGGTAAGAGCCCACAGGCAACCGGACAAGGACTAGGACTTCTAGTCCTCCTTTCCTTCTTGGAAAGTCCGGTTGTTTTACAACAATCACTACGCGATACAAAAGAAGGCCGATGTATATTTTGTCAACATAAAAAAACAAGTATATTTGTTTCGGTAAACAAAGACCACGTGGTCAAAGATTTGGTAGGACCGTTAAATGTAACACCCCTGGAGCACCATATTATTCTCTATTTTCCAAGTCCCGTCTCACGGCCCCCAAACACCACGGCTCTCGCACTCATCTCCCCGTACCTCCGCCTCCGGCCGTCCAACTCGAGCGGGCACCTCGCCGCCCCGCCGGATCCTCAACTCATCTCTTCACTGGAAGCTCCGCCGCGCAGCCCCCGCGTGCTGCTGGCCGCAGTCTTCAACCAGCCGAACTGCGTATCCCCTTAGCTTGCTCCTTTCTCCTTTTCCCACTTCTTTCCCCCAATTTCTCATGGTAAATCGGAAATCTTCACTTCTCGTCTTCTCATGTTATGAAATCCAGCCAAACGATTGGTTTATTCTTGGCGTTTTCAGGAGTCGATCTCCTCCTCACCCTTTGCGAATATCTTGCAGTTTTTGGGCGGGACGGGACCCATGCATAACGGAATATATTCTTCAGGATTTCCTTTGTGAGAGCGCGGTGGGTGCGAGTCACCAACAGATCAATTGCCTATGCTACGACTCTTCTTTCCAAAGGTATGAGTATCCTCCACCTACCAACTACTACGACGACTTCAGCTGGGAGGTCTTAATTGTTGCCGCCGATGATATATGTCAAACCCTTTGAATTATGTTTATGTCATGCCACTTTCATGATGCTCTCTTGTGGACCTGGCTTTGCAGATTTTTTTTGTCATTTCACTATATTGCCATGGTCATAGACTAATATATGGTGTTCCTACATAATCTTTTGAATCATATACGTACTACTTGTTATTCGCTCTTCACCTTGAGCACACCAATACAATACATGTGACTTCATGTATTTTCTGATATCTGCGTTGGCGTGCCATTGTCAAATTCAGTTAGTAGCTTGTTACCTATTTACTGTTTTTTGTTTTTGATCTTGCCAAAGATTGTGCTTACAGCTTGGTAGATATGAAAATATTTTACTAGAGAAAGTTTTTTTTTTTTTTGCATGTGTTTGATTGGCATCATCCTTCAAGTGAATATACCTACTGCAAGTAGAGCTATCTGTTCCCCTCTTTGCTGACTGACTATATCATAGACAGTTTTAGTTCCAAACACCATTAGTGATAGGATTTTCACACACAGTTCAAGAATTCGTGACAACAATATGACCCATAGGCATTGATCTGTAATGATTACTATAAACCAATCTTGCTGACGGTTTTGATCTGTCACTGATGAGGGCCTTGTATTTACTTTTTTTACACCAAATAGAACTACTCATGATCCACTCTAGATGCCATAAAAAGAAATAAAGAAATGATTGGAGATGTTTAATAATAACAAATATGCTCACTAGTCAGTGTCGAAATCAAATATAGTAAGACTTCCATCTACATCACACGTTTATTATGTGACCTAATTATCCCTTTTATCAGGAGTAATGAAGTTATGACTCCATGAAGAATTTAGAGAGCCAGCGAATTACCACCACCAGTTGATCAGCAAGAGAAACAAAGTAATGCCGTCAGTGTTAATCTTGCTGCCATGTCTGCTGCTAGTGGTGGCATCAATGGCTTTCGGTGCTACCACCGATGGTGTGAGCACATCTGGCTGCCCGGACAGCTGTGGCGGCATAGCCATCCAATATCCATTTGGCATTGGCACGGGCTGCTTCCGCAAGGGCTTTGAGATCATCTGTGACCGCAGCCACAACATGGACAGGCCGGTGCTTGCTGGCACCACGAAGCCCATTCCAGTCAACCACCTCTCCATCAGGACAGCAGAGGCCCGTGTGATGCTGCCTGTCGCGTGGCAGTGCTTCAACTCTTCAGATTCGGTGTACGCCTGGAGCGACGGAGATGTTCGGTTCAACCGCGAAGAGGTGTACCGCATTTCCAACACCAACAACCAGCTTGTTGTCATAGGCTGCAACACCCTGGGTTACACCCAGAGCCAGAGGAGTGAGGGCAACGACTACGACTATGGATACTACACCGGCTGCATGTGCTACTGCAACAACTCTCGGAGTGCGATCAATGGTGCCTGTGCTGGCATCGGCTGTTGTCGTCTTGACATCCCACCGGACCTCACCGACAACAGAATGAATTTCAATGTCTATACCCGCAAAGGAAGGCTGGGCTTCAGCCCCTGTGACTACGCCTTCCTGGTGGACAGGCACAACTACACCTTCCACACATCTGACCTGAAGATGAACATCAACACTATGAAGCCAGTATGGCTGGACTGGGCCATCCGTGACAATATGACGTGCAACGAGGCAAAGAAGAATACGGAGAGCTATGCTTGTGTGAGTCCCAACAGTGAGTGCCGTGACTCCTCCAATGGGCTTGGGTACGTCTGCAACTGCAGCATGGGCTACGAAGGCAACCCCTATATTGCAAACGGTTGTACTGGTAAGTGTGTTCGTGCACGTAGCTCCTCTTTTACTTGATCGCAGTGTTTACTTTGGACATTGGAGGAGGAAAAGTTCTAGTATTCTGTTTAAATTCCGGGATAGGATTGCAACTTTAATTTGTCCTGACTTAATTGTTTTTGTTTTGTTCACATTTACATATCGTTTACGGGTACTAACTCATTATTAGTGTATATATTTATATACTTATATATTCTAATCGACTTCCCCTAAGGATAATTTTCCATTGTTCTAATGAATGCGGTTGGTAAACAATGCAGATATCAATGAGTGTGAAAGTCATCAAGAGTATCCATGCAGAGGTGTTTGCCGGAATACACTGGGTTCTTACGAATGCAAATGCCCTAGTGGTTCCCACAGTGCTGATCCCTTTAGTGATCCTTGCAACCCCAATTTTCCACTTGCGGCAAAAATCGCCATCGGTACATATGATCCGTATTTCATTTCCTGGTCCATGCTTTATGTGCATAATCATTTTATATATATGAATATAAGATCATTTTACATAATTGTCCAACAGATACATGATCTTTTATAGGATGATGACATCATTGCAAGATTGCACACATAATGCTGTATTTAGGAATTTAGATAAGTGCACTAGATATGCATTGCACAACTACAACTGTTTGTATAGAAGAATTTTATTCGTTCCTATATGTGTGGTATCTTTGATGTTTATGTAGGTGCAATTGGTGGACTTTTTATCATAGCGGTTGCAGTGTTTGTCAGTCTTCTTGCCAAAGAGAAAAGAAAGATGAAAGATTATTTTAAAAAGAATGGGGGTCCTATAATAGAAGAAGTTAACAAGATTAAGCTGTTCAGGAAGAAGGAGCTGGAGAAAATACTAAATAGAAGTAATTGTATTGGACAAGGTGGCTTTGGTGAGGTTTACAAGGGATATATTAGAGATGAAACTCATCCAGTAGCAGTCAAGAAGCCCAAGATTGATGTTAAATTGGCAGGCCAATTTGCAAATGAAGTTATCATTCAATCTCGAGTCTTGCACAAGAACATTGTTAAGCTCTTAGGATGTTGCCTAGAAGTTGATGTCCCAATTTTGGTCTATGAGTATGTGCCCAACGGTAGCCTCGATAGAATTCTGCATGACAGCAACAGGGTGCCTCTCAACTTGGATCTACGTCTACAAATTGCTGCACAATCGGCAAAGGGTCTAGCTTACATGCATTCAGAAATCACTACACCAATTCTGCATGGAGATGTTAAACCAGCTAATATACTTTTAGATGAGGACTTTGTACCAAAGATCTCTGACTTTGGTACATCTAGGATGATTACTGTTGATGAAAATTATGCTAGCACTATCATTGGTAACTGGGGCTACATGGATCCAGAATATGTGCTGACAGGCCTATACACCAGTAAAAGTGACGTGTACAGTTTTGGGGTTGTGCTTTTAGAACTCATTACTAGGAAGAAGGCCTTAGATCCTGACAACAACATCATACTGGGAAATTCCCTTGACATTTACACAAAGAAGAAGAGAGTGATTGAGCTCATTGACCCAGAAATCGCAGCAATTGGAAACACTGGGATTTTTCATAGTTTGGCAGAAATTATTGTTCAATGTCTAAGTATTGATGTTGATCAAAGGCCCGAGATGGCAGATGTAGCAGAGCGTCTTCAGTACCTGCTGAAGTGATCTCGGGGCACATAAATTGTAACACGATTTGCTGGTTACTGGATGCTCATCCAAAGAAACACGTGAGCACGTGCGCGTGTTGTAACTTGTTAGGTACCGCGTGTTCAAGGAAAAAAAGCCTGTCAACTACCATGTATATAGTGTTGTAACTTGTCAAGTGCCATGTATATAAAAGTAGTTTCTGTATTTGTTATACAATGAATTCTTTGGTACTTTTATGATACGCACTGTATCCCTCTGTTTTTTAAATTATGAACCATGCACATTGTATATAGTCCAGCATAGTGCAATTCATCGAGTGTCACGTACATATTTTAAATAAAACTTGCATACGTATATGTCATGTTACAATTTATTTATAAAGTGCAAATCACATTATTTTCTTTTTCATAAAAAAGTGACCGCTTCCCTAGTGGACTGCCAGGCTAACATGTCACGTAATTTTTTTTTCTTTTTGTCATGCAAACACGTTGGATCACATTAGATCTGTCGTCCCTGCATGCAGGTAGTTACATCAGAAGATATTTTCATGTTTTTAAAATTTTAAAATAGACAAATAACAATTTATTCTATTACCTCCTATATCTACGTAAATAGACGCCTCATAGGCAAAACCCGACAGATATTTATAGTAGAAACAGGTTGTCTCTTCATCAGATGCACAGGCCAAATAGTCAAACAGCCATTGCTTTGGAAAAACAAAGGAATCTAGTTTGCATTTGATATACAACACCAATTCTTCATTTCCCGGAAGAGGAACATTTGAAAAGAGCACAAGCCACCGTTAACATGTTAACATGTTCAAAGATCATGTTAACCAATTCTACATGTTAACATGTTTAATATGTTCAAAGATCGCTGGCGATTGAACACATTTGATATCTGAAACAGAAGACAGCCAATTCATGTACTAGTTAATCATGAAGGCAATGAAATTAACAGTCCGTGGACTTTGTGGAGGAAAACATTAATCCCGCATGTACAAGCATGTCACACCCGGTTCTGAAAACACAACCGACTGCATCCCATATGTGTGTCAGGATCAAGTTTCACACATACGGCGAACAAAGAATGAATAATAACCAGAGATGATTTATTATAATCTTCAAGTAAATTACTCATGTGGAGGTCCAGGCCACTCGTGACCGTGAGCACGGCTGTTATAACAGTTTTACACTCTACAGAGGTTGTACACTTTCACCATGAGTCGCATAAAAGTTCAATAGAACTTTAGACCCAACCATGCTGCACCACACAGACACGTATCACACTTTCGAGGTGTGACTGCATAGGGACGCAACGAGGCCTTTACAAAGATTCTCCAACAAGTAATAGCTCGCATGGTTCCGGTGTCTGGCGCTCATAAACCTCCCTATTGGGCATGTACCTTAGCAAAGGCTACTTTCCAAGAGGACCGGGTTATACCGCGACTCAGTCCCCCTTTGCCCTTATCAGGTAAAGCTATCCCAAGCTAGAGTCTCTAATTATTCAGCCAAGACCAGAGCCCATTAGTCTCACGGTTGTACTGTAAGTCCTGGGTGGTTTCCCATGTTCCGATTAAAGTCATATGATCTTGTAAAAGCATAGATAGAAGGATGGTTAGGGTCACTTGCCTTTCTCCAGCGAAAAGCTACTCTTATTGTCTTCTGCTCTTGCTCTCTTGAACTCTTACTCTTCAAGTTTCCAAACATCAACACTTCTACTCGAAGCAAACATCGGTACAAACATGCTAGCAAATAAACAAGAACAACTAAGAACAATACACCATTCAAAAGAAGAGCTTTAAAAGAACGTTCTAAACGAAAGGCTCGAAGAACAGGGATAGGTTCTATGGAACCACGTTGCTAAGTTACATGTTAGACTGAAAGAAGCACTCAAACAAATTTTTATAAAGAAGAACGGGTTACTAGGTTCATTTTAATTAAGAAAACATATGAGTAATGGATATTCAGAAAATATCCAATACTAAAGTTAGTCAACTTAATAGTTTAATTTGTAAAGATCGAAGTAGAACTAGTCATATTTTATTATGAAGGTTGAAGTAGAAGTTATGCAAATTTAACATTTAACTAAGAAAGGAACTAAACTATATGTGATATCTAAACGAGTAACTTTAGATTATGTTGAAGCTATCATATTATTATTATTAAAAATACAAATTGACATTGATATTATTTAGATTATCCTTGATTATGAAAAACCGAGGTATGGCTATTTTATTCAGGAAACTGATTGAGTAAGCATTAATCAAGTTAACATGTTATATGAAAACACGTGTTGTAAAACTAGTAAATTTTTCATTAGAAAACTAGTTATAATAAGCATTAGTCAAATTGTTATTTAATTTTAATTATGAAAACAAGTAACAAGTAATTCACACTAACGCATAAGTTATTGTGAGACGAACAAGAACGACAAGGCAAACCTTACAGCGGAGCAAACTAGTCTACAAAGAGAACAACTAGGCCGCGGGGACTAGCGTAG
Source organism: Urochloa ruziziensis (assembly GCA_015476505.1). NCBI lineage: Eukaryota > Viridiplantae > Streptophyta > Magnoliopsida > Poales > Poaceae > Urochloa > Urochloa ruziziensis. The sequence goes on along the minus strand of CM027121.1, from coordinate 63,494,337 downwards.
TCAAAGTTAAACGAAACGAGTTGATTGAGAAACAAACTAACAAGATTTACTCTAGAGGGACGACTGCTAAAGTTTGACAACAAGGAACTTAAAAGAACGCAACTGGCTCTCAAAGAGACAAACAAACAGGATTATAAGAAACGGGCATGACAGATAGTTTCTAGAGGAATTAGGGGGAATTGAAGGGAAATAAAATTATTGCTCAAATGTGAGGTAAGTTCATATGACATCATCAGGTACTTAGGCAATAAAATAATGTGATGAAGAGAAATTACTGCACCTTGCATCACGGCCGGCCTCTGTTGATCTCATGGTGGAAAAAAAATAGAAGACAGCTTGTCAATGGGAGCTGTGCGACCGATCTCGCCTTGCTGATCGAGAGGAGCTAGGGCGGCGATGGAATAGCTTACAGCGCCGGAGTTTCATCTGAGATCAGCAAACAAAAGGTTTGGACTTAATGCTCGTCAACTAAATAAATGAGAGATTTTGGAGAGGACTTACACGTTGGACAACAGGACAAGACGAGACGGATGATGTCCAGCGATGATCATGCATGGCCTCAGCAGAGATTCTGTTGGAGCTCGGCAGCACGGGACAAAGCACGGTGTCGCCGGCGTGCTTCAACGTTAGATCGATGACAGGTCTCATCAATGGGCTTCCTGGAGGCAGAGACTCCCGGGGCAACGCCTTGCTCCAGTGGCATCCTGCGGCTGCATTGGTGATCGGCGGACGTGTGTAAACAGCAACACGATGGTCATGACGAGGCCCGTGCGCGTGAGGTCGACGGTATTGGCCGGCAGCTCGATCTGGGCGGCGAATTGCAGGAGCGCTAGGGCAGGGACGGCGGCGGCTTCACATCTCAGCCGGCAGCGGAGCTCGGCTTCGCGGCTTGGGCGACGGCGGCGCTGCACGATGCGGGGCGAAGGCGAGGGCGGCGCTGCGCGAGGGGTGAGGCAGCGGACACGGATGTTCTAAATCCCAGGTCACATGACACCCCTCTTTCCCTTTCTCCCGCTGACAGGTGGGCCCCAAGCCCCTACCGCCGGCTCCTCCCTCGGCTCCGGCGGCCTACGCCGCCTACGCCGCCGCCGGTCGGCCGCCGCCACACTAATATCGCGATTCCGATGAGCCGCCGCCGCCGCTGGCCCATCCGCCGTCCTCCACCGCCCCGGCCGGCGGCGCCCTCGCCGCCCGGCCCTCCGCCCACCGTCCAGCACCTCCGCCGGGCCGGCCGGCCTCCCCACACCCTCTTCTAGATCCGGGAACTCCATCCCAACCCAACCCCGGAACACTAAGGCGGCGGGAGCGGCGGCGGCGCCGGCGGCGACAGCGCGGGTCCACGCGTCAGTGACAACCCTAAAGAGGGGTGTCACAGGACGCGGGACTCAGCACATCATTTCCGGTGAGGCAGCGGCGGCGCTAGGGCACAGGGGCACTGCGATTAGATAGATACGAAAGCGCGGGTGGTTGCGGCTTGCTGTTTATAGGAGAGAGGCGAGCGTCAGGCTCGGTCGTACTCCATCTCGGTCTCGTGCCAACTCGAGCTGGGTATCTCTCCTTGTGCGATCAAGATAAAGGAAGCTAATAAAGAACGTTGCATGCTGGTGGTGCATGCAACAGAATTTGCTATTGCTCAAGCATGATGTAAGCATGACATCATCAAGGTACTTAAGCAATAAAATAACGTGATAGAGGAATTAGAGTATTAGCTGCACCTTGCATGCTGACGGCTTCTGTTGGTCTCTCGGGGAGGAAAAATTTATGGCCAAGCATATGGACAGAAGCTGGGCAAAGGAAACTCATGGCCAGGGTCTGATCATCGATGAATTTGGACTAGATGAGATTGATAAAGCGATGAACAACACGTAGTTGCTCGGTGCCAGGGACTAAGCGCAGTGTTGCCTCCGAAGAAAACGTTCATTGCCGGGGCAATACATGCAGGCTGGGCTGGAGAGGGAGAGAGAGAGCGCGCAAGGAAATCGAACATGGCTTGGGTTTGATTTGGGGAAGTATAAGAGTAGTAAGAGAGCATAGGCTTAAGAACACTCGTGGAAATTACAGAGCTCCCTTGACGATGGCCAAATTGCACAAGTTTAAAGAGTTTCGGCCATTGACGAACGGAGCTCTGGGAGCACTGCGGCTTAAAGATGGCATGGGACACGATGAATCCAAATAAAATACTTAGAGCTCATGAAGAAGATTTGGAGCCTTCTAATAAATAGATTTAGCTCTGAGAAAATGAGAATAAATTTTAGAAACGGTTTGAAAAAATTCTCGGAAGAACCTAGATGTCGGATAAACATGTTTTAAAACCTTTTTGCACTCATGAAACACTAAGATTCATCGGCATGAATGCAACACACGCATAACTACTTATTTACTTTTAGAAACACAAACAATTGTTTTTCTTTCTACGCTAAATTCTTTGTAAAATAAATAAATGTTGGAAAAATTTTAAATTGAGAGAAAATCTTTGTTTAATTATTCTTTAAATTCACATCCTGAAATTGGAGAATTTCAGGGTGTGACAAAGCATCCGATGGCTTGCTTTCCTGGTAATATAACAATTGATTGACTATAGAATAAGTACCGTGTATTGTTGCTGAAAATTTAGTAGAAATTGGGCAAAAACAATAAAATAAAGAAGGAATCATTAACATTCAGTCCAAGTGTTCCATTTTACAAATAGATGCGCTCCATGCCGACTCAAATCATGTTGTGTTAGGGTGTAATAACAATATGCCTTAACTAATTATGCTATCTCTATCGCCAAAAAAGGAACGTCCACCTACCTTTGCTCTTTCGTGCAAGATTCGGCCCTGAATTTATATTTACACACTATAACATGCATCAACTAACCAACAAATAACTTTTCATTTTATTTACCATGAGATCACTTCAATAGAAATTGAAGACGCTCTGCTATATCAGCCATCTCTGGCCTTAGATCAACATCAAGATTTAAACACAGCACAATAATTTCTGCCAAACTATGAAAAACCCTAATGGTTCCTTCTTCTAAAATTTCTTGGTCAACAAGCTCAATCACTCCCTTCTTCTTTGCACAAGGGTCATAAAAATTCCCAAGTAAGTCATTGATATCAGGATCCAAGACCTTCTTCCTTGTAATGAGTTCCAGAAGCACGACTCCAAAACTATAGACATCACTTTTACTCGTATATAGGCCTGTTTGCACATATTCCGGATCCATGTAGCCCCAGTTACCAATGATAGTGCTTGTGTAATTTTCTTCAATGGTAATCATCCTAGATGTGCCAAAGTCAGATATCTTTGGTACAAAGTCCTCATCCAAAAGGATATTAGCTGGTTTGACATCGCCATGGAGAATTGGTGTTGTGATTTCTGAATGCATATAAGCTAGACCTCTTGCTGATTGTGCGGCAATCTTTAGACGTATATCCAAGTCCAGAGGCACCCTGTTGCTGTCATGCAGAATTTTATCGAGACTACCATTGGACACATATTCATAGACCAAAATTGGGACATCAACCTCTAGGCAACAACCTATGAGGTTGACAATATTCTTGTGCAAGACTCGAGACTGAATGATAACTTCATTTGCAAATTGGCCTGCCAATTTGACATCAATTTTGGGCTTCTTCACTGCTACTGGTTGAACTTCATCTCTAAGATAACCCATGTAAACCTCACCAAAGCCACCTTGTCCAATGCGATTACTTGTTTTTAGTATTGGCACTAGCTCCTCCTTTTTGAATAGCTTAATTTTATTAACCTTTTCAATTATAGGGCCCCCATTCTTTTTAAATAATTCTTTCATCTTCCGTTTCTCTTTGCCAAGAAGAAATATGAACACCACAGTTGCTATGATGAAAAGTCCACCTATTGTACCTACAAAAAAATAGATATTTATAGTAATAACCGAAATGGTCTGCAGTTTTTCTTGAAAATGTTTGCTATAAAAAGTACTCAATAATTACTAGCCCAAGTATCCACCTGCTAATTTATATCAAAACAAAAATAGTTCCGGATATGTTTCTATTGTCGTACTTATAGTTTTACTTGGCCCAATAGATACCAAAAAAAAAAAAAGACTGCTAGGATCCCAAGAAGTGTATGTGGCATGCCCTTTAACTGGGCACGTACCATGTACATCAAGTTTAAAGACTGATCCTATTACAATTAGGTTGTATCAAACATAAACTTGACAGGACTATGAAGAATACATACCTTAGCTTGTACATACTAGTAGTAGTAAGAAGTGAAAATATGCATAGGGATCAGATATAAATATGTACCTGTGACAACTTTTGCTGCAAGCGGAAAATTAGGGTTGCAGGGAATATTCACTGGATCGGTACTGTGATAACCACCGGGGCATTTGCATTCATAGGAACCCGATGTATTCTCACAAATGCCTTGGCATGGATACTGATCCTTATGTTCACACTCGTTGATATCTGCATCGGAAATGAAAACCAGAGCCTTAGAACACCACCCATATTTAACGAAAACCAACGAAATGAAACTTTCTTCTGAAACAATACTTCGAAATGATACAGACTGTTTTGAACTAACAAATTTATACCCATCAAAATGCACACTTACCAGTACAGCCGCTGGCGACATAGGGATTGCCTTGGTAGCCCATACTGCAGTTGCAGACGTACCCAGGCCCATTGGAAGAATCACGGCACTCACTGTTGGTGCTCACACACGCATAGCTTCCGCCTTCTTCTTCGCCTCGTCGCAGGACATGTTGTCGCGGATGGCCCAATCCAACCACACCGGCATCATGGTGTTGGTGTTCATCTTCAGGTCAGCTGTGCGGAAGGTATAGCTGTCCTTGTCCACCAGGAAGGCGTAGTCGCAGGGGCTGAAGCCCAGCACCGACGTGTGGTTGTACTGTTCGAAGGCCATGTTGTTGTTGGTGAGGCCCGGCGGGATGTCGACATGGCAGCACCCAACACCGGCGCAGGCTCCATCGGCCGCACTATCCGAATTATTGCAAAAGGACATGCAGCCGGTGTAGTAGGCATAAGAGTAGTAGCCATTTCCCTCACTCCGCTGGCTCTGGGTATAACCCAGGGTGTTGCAGCCGATAACAACGAGGTGATTGTGGGCGTTGGAGATGCGGTAGACGTCGTCGCTGTTGAACCGCACATCGCCGTCGCTGGAGGCGTTCACCGTCTTAGAGTCTTCGAAGCACTCCCACGCGACGGGGAGCATCACACGGGCCTCCGCCGTCTTGATGGAGAGGAGCTTGACCGGGACGGGCTGCGTGGTGCGGGTGAGAGTTGGTGTGCCGGTGGCGTGGTCGCAGATGATCTCGAAGCCATTTCGGAAGCACCCGGTGCCGATGCCGAAAGGGTAGTCGATGGATATGCCCCCGCAGCTGTCTGGACAGGCCGAGGTGTTCTTGGACTCAGGAGTAGCCCTGGAAGCCACTGTTGCTGCTGCTAGCAACAGACAGGACAGCAAGATTAATCTTGTCCGCATATTGTTGTGTTGTGCCGTGCTTGGTTATTCTTCAGGGCACGACCGTACCGTTGCTTGAATAGTTGACCTGTCACCTGTCAATGCATGGGTCAAATTGACGAATGAAAACAGAGAGATTTTTGTTTGTCAATTACGTACTGAATAATTAATTAGTGGCTTGACAACGATATGAGTAATTCTATAATGTTTATTTTTGAGTGAGATATAGAAAGGTCATGTTGGTGTTTACGTGTAGTAGACGGAACTCTGCTTGACTTGGATTTTCTTGGTCGTCGATGACGCGTGGGATAGGCGGAATTCTGACTGCATTCAATGATTCAGCTTGACGAACTATCTAACGTACCAGCTGAATGCCTGAATCCAAAAGTACTTGCTAGTTGTTACTATCAACTTAAAGCTGTCATATATATCAGTCAAATACATGCAAAATAAAAGAGCTAAATTATCCATAAACTATCACTAAGACCTCTGAAAGCATGAACAATACCTAATAAAAGGTCAGTACATCAAGCTCAAGTTAAAAAGGTCCTCATTAAGTAGGGTAAAAGTCTAAAAGAAGTCCTCATTAAGTAGGGTAGCACTAGCAGTAGATGGAACAGATACCTCTGAAAGAAAGCAGCACTTGTAGCATAAACAGTTGATGCAGGTATCACCACGCTTACGGCTGCAAGAAACCCCAAGAGAATGAGCAGAAAACATACAAATCGATTGCTGGGATTTTGCTAAGAATAAACCAGAGCACCTTTGACAACCTGGAAGGGCAGGACCATACATTGGCTCTGTGCTGTGGGCAGCACCACCTTGGAGAAGGTAAAAAGAGGAGAGGAGCTGAGGCGGAGCGGCCAGCTGAAGAGCGGCGAGGCGAGGTAGTGGTTGTGGGCTTGTGGCACACGAGGATCTAGAGCGGAAGGCCGGCGGTGGAGGCGCGGATGGTAGCCAGGGGCAGAGGATGGCGGAGCAGAATAGAGCAGAGAGATGAGCTCGAGCAACGTGTGGTATGGTTTTGTTACTAGCACAGTTTGCAATGGGAGTCATGGGATGCGATTTCAGGTCCAGATCTTGCTAGTACGTTTCATATTCCTTGGTCTCGCTTTCCCACCACAACGTACATGCACGCACCTTCCTTTCTTTTTCCTGGGCAAAAACTGGCAAGGGGCCTTTTACATTGTTTGGTGTGGATTTTTATTGTACGCGAGAATAGCCTTGACCTTTCCTCTTTTTTTTTACACCCAAGCATATGAATACACGCACCAACCCTGCGAGTTCGTCGTCTATCACTGAAAGAATAGAGTCCAGAAAAATATGAGCACCTGTGCCAAAGTCGAGAACTCAAATTCAGGTGAGCAGGTTCCATCACAAAGAACGTTACCAAATAAACTACGCTGGATCTGACAGCTATTTCGGTCCAACACGAGAACATTCTTAGCCAAATTTGCATATCTAGATTTGCACATATACCATTTGCATATCCAAATTTGCACGACATAATTAATACCATATCAGATTTGCATAGAGCATTTGAATATCCAAATTTGAACGGCATAATTAATACCATATCACCTATATTGGAAGTTAATTTGTTTTTTTTAAAAAAACTACCGTTCAGACCAAGAACTCAGGTAAATTTTACTCGATTTTTTCGAAAACTATCTCGAGGGCAAACAACCTTGCTAAAAACTCAAACATAGATTATTTTAAATATGAAAAGATCAAGATGCCTAAAAGGGTGAGATGAAATTTGTTGGTGATCAGCCACAAGGGGTCCCCTAATCTATGGGTTAATCACCCCTTAATAAGTGTAAACAGACAACCCACTCGAGGCCACACGTCGAAGGCTCTGATGCGCGCATCATCTCCGCCTCGCTCGAAGGTATCGACCCCCTCGAAGCGAGTGAGGAACTCCACCTCGATCGAGGCCTCCCCGATCGAGGCCTGCGTGCCCCTCAATCTGGAAACTCCGCCTCGCTCGAGGATATCCCTCGACCAGCGAGGCGCGCACTGCCCACCTGCCCCGCTGACAAGAGCATTTAATACCCTGCGCTGCCACAGGATGCGGAAGTCAAAAGGCAAATCTTTTGCCATCCCGAGTCATGTCCGCCAACTCCGGTCATTGTGTCGCCATCCCTAACACTATACAAGTGTACGTCGTCTTGTGCGGACAGGCCGGCGCTGCTCCGCGCCCCTATGCTGCCAACTCCCGCGCCGGTCCCAAGATGAAACCTTCTAAACGGGCATGGGAGGACCCTCGAAGGGGTGTATGGATGTTGACTGGGGATGGACACCGGTCGGCGCCAGCCCTCGAAGCGGCCCCAGCGCAGTTACAGGAGTGTACGCTCTCATCAGGAACCACCACACCGTCTACTGAAGCCAAGGACGCCCATTAACCCGCGAACAGGTGAAAGGACCCGCAAGGACGACGGCCATACCCGACGCCATGCTTTCCAAGTACGCGACGACTGTAGAATTCATTGTATCCCACATTTGTCATTGCCCCTTCTTGGCCTTTAAAAGGAGGAGGCAGCCCCCAGAACGAGAGGACGAACACAACGCATCCGCTCACACACACCACTTAGCAACAACAACCCGATCAACTCCCTAGGACTTGGAGGCCTCAGCTCCTCTCCCACCTCGCTTGTAAACTCCTACTACGAGCACCCCGATGCGAGATAATACAGTGTACACGCACACTCTGCTGGACGTACGGCCACGAGGTCGGAACCAGGATAAACCTTGTGTCATTGTGTTTGCTCTAGCGCCGACCATTGAGGAACGGGACACAGCGCACTTTTCTCGTTGACGTTCAGGCCCCCTGGGTCCGAACACCGACAAAATTAGGCTTCTACAATTTTTCTGCAAAATAAAAGTTTAGCGATAAAACCTAATCACTCGTGTGCCTATAGCTAAACTTTTGAAATTACTGTGCCTATTGTAATCGTTTCAAAAAAAAATTCTCTTGCCCACCTTCCTTCTATTATTTGAGATCATGAAGAGTACAGTTAGCGGACGAGATTCCTTTTGGATAGGTGGTTGCATGTGCGGGTGGGTCGCTGCATGCATTGGCGGGTGGGTGTGCATGGTAGTGGATGGGTGAGATTCCTTTGGATTTAAATTTTTTTATCTCATTTTCTCTTAAAATTAAGAATGCTTTTGATATTCTATTTGAACCATCGTGTTATCTATAAATAATGCTATAAAACAAGATCCAATATGACTATGCTTTATTGTATTTTTATTGCCTCAACATTTTTTAAAATAAAAAAGTTGGTGAATGGAAAAAAAAACGTTACGCCAAAAAATGTTGCTCAATGGAAAATAAGTCGGTTTATGTAAGAAAAACTATTGAGCAATAATGTTAATGAATGTAAAAAAGTTGAAAAAAATATGTTGGACCAATTTTTTCAAAAAAAATGTTGATCCATTTTTTCAAAAAGTATTGAACCAACATTTTTCAAACAAATGGATCTACATTTCTTGAAAAAAATGTTGGTTCAATTTTTTCGAAAAATTGTTGGATTCAACTTTTTTCAATGAAATGTTGGTTCAACCATTTTAAAAAATGGTGGATTCAATAGTTTTCTAAAAAATACTAGTTCAATATTTCTCATCCAATATTTTTTAGTGAAATGTTGGTTCAACTATTTCCGAAAAATGATGGTTCAACTTTTTTCTAAAAAATGTTGGTCACCATTTTTTATCAAGCATTTTTTTCAATAAAATGTTGAATAAGCCATCATTGACTGGGTCTTGATAGACTTTATAGATGAACTGGTTAACCATCTTCCACAAGATATATATAGGAGCCTCTGACCGGCTCTCATAGCACGTGGGTACTCGAGGTAGAGGTACATATCTAGCCTTCTGGGGTTATAACTATTAACCATGATTAGAAGACCGACGAAGTTGATGTCTGGTGTTATTTTTTGGAACTTCTTAGAATTTTTTTTTTCATTTCTTCTTCTAGCATGGGACATTGCGATTAGTGTGGAGATGTAATTGATATTAAGGTTAAGATAAGTACCCTTTATTGATCAACGTTCCACGTGACACCTCGCAAACAACGTAAAAAGTATCTTGCCAGTTTTATGTTAGAAAAATGGTGCATACATTTCGCAACGAAAAAGAAAGGTGCCTACATGAACCATGCTGGTAGAATAACTTACATTAATTCTGTGCTGGCTTCTATTCCTATCTGCCACATGCAGAATATCCTTTTCTCTAAAAGCTTTATTCAAAAGATCAACTCAATTCTACGACAGTTCTGGTGGCAAGGGGTTCAGGAGGAGGAAAATTCCAAATCTTTCCATTTCAGATCTTGGGATGACATCTGCAAACCCAAAGCTGTAGGAGGTTTAGGCATCAGGAATCTTTACATGGTTAATAAAAGTCTGGTGCTTCACTCAGCCTGGCAGATTGCTACTTGCACCAATCCTTTTCTTTCAGCTATGTTAAAGGCTAAATATTTCCCACACACCTCTTTATGGAGAGCAAAACATTATGGCACTTGATGTTGGAGGTACGACCATGGGCCCACAGGGACGCATGGATTATTTCCAGAAGGAGTCGTACCAAGCGTGAAGACTGCAAGTAGAGTACTGCAAGGACTCTTCTCGTTATGGAAACTAGTCGTATGACTTGTAAACTACTCGGATTGGCTTGAAAAGCACTCTACGAGTTGTAATTGGTTAGGATTCTACTCGAAACCAACCTTATAACCCTGCCCGCCGTGTATATAAGGCTGGGCAGGGACCCCCTCCAAAAGAGAGAACGACCAAGTCCCTCAACAGAGAGACAGACGATCTCATCAATACAAACCACCATACAGGACGTAGGGTATTACGCCATCTAAACGGCCCGAACCTGTCTAAAATCCTGAGTCTCTTAGCCTTTGCGTTCCTGATCTCGGCGAAACCCACCTGAAACTCTACTACCTCGGGATACCCCTCGGTAGGATCGACGGTAGAACACCGACATCTGGCGCGCCAGGTAGGGTTTTCCTCGAAGATCCCGTGGAGAACGCAATGGTGACCTACATTCAAGCTGAAGCGCCTCAGGAGGGCACAACGTTCCACTTTGGCTCGTGGGTCTACGTCGCCGACGGCTCGGGTGGCTTCTACAGCTACATCGAGACACCTGCGGAGCTGAAGCAGGAGCAAGCGCCCATCGTGGAACATTTGGCCGAACAACTCGGCGAGATCACTCTCGCGGACCTGATCCGCGGGCAAGAGTCCGAGTCGATCACGACTTCGGAGAAACAAACAACCCTCCCACCCCAATTCCCGTTTGGACTCCGCAATTCGACCCACGCATATTGTGAGGCGATACGGAGCCAGACCGAGTCCGTCATGGACTCGACGCGGGACGTCTCAGTCCGAGTCTTGGCAGGACACGCCAACTCTTTGAGCCAAGCGGTCCCCGAATGCCACTCGGACTCGGACGAGGAGACACTACAGGACGATGGCGAACACGACCTCGTGATCTACGCCACGCCTGAAGGAAGATCAGTGTACCAAAGAGACAGGATCCCACGGGACGTCTACGAGTCCCGCCAGATCTTTGTACTCTTTGGGTCTGAAGTTACTGACGACCTGCCGTTCCAGTACGGCACACCGCTGCTGCCAGAAGAGGAAAGCTCTACGGAACTCGTCACCCCAAGCTCCAGCGACTCTGTCGAACCCAATCGACAAGTCTTCATGGCTGGCGCAGCAGCAGCTGGCGACATCGACAACGACCCATGCTACGCTTTTGAGCTAGAAGGAGATATCTCTGCGAACGAAGACGCACCCGCTGGCGAATCCGCCCAAGCGGCCATGGACAGAGAAATCCGGAACAACAGGAGGGCTCAGCGCCGCCTAAACGCTCGCAATCGCGTCATGGCCGGGCGCAACCTCGCTCAAGAGTTCGCACGGGTGGCACGCTACGACTCTCCTATGGCTAACGCCATGGAGATTGCCTACCACGTCCGCAGCCTGCCAAGAACCCTAGAGACGGCAGCTGCGCTCGAACGGATCAACGACATGGTCCGCACTCTCGACAAAGCCATCGCCGCCGCACCATCGCGCAGCGGTCGGGCAGCTCCAAGCGAAGAAGTCGAAAGCAGCGGGCGTCAACCTCCCCGCGACAGGCATCGTCCACCAAATCCAAGCCGACTGGGAGAAGCCAACCGCGCAGAAGGCGCACCCTCACACCGACCAGAGGATGATCGTCAACGAGGCGGACGTACTCATCGCAACGACGCTGCCACGTCATCCCACAGGCCAGCACACAGTGTCGACCTCCAGCAAACCATCAACGCCAACCGCGACGCACGCTCCATCCTTGAATCCAAGAGGCGTGATGAAGCCCGGGGGTACAGGGAAGAAGATGATGAGTACCCAATGTTCTCCAAGGACATCCGGATGGCGGTTTACCCGCAACTTTTCAAACCAGTCGGCTTCGAGAAGTACGACGGCAAGACCTCCCCTGAGTCGTGGTTGCGCATCTACTCTACAGCTATTGAGTGCGCGGGTGGCAACAACGCCATCAAGTGCAGATACTTCCCAATGGCACTCGAGCCCGCTCCACTCACATGGTTCGAAAACCTGCCACGACGCTCCATCGACTCCTGGGAACGCCTGAAAAGATCTTCGTGTCAAACTTTCAAGGCACATACAGTCGCCCCAAGACTCGACACGACCTCGCCATGTGCAAACAGCACAAAGGAGAAAGCGCGCTGCGACTACATGCGTCGCTTCATGGAAATCAAGACTCTGGTGGTGGACGTCTCTGACCGCGACTGCATCGACTTGTTCCAGAACGGCATCACCAACAGGTTCTTTGACAGGCAATTTGGCCTGCATCGTCCAAGGACTCTAGGATGCCCTGCGTGACCAAGTTGAGACGTGGTCTGAGCAGGAAGACCGCGAACCTCGAGAAATATGGCCCTCCCCAGGGTAGGGAGAGGCAAAACAACAAAGGCCAGCAGGGCTCCTAGCACAACAAGCGCAAGCCAGACGACACAGTTGCGACTCTGGATACTGGCATGCGAAGCCAAAAGAAGAACTACCACGGCAAGAGCGATGTCGAGAAGATCATGGACAGGCCGTGCCCAATGCACCCGAAGCATAAGCACACTATGGGCCAATGTTATGATCTCCAACGCGTGTACGCCGAGAAGGATCGAGAGAACAAAGCCAAGAAGTCAGCAAGGGAACCACTCGACCCTGAAGCTAAGAACAAGGAAAGGGCCGACGACGAAGATGAAGAAGACGACGAGGACCAGACGAACAAGTTCCAGAAGCCCAAGAACGTACTCATGGTCATCATGGGCGGCGACTATGGCTTCCCCACTCGGAGGAAGCACAAGCTCGCTCTGCGGCACATAATGGCAATTGAGCCAGCCGTCCCAAGATACCTAAAGTACTCGGAGGTTCCAATCACCTTCTCCAGGGCAGATCAGTGGAACAGCTACGACGAACCAGGGCAATTACCACTCGTCCTGGACCCCACGGTGGCAGGATCACAACTCACCAAGGTGCTCATCGACGGTGGGGCGGGGCTAAACGTGCTATTCTCTGGCACCCTGAAGAGGATGGGTCTCGACATTGAAAAAATGTTGACCCCCACCGAATCCCCGTTCTACGGCATTGTCCCTGGGAATGGCAGTCTCCCTCTCGGCCAAGTCACATTACCAGTCACATTCGGCACACAGGAGAACTACAGGACGGAGTACATCAAGTTCGAGGTGGCGGACTTCGAGACCTCCTATCAAGCCATCCTCGGACGTCCTACTTTGGCCAAGTTCATGGCCATCCCGCACTATGTCTATCTCGTCCTCAAGATGCCAGGACCCAGAGGCGTCATCTCTATCCGCGGCGACTTGCGACGATCATACAACTCCGACAGAGAGGCTGTGGAGTTTGCGGCTACCACTCAGGTACCCAACGCTATGGTCCAGATCTTCGCAGCGGCTCAGAAGCTGAAGCAGTCATAGTACGTTAGTACGAGGTCCCCAGCAAGGAGCCCGGACCACACAAGGCGGCCATCCCTGAAGATGTGACGACCAAGGACGCACCACTACTGGAAGGAGACCAGTCGAAGACCACCAAGATCGGGGCCGGCCTAACCCCGAAATAGGAAGGCGAGCTCGTCAGGTTCCTGCAAGCCAGCCGCGACATCTTTGCGTGGAAACCTGCAGATATGCCAGGAGTGCCAAGGAACCTGATCGAGCACAGCCTTAACGTAGATCCTAAAGCTACACCCAAGAGGCAACGGTTGCGACGGTTCGCAACCGACAAGCGAGAGGCGATCAAGAAGGAGCTGGCGAAGCTACTCGCCGCAGGATTCATCAAGGAAGTTTTCCACCCCGACTGGTTGGCAAACCCAGTCTTGGTGAGAAAGAAGAACAACAACGAGTAGCGCATGTGCGTCGACTACACTGATCTCAACAAGCATTGCCCCAAGGATCCCTTCGGATTACCGCGCATCGACCAGGTTATTGATTCCACGGCTGGCTGTGCCTTACTTTGCTTTCTTGATTGCTACTCGGGTTATCACCAGATATCTCTGAAAGAGGAGGATCAAATCAAGACGGCGTTCATCACCCCTTATGGTGCTTATGCTTACACCACGATGTCTTTTGGGCTGAAGAACGCTGGTGCGACTTACCAGCGCGCGATCCAACTCTGCCTTGAGAAGCAACTTCATCGCAACGTGGAAGCCTATGTCGATGATGTGGTCGTAAAGACTAGAAAACCAGAAGAACTCATCACTGATCTGGAGGAGACCTTCGCATCCCTACGAAAGTGGCAATGGAAGCTAAATCCAACCAAGTGTGTCTTTGGAGTACCCTCCGGGAAACTTCTCGGGTTCATCATCAGCCACCGCGGCATCGAGGCCAACCCCGAGAAGATCAATGCCATCACGGCAATGGAAGCTCCAAAGACCATCAAAGACATCCAGAAGCTCACTGGGTGCATGGCGGCGCTGCACCGATTTATCTCGCGACTTGGAGAGAGGGGCCTTCCCTTCTTCAAGCTACTCAAAAAAGGCGACAAGTTCCAATGGAACGAAGAAGCGGCAGCAGCATTGGCGGATCTCCAGCAACATCTTCAAAAACCGCCAATCCTGACTGCTCCGCAGGACGACGACAAAGAATTGCTGCTCTACATCGCAGCAACGACTCATGTGGTGAGCACTGTATTGGTGGTCGAGCGCGCCGAGGACAATCTTGCATATCCTGTGCAGAGGCCGGTTTACTTCGTCAGTGAAGTACTCACAGAGTCCAAAGTTCGATACCCAGCTAGTGCAAAAACTACTCTACGCAATACTCATCACATCCAGGAAGCTACGCCACTACTTCGACATGCGTTCACCATCACGGTGGTGACCGAGTTTGGCTTGGGCGATATCTTACATAACCCGGACGCGACCGGGCGAATTCCAAAGTGGGCCGTCGAGCTTGGCGCCCTCAGCATCGAGGTCAAATCCAAGAAGGCCATCAAGTCGAAGGTGCTGGCAGACTTCATGGCAGAGTGGCACGAGAATCAAGTGGATATCCCCGTTAGCAGACCAGAGCACTGGACCATGTACTTCGAATGGCTCCCTGAAACTCGAAGGCGCCGGCGCAGGAGTACTTTTTATCTCGCCCAAGGGCGATCAACTCAAAAATGTTCTGCAAATCTTCTGAAGGTGTCCAACAATGAGGCTGAGTACGAGGCCTTGCTACATGGTCTACGACTCGCAATTTCTCTGGGAATCAAGAGGCTGATGGTGTACTGCGACTCCTCTGTCGTCATCAACCATTGCAACAAGGATTGGGATCGCCAGAAGGAGAACATGGATGCTTATTGCGAAGCTGTGCACAAGCTAGAGAACAAATTCGCAGGGCTCGAGTACCATTGGGTGATCCGTGATGACAACGTCGCTGCTGACGTACTCTCCAAGCTCGGATCCACTCGTGCAGAAGTTCCAGCAGGAGTCTTCGTTAACGCTTTGGTTGTCTTATAAGACTACTCTAGCTTCTAATACTTCCGGAGTTCCCTTTGATACTTGTTGATTCAACAATGTATACATCGGTCAAAATCTGAAGAGTAGCTCACATGACTACTTCCAGGATCCCTGAGTACTTAGATTTAACTAAGACCAGGCTGAACACCTGTAGAGGCCAGCTAGCCTTATAAAGCAACTACCCACAAGTGGTAATTTTAAATCTCTGAGTACTTATTTGAAAGTATTTTAGAGTCTACTTCGAAAGACGAGTAGTAATTTCAAATCTCTGAGTACTTATTTGAAAGTATTCTAGAGTCTACTTCGAAAGATGAGTAGTAAATTAAAAATATCTGAGTACTTATTTGAAGGTACTCTAGAGTCTACTCCACAGTATGAGTAGTGATTTTTAAAATCTTCAAGTACCAGTTATCAAGTGCTTTGAAGTACAACTCGCAAAATGAGTAACAATTTCATGGCACAATCGTGTCAAAGCAGTTGCAATTCATACTGCGCATATATATACATAATATATACATATCATACATATGTTGCAATACATCTGTTTCTTACAGGATTACAAAGTTAGAAGAGCTTCAAGTTCTCTACAACTTCTGCTGCTATGGGATCAAAGTGCTTCAGGTGTTCATCAAATTAGGTCCTTTCACAGTCCTTTGCTCTACCAGTCGGAACATCATCTATCTCCGCTTCTGGGAAGAATGACTGGACGACCGCCAGCACGTGATCTGCCACATAGCAGCAGATCTTCTTCAAATAGGCAGTGAACTTGCCGGGGGCTTCCTGGATACACTGCAAGAGTGGTTTGAATGACTCTTCGGGCGCATCATGATTAATGGAATTCACCAATGTGGTGGTCGCCTCAACCCGTTGCAAGTTATCAAGCCAAAGGAAACTCAAACAGAGATCACGCATGCATATCTATGTGCACCTGTGTTACAAGCAAGCAAGACCCGGCAGCCGTTATATCAACGCATTGCCAGGCTCGACTTCAGCTTGTGCCGCGGTACTGCTGTATCGCCAATATGCTCGTGATGAACTCAAACTAGTCGGAATCAACTCTGACTAGTCCGCTTCATCGACAAATGACAACAAACAAGCTAAGTTACTTGTTTCAATTATTTTTATTCAAATTTTGTTCTAACAAAGATTGGCCACGCGCCGACTACTTTGTTCGGATGACAACTCTCTAGGCCGCGCAGCGTGCTATCACATCTTCGTCAGCTTCCATGCTCGGGGGCTGACGCTAAAATTACAACTCGGTTCGCCATCAGGCTTACCTAGTTGTCTTGCTTCAGCATATTTGAGTCGCCAAGTACCAATGATGGGGCCTCGACTACATTGGCACCTGACTCTTGTTTCTGGGGAGATCGTGGCGTGACAAGTCAACCACAACCTCCTCTGTTTTACTACTCTATTGATGGTGGCTATTTCGACTACATACTACTTGATGCATCTCTGCTGGCTCCTATGCTCGGGGGCTGGGTGCAAGAAAACCACTCGATTAACAAGATTCGATGTGACCATTATTTCTGGATGATGATCTCCAAGATGATTCGATGAACATTAAGCTCGCTGGACCCTTGAATTGATCATTCTGAATCGTTTCAAGGCTCGGGGGCTGATAGGCTATATACAACGACTGCTGATTTTATTTTTTCTGAAGAATAAAGATTTAAATCAAGACCCTCGGCTTGATTCTTTGATTCAACCCAAGGCTCGGGGGCTACTTGATATCAAGTGCAATTTTTCCAAAATTGCACATTTCAAGAACAAGATGAAGATTCAAGATTCCGTGGACCCTCAACCTGATTCTTCGATTCAACTTAAGGCTCGGGGGCTACTCCATATGGAGTGCGATTTTTATCGCACACCATATAATATTTTGAAGACTACTGATTTGATCAAAATAAACGGGGCTTAAGCACCTCATGGCCTCGTGACAACCAAGACCTGTCCAAGACTGATCAAGCACTCGAAGAACTCGAAAAAGCACTCGATTGGCTTGGCAAGCACTCGGTTGACGATACTCGACGATGAAGCGCTTGGGGGCTTGTTGGAGGTACGACCATGGGCCCACAGGGACGCATGGATTATCTCCAGAAGGAGTCGTACCAAGCGTGAAGACTGCGAGTAGAGTACTGCAAGGACTCTTCTCGTTATGGAAACTAGTCGTATGACTTGTAAACTACTCGGATTGGCTTGAAAAGCACTCTACGAGTTGTAATTGGTTAGGATTCTACTCGAAACCAACCTTGTAACCCTGCCCGCCGTGTATATAAGGCTGGGCAGGGACCCCCTCCAAAAGAGAGAACGACCAAGTCTCTCAACAGAGAGACAGACGATCTCATCAATACAAACCACCATACAGGACGTAGGGTATTACGCCATCTAAACGGCCCGAACCTGTCTAAAATCCTGAGTCTCTTAGCCTTTGCGTTCCTGATCTCGGCGAAACCCACCTGAAACTCTACTACCTCGGGATACCCCTCAGTAGGATTGACGGTAGAACACCGACACTTGATCTGCTTTTTGGTCTTCTATTTTGCAGGTAAAACATTTGCTCCATGAGCACTCGGTTCTACAGATACACAGCGGAAATAGCAATATTTGGACTGGCCCTTGGTTTGAGGGCTGGGAAAACATTCATAGCCACATAAACCTATCTCGCACTCAGCAAAGCCTACCCAACACTGTCTCTGATCTATGGAACCAGCAGCAACTTTCTTGGAATCACTCAGTAATTACATCATCCTTCCTCCACCCAGCAGCCACCTCCATCTTAGACACAGCCAAAGTCCTTTCCTCTGAGCCAGACCGTCTCTGTTGGAAGCCTTCCAGGCAAGGAACTTGCTCCACAAAAGAAGCATACAAATGCCTTTTCAACCAGTCAGCTCACTGTCTGCCTTTGCAAGGACCACGACGCATATCCTCACAAGCCTTGTCCATTCTTACAATTACTTGGAAGCATAAAACTGTTCCTCCCAGGATTAAATCTTTTACCTGGAGATTAATCAGACATTCACTTGCCACTGGTCAAAGAGCAGGTTCTCTGAGCCAAAGAATTGAAAAAACATGTAAACTCTGGTAAGAACGAGAATGACTTTCATATCTTTTTTGAATGTGATTTTGCAAGAGCAGCCTCTACACATTTATGTGTGGGAAAGGCTGTGCGCTAAACAATCTGCCCCTATACCCCGCATAGTGCGGGAGCCTACGGCACTGGGTACGCCCCTTTTTTTTTAGGTTTGGTTCTCAGCTGATCCACAAGGACTGACCGGCTGACAATACAACAAGACGGTGTGCAGGAAACTCTCCACACTCTCCTGAATTTTAATTACTCGGACTCCCTTTTGCAGCAGGTCCTTACTAGGTTATGGTACTTGTGGCGGGCCCGGAATGATCTTAGGTTCAGTAACAAGAAATGGTCGGTGCACAAAGTTTGCTGTGTGATTTGGGCTGACATTGCTATCAATACTCTATTTGCCTCTACTTGTGTTGTTGCAGGAAGGGGTAATCTTGTTCGGGTAGGACAGATCAGGAATGCAATGCAGCGCTCAGTGTTGGACGCAAATCTTCATACAACTTTGCTTGGTCCTCGGCGAAGGATAGGCGGTCAAGTTGCAATAAACACTCTTACGTTTGTCCCCAGGAATCCCTTCTGATGAGGACATCTCAGGGCATGATTTGGCCAGGCGCACAACAGTGTAGGCGGCAGCCGTGGAGCACGGTTTGGCCAGGCGCACGACAGTGTAGGCGGCAGTCGTGTCCAATGGGAGTACGGATTAGCCAGGCGCAGAACAGTGCAGGCGCACGACGGTGTAGGCGGCCCATGGGCTAGGCGCAGAACAGTGTAGGCGCACGACGGTGTAGGCAGCAAAGCCGTGCACGTCCGAATTATCCCACCTTGCTTAGCTTGGGAGGACCAAGCCACCTTAAAAGGGAGAGCCACCCTTCCCCTATTGGACTAGTCTTTTGGGGCGATTGGGCCTTTCCCTGAGAGGTGTGCTGGGCCGGACTCATCATTTGGTATCAGAGCTGGGCCCTTGTTAAGAAGGGGAGGATGATGAGGACATCTCAGGGCATGATTTGGCCAGGCGCACAACAGTGTAGGCGGCAGCCGTGGAGCACGGTTTGGCCAGGCGCACGACAGTGTAGGCGGCAGTCGTGTCCAACGGGAGTACGGATTAGCCAGGCGCAGAACAGTGCAGGCGCACGACGGTGTAGGCGGCCCATGGGCTAGGCGCAGAACAGTGTAGGCGCACGACGGTGTAGGCAGCAAAGCCGTGCACGTCCGAATTATCCCACCTTGCTTAGCTTGGGAGGACCAAGCCACCTTAAAAGGGAGAGCCACCCTTCCCCTATTGGACTAGTCTTTTGGGGCGATTGGGCCTTTCCCTGAGAGGTGTGCTGGGCCGGACTCATCACCTTCCCTTCTGTTTTGCAGGGTCATCACAACCAAAGCTCGTGGCCTCCTGTTGTCATTGGGTTTTCTGATGCAGCGCTAACCCCGGATGGCCATAGTTCTGTTTCAAGATGTGCAGGGCTAGGAGATCATGCTGGACCTGAGGACTTCTCATGCATGTTGTGTCCATATTCAGGCAAATTCGCAGGTCCTTTCAGTCATCATGGCGGAACTGGAGGCTCTGTTCTTGGGAGCGAATGCAGCTGCCCTACTACACCATCACCCTTTTTGGTTGGCTTCTGAGAGCCTCCTGACTGTCCAGCATATGCAGAAAGAATTGTCTCAAGCGCCATGGACACTTCGACCAAGACTTTCTGAACTAAAGTTCCTTCAACAAAGGCATCCTTTTGAGGTGATGAAGATCCCACGAGAGGAGAATGCGTTTGCTCATCGCCTAGCAGTACGGGCGAAGATGAGGCATACTGGTAGTGCCAATAGTATGTCGTGTGCTTGTTTGTATCATAACCAGGGTTGTATTGTGTTACAGCTGTTGTGCTCAGTGTCGTGGGGTCCTTTGAAGAGATCTTTTACAGTACATAATACTACGAACTGATAGTACGGTAGTATAATCGGTTTTTTGCTGTGGATAAAAAAGTAATCTGTACTCATTTGGACCGCACCGTGCGAGCCGTCCGTCATGCGTTCATTTCACCGCGCCCGTGCCCTCCGTTCCCCATGGCCGCCGCCGACCCGCGCTGCCGCCTCCATTTTTTGTTTCCAATCATACCCCTATACTACCTATGAATACTACCCATACTACCGTAAAAAACCGGTAGTACAGAATTAATTTTAGCCGTCGAATCTTTCGAAATAGGTCCTTTTTATGACATACGAGTCCTTTCCAAACAGTAGTACAATGTAGTATTGTGTACCGTAAAAAACCGCCCTTTGAACCTCTCATCTGTACATTGTTTCCAAAGTTCAATGGAAGTTCCTTATCAAAAAAAAAATGGTGCTTACATGTCATGGTCAGATATGATTGTCAAGCAAGTTGTGGTGAGGAAGCGACAAGAACGAACAAATGTGTTAGCTACAGTGCTAGCTAGTAGCTAGCAAGCAAGATGTGAATTTAAAATCTCATCCAGCGACGACTTTCTTTGCAAATTGTGCTAGTTGCGAGTTGCGACAAGACACAAATAAAGTAAACTAAAACCAGCATATGACACGCCCACGGGATGAGACCATATTTGTGTCTCTCTCAGCATATGACACGCCGAGCCGGGAGTTGCTCGAGCCTCTCTCTCAAGTCTCAACTCCCCACCACCGTCCTCCGCCCACTGACTATCATCCGCGTCCCCACCGCCGGCTGGCCGTCTGCTGCCCTGGTGTGCCACAACATCGCCTGGCGTCTCTTCTCTTCTGGCCGCTTCGGCGGCCGGCGCCGTTCTCCCCATCGATCAGGTAGGCCTCGATCAACTCCTCTCCTTCTGTCAGGATCTTCCATTCCCTGCTTTCTTCCAAGTTCCTGACACACCTTCTATCTCGTCTCCGAAGTACTAACGCAACCAAGGTGTGATCCTGCTCTTCCATCTACTTATGGCTTTTGCTGCTTTTTTTTTCTTGAAATGCTGATTTCAAGGTATCCTCCACCTCCTTATGGCATTTGTAACTTTTTTTTTTTTTGCTGGTAAAGGGCTTCTGCAACTTCAGCTAGATGTATTGAGATTTTGAGGTCTTCTTCGGTGCTCCATACTACCCTATGGTAGTATGGAGTATGGAGGGATGAGCAATTTTGTAATTAGACTGTAATATATTTTTTTATTGGAGCTCCTAACCTAAATGAACATATGTGTAAAAAGAAATAAATATATCGGACCAAATGAGTATAAAAATAAAAATAATTTTTCTCATAATACCCCTATACCACTATATTACTCGATCTATACCACATTATATCACATGTTAAAAATATTTTTTCCCATAATACCCCCATACTACTATACTACTCGACCTATACTACCTTATACTACATGTGAAGGTCTAGTAGTATACAACTAATTTGGACCGTCAGATCCTTTTATACTGGTCCTTTTTGAACACCAGTATAAGGTAGTATGGAGCACCAAAGAAAACCTCGAGATTTTACTAGGTATTGTTCATGGGTGTGGATATTGTCATGGTTGTAGGCTAACATATTGTAATTAGAGCTCCATTTTGAGAGTCTGTTGCCTGATACATGTGAATTTGGCATCTCATTTTCATATATGACATTCTGTGTCTAATCTCGTTATTCCTTTCGCATGCATTTAACTGGTGTATATCAGCGTTAAGGTGGTGATAGTAACAAGCAGTGCAAAATTAGTCAAGCTGGTGGCACATGCATGTACAACGCTCCAGCTGATCCAATTGGTAGTCAGAGTCTCAATTTAGTCAAGCTGAATCACTGGTTGCAGTCAGAGTCCCGTCTACTTCACGTGCCAACTTGATCGAGTAGGTGACCTGCTTTGTATGCTCCACACACACCAAAAAAAAAAGAAGGAAAAATCAAGTATACAGTCAGAGTTTCTGTTGCACAAGCATCAACATGACCTTGGTACTAGTTCCAAATAAAAGTAGAATTAGTCATGGTCCATCATCGTTTTCAAGTCCATTATTCATAACAGGTGTCTCTGATCCGTACCAATCGTCCATGTGATCTGTATGTTGACAGGGCAAAACTAAAGCCATCATCCCTTGAAGAAAAATCAACACAATAATGCGGACAAGGTTGATCTTGCTGTCATGCCTGCTGCTAGCAGCAGCATCAATGGCTTCCCGCACTACTCTTGAATCCAAGAACACCTCAGGCTGCCCTGGCAGCTGCGGCAACATATCCATCGACTACCCGTTCGGCATCGGCACCGGGTGCTTCCGAAATGGCTTCGAGATCATCTGCGACCACGCCACCGGCACGCCAACTCTCGCCGGCGCCACGCAGCCCGTCCCGGTCAACCTCCTCTCCATCAAGACGGCAGAGGCCCGCGTGATGCTCCCCGTCGCGTGGGAGTGCTTCAAATCCTCTAACAAAATGTACGCCTCCAGCGACGGTGACGTGCACTTCAACCGCGGACGACGTCTACCGCATCTCCAACACCCACAACCACCTCATTGTCATCGGCTGCAACACTCTAGGCTACACCCAGAGCCAACGGAGTGAGGGAAATGGCTACTACTCCTATGCCTACTACACCGGCTGCATGTCCTTCTGCAACAATTCGGATAGTGCGGTCGATGGCGCCTGCGCGGGCGTCGGGTGCTGCCACGTCGACATCCCGCCGGGCCTCACCAACAACAACATGGCCTTCGAACAGTACAACCACACGTCGGTGCTGGGCTTCAGCCCCTGTGACTACGCTTTCCTGGTGGACAAGGATAGCTACACCTTCCGTACAGCTCACCTGAAGATGGACACCAACACCATGATGCCGGTGTGGTTGGATTGGGCCATCCGCGACAGCATGTCCTGCGACGAGGCGAAGAAGAAGGCGGAGAGCTATGCGTGTGTGAGCACCAACAGTGAGTGCCATGATTCTTCCAATGGGCCTGGGTACGTCTGCAACTGCAGTATGGGCTATCAAGGCAATCCCTATGTCGCCAGCGGCTGTACTGGTAAGTGTCCATTTGTTTGGTATGAAGATGGTTCAGTATATTTTGGAGGAAAACAAATTTAAAATTCTGAATTTCGACCGGTCGTCGCTTTGATCAATTCTTACTGAATAGAATTATACATTGTCCATCTTGGTAGTACGTGTTAATTACGTGAGAACTAATTGTTAGTTCAATTAGTATATATATAGTGGCGCCACTCCTATGTGTGTTCTCAGTGTTCCACTCGACTTGCTGACACTGGCTCAAGGTAGCAAATCGTTTGCCACTTACAACCTACTACAAGAGAGTGACATAGTTAATTGCACCTATAACCTTATATTTCAAAAGGTCAATTTCATTTCTAGTTGGTTTTCCTTTATCATGGATAGTGTTATATCGCTCCGAGTATACTTTATAGACATCGTTGGTAAACAATGCAGATATCAACGAGTGCGAACATAAGGAGTATCCATGCCGAGGCATTTGTGAGAATACATCGGGTTCCTATGAATGCAAATGCCCTAGTGGTTCCCACAGTGCCGATCCATTTAATATTCCCTGCAACCCCAGTTTTCCTCTTGCAGCAAAAGTCGTCACAGGTATATATGATCCCTATGCATATATATTTTTCACTTCTTACTCACCCCTAGTAAGTTCCCAAGCTATATGTATTTCTTGTTATATATTAATTTAATACATAGGGTCCTTAATTTCATAGGACAATGACATGGCCATTTCAGATACTAATTATGGACGCTACCTAACGTAATGCGATCTATTGGACAACCTTTAAACTTGATGTACAAGACGCGCCCAACTGAAGGACATGGCAAGTACATCACATGAGAACATAGCAATCTAGTTTTTTTTTTATCTACAGGGCAAGGTGAACTAAGTAAATAGAGGAATAACTAGAATTATTTTGTTTCGATATAAATTAGGTGGATGCTTTTGACTAGTTAGTAATTATGAAATTCAGCAGTGCTTTTTTGTAGAAAATATTTGAGAAAAATTGTAGATGATTTTTTTATTAACACTTTAAGTATGTATGTTGTTTTGTAGGTACAATAGGTGGACTTTTCATCATAGCAATTGTGGTGTTCATATTTCTTCTTGGAAAAGAGAAACGGAAGATGAAAGAATTCTTTAGAAAGAATGGAGGGCCTATAATTGAAAAGGTTAATAAAATTAAGCTATTCAAAAAGGAGGAGCTAGAGCCAATACTGAAAACAAGTAATCGTATTGGACAAGGTGGCTTCGGTGAGGTTTACATGGGGTATCTTAGAGATGAAATTCAACCAGTAGCAGTCAAGAAACCCAAGGTTGATGTTAAATTGGCAAACCAATTTGCCAATGAAGTTATCATTCAATCTCGAGTCTTGCATAAGAATATTGTTAACCTCATAGGTTGTTGCCTAGAGGTTGATGTCCCAATTTTGGTCTATGAATATGTGTCCAATGGTAGCCTTGATAAAGTTCTGCATGACAACAACAGGATGCCTCTTGACTTGGATCTACGCTTACAGATTGCTGCACAATCAGCAAAGGGCGTAGCTTATATGCATTCAGAAATCACAACACCGATTCTCCATGGTGATGTTAAACCAGCTAATATCCTTTTGGATGAGGACTTTGTACCAAAGATCTCTGACTTCGGTACATCTAGGATGATTACCATTGAAGAAAATTACACAAGCACCATCATTGGTAACTGGGGCTACATGGATCCAGAATATGTGCAAACAGGCTTATATACGAGTAAAAGTGACGTCTACAGTTTTGGAGTTGTGCTCTTAGAACTCATTACGAGGAAGAAGGTCTTAGATCCTGACATCAATAACTTACTTGGGAATTCCCTTGACACCTACACAAAGAAGAAGAAAGTGATCGAGCTTGTTGACCCAGAAATTTCAGCAAAAGGAACCATTGGGATTTTTCATAGTTTGGCAGAAATTATTGTGCAGTGTCTAAATCTTGATGTTGATCAAAGGCCCGAGATGGCAGATGTAGCAGAGCGTCTTCAATTTCTATTGAAGTGATCTTATTTTGTAGATAGAAGAGAAAACACTATTTGTTGATGAGTTGATGCTTGTTTGATGTGTATAAATGTAGGGACAAATCTCACACAAAAATGAGGTAGCGTCCTTCCTTGTTGAGAAAGAGAGCATAACTGATTAACCCATAGTGTTATTGCACCATAATAACAGAAGTACAGAACATGACTCCAGTCAGCTATGGGGCGTTTCTATTGACAAAAGCAAACGCTTAGGGCATGTACAGCCCACAGACGACCTGGCGTCTGCGCAGAACCTCGAATTTAGCATACAGACAGGTGTACAGACAGCTCATACAACCCACAGACAAATAGGTCGTCTGTAAGCTGTTTAATGCTTTGCATGTAGTTTAAGATCAACTACAAATATATTTGTGTATACCATTGTGTGGCAATTTGATAGAATAATATCAAGCATAAATAACAGAAACATGATTACAATAATAGTTCACACATGGCCATTCAAACTGAAACTTGCTTGCTGTACACGATCATATTTGAGAAACATCTTCATGTTTTTATGCACAAAGCATTGCCAAGCGAAACTGTCCTGTGACTTCAACTGACGAAACTGAATGGAGATTATGATGGACACTTTGAGCACATTTTGAGCTATCTTCAGAAAAGAATTTCTCCAATTTTTTATATGAACATACTGCTGTAAGATGCAAAATGGAATCCTGGATATATGGACATTCATCATGCTAGATATCAAAGGAATTAAACATTGTTTTCTACTTATTTGGAGAATCCCAAGATGGATAAATAAAACTAAGTCTGAAGAGTTAACTGTCGAAATTGACAGACTTCAAGTTTTACAGTTTTGGTCGATCTGTTGGAGTTCAAATCTCTTGGTTGGTTAATCTTTTGATATGTCACCAAAAACGAAAGTTGGAGACCAATGATCCAGCTACAACTTTTATATAGGAAGTTTGAAAAGTTTGGTTACGAATTTTGGAGAAAGATTGAAGGAAAGGGTTGGGGAAAAAAATGAAGCTGCCGCCTCTAACCTTGGGAATCTCCTTGAGCAAGCAAATACCCGACGAAGGCCAACCAGATATGGAGGAGCTCGCCGGCGACAAGAGAGTCTAGGGACGAATCTTCTGCAGCGGATCTGGCCTTCGCCGGCCAAGCCATGGACCTGCACAGGAAGAGAGATGGAGCCCGTGACATGAGAGATGGGGCGGAGAAAAAGGAAGATAGAGAGACAGGGGCGGCTGGGAGCAACGTTGGAGAGGGAAGCGGCGGCGACGGTGGAGCTGCGACCGGCCAGGGCGCCGGCGAGGCTGCGTCCGGCGGAGCAGATGGCGGGTTGGGGGCAAAGCTCGGCACCTCGTGGTGCTGGTTTTGGCGCACGCGGAGGAATTGGGGAGAGGGGAGAGCGCGGGCGTGCGGGATCCGCCGGCGTCGTCGCCTGGAGAAGACGCGAGGTACAGCGCGGCGCTTGTCGTCTGTAGAACCTTGGGGAACGGGACGGAGCCGTCCTTTCGCGAGGCGACGCGGGGGTCGTCTGTAGCCGGGCGCGGGGAGGAAAATGCAAATATGCCGGTATACCGACGGGGTATACCGACGGGCTGTACATGCCCTTATGCATATGTTGCAACATTATTGTTTTATGAAAAAAAGGAGACGGGATTATGTCTGTTGTGTTAAATGCAAGATGACTTCATTATATCTAGAAAGGTGAAGCTGTTAACAGCATTTTTTTTGACACATCTACTCGAGGCGACGCGGGGGCCTAGCGATTCTTAACCTAATATATTCATGTTGCTCTCTTTTGACAAACTTAATTTAGTACTATTTAGTTTCCCTCTTAATCACAACATCAATAACGTATTTAGTAAGTACAATAAAACATGAGCTAAGCCAAACATGTATTGCTCCGTGGCAAAAAAAAAATGTATTACCTCTTTTTTTACCAAAGTTAGCAAGGAATCCTTACCAATTTTTTATAATTATTTATTTCTAGACCCATTTAATTCACTCATACGGAGAATTGAGTGTTCTATGGCTTATGGTCGTTGGGTCCATTTAATTTGGTAAATGTTCTATGGCTTACGGAGCCATTTAATTTGGTAAATGTTCCTTATGGTCGTTGGGTCCTCGACTGAACACATCTGCTCGCATCTTTCTAAATTTATTTGGAAATTAACCAGCGCTATTATTTTAGAGGTAGGTGATGTGTCTATGGACATGAAGACATCTATAATGACTTTGTCAATCTCAAGATGGTGTTGGCTAAGCTCTCATAAGATATGTTGGCTTAGTATCTTCGCGTGATGCTCATAAGGGTGTGGTAGCGTATATGTATTGATTTGGAAAAAAAAATGATTGGTTATATAGGTTAGGGCTGAATCTTGGGCCCAATCAGCTACGTGTCATGTGTGGTATGTCTTTTTTTTTTTTTTTTTTTTTTTGAAAAGAGCAAAGCTCTGCTTTTTTAAAGCTATAAGGTTTGATACAAAGATTCAACAACCATCCAGCACAAAAGAAACAAGGAAAAGCTCTCTAGAGCTCAACAATATCTGACACCAAAGAGTTGCCTAATTGGACAGACCCTAACCAGAGCTCCATTTTCTTTAGAACACCATTGATCTTTTCATCATCAGAAGCCTTCAGTAGGGGACGCCAGCTCTGCAGAAAACAAAGAGCACGTCGGATTACTTCCAGGAGGCTTTTGGGGAATGATTTCTCTATAGCCATTTTGTTTCTCACATTCCACATTGCCCAAGCGATACCTGCAAAAAGAAAAATGCACAGTTTTGTTTTGAGCTTTAGCTTCCCTGAGAACCAGCTCCCTTGCAGGTTTTCCCAGGAAGTTGGAAATTCCCCTAGCTGAAAATTTTCTCTCACGCAACACCAAGTAAATTGAGCTAAAGAGCAGGAGAAAAGGATGTGATTAATAGTCTCACATCTACCACACAGGCAACAATTTTCACTTCCTTTCCAACCTCGTTTTTTCAGTGCATCTGCAGTCTGAAGCTTATTGTGATCAACTTGCCAGAGAAAAAATTTGATCTTTAAGGGTAACTTTGTTTTCCAAACATTGTTTCTTTGAGCGATCATCACACCCCTGTGAGTGATAGCCCTATATAAGGATTTTGTTGTGAACTGCTTAGAACTATTCAACACCCATTCTACATCATCAGAGCTATCGAGGTCCATTTGTACTTCTTGAAGCAACAGCAACAAGTTGTCCCAAAGTTGGCTCTCTTCATCATTGAGAGATCTTCTAAATTCAATAGATCATCCTTCTTCAAAGATGCAATCCTCTATAAGAATACTTGGGTCAACACAGATGTTGAACAGGGCAAGAAATTGGATTTTCAAAGGAGTTGAACCCAGCCAAACATCTGTCCAGAAACAAGTTTTGGACCCATCTTTCACCTTATGAATAGCTCCCCATTTGAAGTAATGTTTGACTTTATGTAATCCTTGCCAAAACTGAGAAGAACCTTTAATTCTAGAGTTAAAAAATTACCATCTGGCATATATTTGGCCACTAATAATTTATGCCATAATTCATCAGACCCTTTACTGATTTTCCAAATCCACTTGACTAGTAGACACTCATTCATAATCTGAGTGTTGATAATGCCCAAACCTCCTTGGTCTTTAGGCCTACTGATGGTCTCCCATCTAGCCATGTGAAATTTGGAGCAACCTTCAGCACCTTGCCAAAAAAATTCCCCCCTCACCGAGTCCATCTCCCCATGAGATCCTTTAGGTAGCAGATAAAAACCCATCATATACATAGGTAAGCTTGTCAAGCAGGAGTTAGTCAAGATCAGCTTCCCTCCTGAAGATATAATTTACCCTTCCATGGGTCCAACCTCTGATCATCTTATCTTTGAGTCCAACAAAAGCTTTAATTCCCAATCTATTATTAGAAATTGGTATTCCCAGGTATTGCATAGGCAAAGATCCCAATTTACAATTTAACATGTTTGCTAACCCTTCTTTCTCTTCTTGGCCCATGCCAAAAGCAAACACTTCACTTTTGTGAAAGTTTATCTTAAGTCCAGAAAGCCACTCAAAGCAATAAAGCAACAATTTTAGATTCAAGACTGAATTCTCATATCCATCAATCATGATCACAGCGTCATCAGCATATTGAATATGAGAAATCCCCAGGAATCAAGTGTGATACTACTCCAACTATATGCTTCTTATCACTGCTTTATCTAGTAGAGCACTTAACACATTAGCAACTAGATAGTTTTCACTCCTCGTTATTAACAATAAAAGCGGAAAATGATAGTTTTCACTCCTCGTTACTTTTTCCCCCTTTTTGCGAAGGGCGCTGCTCGTTACTCTTCAAACCCGACGTTAGGGGGGGGGGGGGGGGGAGGAGGAGGATGCACCGCTCATCGGACCAGCAACAAAGTAATGTTTGTGCATTAGGCTAATGTTTCTTAATAAAAAACTTATGCGGGAACATGAACTGGGAAAAAAGATTTTTGTCGACTAAACTATGTGAATTAGGATCCAAAGTCCAAACCAATCTCCACTGACAAACCCTGCGTACTGGTAGGCTAAGGCCCTGTTTAGATTCCTCAAAACCATCACATTTTCACGAAAAGTTATCCACGTAGAGAACCGTCACATAGAGAACCGTATCAATTCATTTCTATCTTTATGCACGCTTCCATAGAAACAATACTTTTCCGTAGTTTCCACCCTTTTCACAATCTAAACACAGCCTAATTGTAAGTTTGTAACCTGTGAGCTGTGAGTTTGGTCACCAAACCCACCAGAAGCAACCTAGCACTCTACTCTCTCCCCATTTTAATTTTGTATAATCCAAATTATCCAAATACCAACCCGTTTATCTGATGTCGCAGCAAATACAGTCCCTACTTCCGGTCTACGTACGCCACCCCACATCTTCGTGTCCCCAGCGCCGGCCGTCCCCCCGTGACGTCATCCGTGGACCGAGCCCACAGATCCCTGCCCACGCGCACCAGCCAAACGTGCCCGTGCTGTCCGATTGGCTACTTGCGCGCTACTACTACTCTTTTGACTCGGAGTGGCCGCTACTCTACCCCACCCCCCTCTTAATCCTCACCCATTCCGCCCGCCGCCGCCACTAAACCCTAGCGCCGCGGCTTCCTCCTTCCTCCCGGATCTCCGCGACCGCGCGCCGGATCCGACCGCCATGTCGTCCGGCGGAGGCAAGGGCGCCGCCGCCAAGGGCGGTGGAGGCAAGGGAGGCGGAGGTGCGAGCTCGTTGGTGGTGGTCGTGTTCTCCGTGTGGTGGTGTCGAATTTTTTCGCTGGATTTTGAGATTTTGCCTTTTGGATGCCGGGTTTGCAGGGGGGAAGAAGAAGGAGGTTAAGAAGGAGACGAAGCTCGGGATGGCGTACAAGAAGGACGACAACTTCGGGGAGTGGTACTCCGAGGTGCGGTCGGTGCTAGTTCGCTCCGTTTTGTTCTGATCGAGGATTGCTCCCGTTTAGATTTGGGGCTGCCGTACTGCTAATTTGGTTTAGGCTGTTGCGATGGGGTGTGCGGTTGTGATGGGGATGAAATTCGACGGTCGTTGACTGCCTGAGCTGGGTGGATTCGATGTGGTGGTTTGGGATTGCTGTTCCGGCAGCTAGGAGTTTTGGCCTTTGTGACCAAACGCCATTATGATTCTAGATTGTAGTCGCCAATCATGGTTTTAGTGTTTGTTGTGTGGATACACTGTTATTCTAGATTTGTTGCCAATGATGGTTTTATTGTTTGTTGTGCGGATACACCGTTACAATGCTGATTTAGTTGCTGATGAAGGTTTTAGTGTTTGTTCTGTGGATGTAGCTAGTCATCTGTTATGGAATTATAATGGGGAAATCCTACTAGAATTATTTCCCTAAGTGGCTAGATTTCACACCAAAATTGCAAAACATGCTGTGACAATCACCAGCTTTCCTTAGTTGCAAAGAGCTGTACTGGTTGGTTCGTCTTAATGTTACAGATGCAGCAATGCCATTAAGTACGTATTCAAACTGTGCTATTCCCCTGCTCCATTTACTCAGTGTTGCCAAAGGGAACACAGAAGTCTGTGAGGAGCTTCTGTTAAACTGTTGGATGATTATTAGTTGCTATATGGTCAAATTCTTTAAACAGAATTTAAATAATATGTCTGTCTTTGGGATGAAAAATGGTACCTTATTCTTTTGAGCTCTGTTATTTGTTCCTCCAGGTTGTTGTTAACAGTGAGATGATCGAGTACTATGACATCTCGGGTTGTTATATATTGAGGCCTTGGGCGATGGAAATCTGGGAGCTGCTGAAAGTAAGTTTTTCAATAGCAACTGAAAATGAGGATCTAATTGATTGGTCAATGGGGTTTTCCTTTTCCTTGCAATCAATTGCCCTCCCTTAAAAACCTATAAATGTCATTTGTTACCAATTCTGTAATAATTGCAAGTATCTCAGTAGTAAGGACTAAAAAATAGGCAGCCACCCCTGTGTCCAGAGACTGTTTATGAAAGCATAACGACTACTGTATTCCTGTTCCTTTTGGTAACTGTTATGTGGTTCTGTGCAGGAATTCTTTGATGCAGAAATTAAAAAGCTGAAGCTGAAACCATATTACTTCCCTTTGTTTGTTACTGAGAATGTCCTACAGAAGGAGAAGGACCACATTGAGGGCTTTGCACCTGAGGTGTGCCTTCTACTCTTTTCCTTTATATCTCCGTTCCCACATTTTCCCAGTTATGATATTCATTAATTTTTCAATTCAGCCACTCCTAATGTAGGAGTTACTTCTTTTGAAAAGATAAAAACTCAACGAATAAGAAAAGGTACATGGAATTAGGCATAAACACGTCTTGAGCTAGCTGTTTTCTCATTGTTTTCATCTGAACATATCACATAAGATGTGTTTCTGTTCTGTTATGAATGAGTTTTTGGGAAAGACAGAAACTATGGTTTATCAGAATTTTGAAGTAGCCCATTATTTATCAGAAACTGTTGTATCATGGAAGATTTTAGTTGTGACCCTCATGAATATATGATGTCCATTAGTAGGAAGAATAATCTCAATTTGTCTGTACCATGAACTAGTATTGTTGTTGGTTACAGAGTGCGTCAGCACTAGCCAGGGCATGTCATGCAGCTTTTGCTGGAGTTTTGGTTTCTAATAATTAATAATTTAGTTGCATGGTTATTGATTGTTAGCAGCTAGCACAAATTTCCAACTTTTTGGGACAGGTTTTTAGTTCATTATGACGCGTGTTATGGAATGACTAGAATAGAGGAGGAAGAACTCCTGGCCGGGCAGGAAACCCGGCCAGATCGACAAAGAACAGGGCGCCTACGGCTGCTTCTATTATTCTTCTATTATTCTTTATAGATTAGGCGCCCCCTACTAACCCTAATCTGCCACCGGTACTGTTCACGCACACTGTAGCCGCGTGAACAGTACCGTGGGCCTCCTTTTGGGCCCTACTCAGCCCATATAGGCCATGCTAACTGCCCATAACACTCGGCTATGCAGCAAAGAAGTTTCATGGAAACCATTTGTTAGTTTAATTTCACTCAGTGCTACTGGTCCCTGTAATCAGTGCTATATTTCAGCTTGTAGCTTTCAGTTATGCAAAAGTAGTAACCTATTAATTTTTTATTTGTCTTGCAGGTGGCTTGGGTTACTAAATCAG
This sequence comes from Urochloa ruziziensis, assembly GCA_015476505.1. Classification (NCBI taxonomy): domain Eukaryota; kingdom Viridiplantae; phylum Streptophyta; class Magnoliopsida; order Poales; family Poaceae; genus Urochloa; species Urochloa ruziziensis. The sequence continues at coordinate 63,461,147 of CM027121.1, read as the reverse complement.
GGAAATCTGACCTGGAAGCTCCTATTGCAATCCGCCCCACAAGTGAGACTGTCATGTATCCATACTTCTCTAAATGGATAAGAAGCCACCGTGACTTACCTTTGAGGTGTAACCAGTGGTGTAATGTTGTTAGATGGGAATTCAGCAATCCTACTCCTTTCATAAGGTACTCATCGTTTGTTGGCCTGCTCATGTGATTGTGCATTTGTTCCTCTCTGCCTTATTACCTCATGTACCTGCAAGACACTCCCATTATTGTCTAAATAGCATAGTTGGTGATAAGAATATGTCAAGATGGCTGCCACCTCACTGGTCAGCGCTCAGTTTTTTTTAAAAAAAATCAAGGGGATATCATATTTCCTTTTGTCCCATAAAATTATTGAATATCTCTGCCACTTTCTTTCAGATGATAGTATTTATTCTAGAAAATTTGGACCAAATGGTCTAATGGAAGATTTGTTAATACATTCTTTCATTAGTATTGTAAAATTTTTCACCCTGACTATTTCAGTATGGTACTTTGGTATAGTACTCACACACACCGTTTGAATTATTCATCTTCTTACCAAGTTTCTAATTTGAAACGAAATTTCATCTCTTTTACTCAATGTAAATGCAGTGTTGCGGATAGCGGGCTATGAATTTTAGCGGCAGCCTGCCAGAAAGGCTATAGAGGCTATAGCGGGGCTATAGCATATGGCGTTTTGCACAAAAAATATCAGAATTTACCATATCTCAGCACATGTTTAACCAATTATTTTTTGAAAATTACATGTTTAACCAATTTCAGGAAATATTTGAGTGCACTACATAAGCAAACATGACAAATAAGCCAAAACACACAAGATATGTCACACATTACAAGTTCAAAACACAACATAACATAAATTGAGTTCATAACTCCATCAATTTTAGGGTTTCATGCCATCAGCATCACGCCATCACTGCGGCACACATCACTAGCAGTGAATCACTTAGTCTGAGTCATCATCATGGAGCAAGCAGCAGCCATAGCCCTAAAAGGCTATGCACATAGCGAGGCTATTTCCCGCTATAGCCCCGTTAGCGGCCGTAGCCCTAAAATTAGGGATATCGTCGCGGCACCTCTCTCCAATGGCTATAGCGGGCTATCCGCAACATTGTGTAAATGGGATAATGTACCATCTACTTTTGTAAGACATGATTTGACATGGCATGGCCTTCTTAATTGAATTTTGATATGGATTTCTTGTACTTATATTGTTACCATTTACAAAATCATAATAATCATAAAATGTACATTGAAGTAAAAGTCTGGTGGTACTTCTTTTCACAAAACTCATTTGTAGATAGCTTAATTGTTTTTCAAGAGCTCCAAGGTTTGAATTTTGATATGACATTCTGCAACTATTCTCTTCAGGAGCCGTGAATTTCTGTGGCAAGAAGGGCATACAGCTTTTGCGACTAAAGAAGAGGCAGACGAAGAGGTATTAATAAACTACATATTTTTGCACTGTTTTGATATCGTTCTGTTGTGAGCTAGTAGGTGATTCTATCATAAAGTGTAAAACTGTAACGATTGAGTTGATTTTGCGCAGTATTAAACTCTGAATGTTAGAAGGTATGCATAGTATGAAGTAGCGAGTGACCTAGTGTTGTATGTGAGATTAGATGATATTAATCTACATTTGGTCTTTGTTTTGATATCTTTAATTTAATTTTGTATTGCATTCTATTACAAAAGTAGCATCCTCGTTTTGCATTTAGGAAATTTATGTTTTTCCTTTTTGTATTTACCTAGGCAGTTGGTCTGCGTAAAAACTATTTGAATCAACCTTTATGGTGAATCAAATTTGACAATTTGTTAGGGTAATAATATTCTAAAAAAATGATTGCATAAACATTTACAATGATTGGTTATTTTAATCCATGGTGGCATTCTCAGGTTCTCCAAATATTGGAATTGTACAGAAGGATATATGAAGAATTTTTGGCAGTTCCAGTGTCCAAGGGGAGGAAAAGTGAGATGGAAAAATTTGCAGGTGGACTCTATACCACCAGTGTTGAGGTATTGATATGGAAAATTTTGCTGCATTCCTACACAATGTAGCCTTTCCTTAACTACACTGATGGAAAGGAAGATTAACTTTTTATATTTTATTGTATGGGTGTTGCTAAATATCGTTTTATCAGGCCTTCATTCCAAACACTGGTCGTGGTATACAAGGTGCAACCTCACATTGTCTTGGCCAGAACTTCGCCAAGATGTTTGATATCACTTATGAGAATGAGAAAGGTGCAAGGGAAATGGTTTGGCAAAACTCTTGGGCGTACACAACTCGATCGGTAATTCTTACACTTTTTTTATTGAAAATGCATAATTACTGTGTGAATGGAAATGGTGTTTTCTGCTTTTCTTTTCTTTCGAATATGCATGATGCTTTCCTTTTGTATTCCTTGCTTGTTGAAATCTAACGAATAAAGTGCACGCCATTATCAGTTAGGTTCTTAAACTTCATAATTTTGGTTCCTCGAACGTTAGAAATGGGTCAACAGAGGTTCAGATTTCACAAGATTGTCAAATAAAAATGAGAAATCACCATGTCTCAATCTAAATCGTCATGGGAAGCAGATGTTGAATGCAAATATTTGTGTCTGTAATATATTTAAGAGCTGCTAGTTGATGATAGAGCAATTGTATCCTTATTAAGGGCAATATGACATGCCATCTTGAGATCGATTTGCATTGGAGCTCGTGTCACTAGCTCCATTAACTTGCAATTACTTTCACATATTCCTAAACATTTGTTTGCTCCAGGTTTTGGGAATGTTACATGGACCTTGGCTAGCTGGTTGCTGCTCCAACCCTTGATAAACGTTTCCACTTTTTCCTTTTGAAATCTCAATAATCAGCTTTAAACCTAGAATCAGAGTAGTCATGTAATCAAGTTGAGCCTGAAACAACAAAATATTGCTTAGATGGACAATTGCTCCCAGCTATACCTGCCTGTAATTTTGTGGAACCCTTGTTTTTTATGTTAGTTCACTGTAGTTAGATGACAGGATCTGCTAATGTGGAGTCCAGTCAGCTACTCATCATTGCCATCGGCAAGTGTTGCAACACCCCCACTCCACCTACAATGAGCTGACTCCTGAGTTATATGGGGTGGGCATGCTAAGAACAGTGTTGGTGATCGGGTAGCAAAGATTGAAGACTGGAGAGATCGGTGGTCCCCCCTCACCGGACCTCATCTCCGCTCTACCCTTTCCCGAAACTCTCCTCCCTCCCTACCTACCTAGAGATAGCCTAATGCAAAACTCTCATCCAAATTGAGCAATATGAAAATTGAACTTTTATTTGTTGTTTACACGCTTAGTTTATCGAGAATCTGATGCACAGGGGAGGCCTACCCCAAGCATTGTAGAGTTTATAGCACTAGCATGCAAGTTTTTTAGCAAACCTGTTGCATTGAATTAATGTTGTTTTTGTGCCTAGGATTGCTGGTTGCATACTGTTCCGCACGATTTATGTTTGCATTTGTAATGTATAGGCTCTTCTTGCAGATTGGAGTGATGGTGATGACACATGGTGATGACAAAGGCTTAGTATTACCACCAAGGGTGGCACCAATCCAGGTAATTGTGATCCCAGTGCCTTACAAGGATGCAGACACAACTGCCATAAAGGGAGCATGCGAATCGGCTGCATACACTCTCAACGAGTCTGGGTTCCGAGCGGATTTGGACACCCGTGAAAATTACTCTCCAGGTTGGAAGTATTCTCACTGGGAAATGAAAGGTGTTCCTTTGAGAATTGAGATTGGGCCAAAAGATCTGGCCAACAAACAGGTACTGATTACAAATTCTCACCACTTTTAAATTTCGTGTCTGTAAGGTGGTGATGAACTCCTCTTGTTCAAACAGATTCATGTACCACATAAATTACTTCCCTTGCTTCTTTTCTCTAGGAAGTATCTGTTAACAGTACTACTTTTCTAGCCTTTTGAAAGACAAACAACTTTGTTTCATTTGTCATTGTGTTTTTGCTCGTATTACTGGTGTTTCTATATTACTAGCACTTCCTATCTTATGTAACTTGTTCCTGGAAAGTAGTATAAAGGTGCTTAGATTGTTTTTTGGTAGTTTTTCCCTATTAACCACCAATTGATGCATCTTTTCCAGCTACCAATTTGTGCCTTATTTCACATTGATGCTCAGAGTGGCAATAATGTTCTGATTGTTTTGTTTTCCACAATCCTATTCTATTCAGGTGCGCGTTGTCCGCAGAGACAATGGTGCAAAGGTTGATATTCCTGTGGCCAATTTGGTCGAGGAGGTTAAAGTATTACTGGATGAGATCCAAGCAAACCTACTCAAAACAGCCAAAGAAAAGAGAGATGCCTGCGTTGAAGTTATCCACACCTGGGATGAATTCACAACTGCTCTGAACAACAAAAGGTTGATCTTGGCTCCATGGTGTGATGAGGAGGTATTTGAAGATCTTTTCTATATTTACTGCTTACCAGATCATCAGATTCGCCTCCTATCATGAATCAATTGTTTGAAATGTTAGCTACTCTGTTCCTATAAGATCACATCATTGTCATCGCCTTTAGTACTTGGCTTGTGCTGAGTACTACAGGAATATAAGTATTTTAAATGGGTTGCAAATGTGGAAAATTGGAAGTCCTGCTTTAATGGCCTTTCTTAGTGCTCCCCTTTGGGCCATCTATTGTTACTATTTCCTCTTACCATGACTGTGGAATTTAATTATTTTCCCGATACAGGAAGTTGAGAAAGATGTGAAAGCTCGGACAAAGGGGGATCTCGGAGCAGCGAAAACATTGTGCACTCCATTCGATCAGCCTGAACTTCCAGAAGGTAGTACATGGGTCCTTATGGCAGTGAAAGCAAATATAACTTTTTTGGGTTGTCTTGCCACATACTTTTTTTTTAAAAAAAAACAAGATTGTCTTGCCACGTACAATGCTTGCATCGTTTGTTTTCCAATCACGCAATGCTTACGTGATGTTGCGCACCAAATTTCAGGAACCCTGTGCTTCGCCTCTGGAAAGCCAGCAAAGAAGTGGTCATTCTGGGGCCGCAGCTACTGATCAGTCTTCCCATGGTATTTGTGCCCGCCCGCTTGGAAAGCCAGCAAAGAAGTGGTCATGTAGCATTGGATGTGGATCCGAAAATCCATTTACATTGCGCTTTACAACCAGTCACTTTGTTAATCTCTCATGAGTAATCGGTACTGGCAAAAGCCGTCGATTCAATACCTGTAACAGTTGAGGTCGTGTTGGGTTTGGTTGTGGCAAAGGATGAGACTTATCTGTGTTAGCAACATATGCAATTTTGCTATATGCATCCTGACTGTTTGCTTTACAAAACCACACCCTCCAGACTTTTGGTCTTCCCAGGTCATTTCAACTTTTGGGGTTCTTCAGTTGCTTCAATCATGTACGCACTGTTACTGTTGCGCCCCAGGACGTCTCCCACAACAAATGGCCTGTAGCAAGCCACGTGCGAAGGTATGCTTTTAATGGTACAGTGCCTCGTATCTTTCCGAGCACTCCGTAGACGGTAGACCCTACGCTGAACTGCACTATCTAGCATGGAGCATTAGTAGACAACGCATCAGGCTTTGCTCCATTTGGCCGTGTTCTAGGACTGCAGTGGGGCGCCTAGTGTTGCCACCGGTGTGCCAGCGACATAAGCCGTATATGGCCGAACTGGTAGACACGTACAGCACCTTGTGACCGCTCACGCTTTGAGAGTTCGCTATTTCATCATGAGGAGCATGCTAGAGACCATGTGTATAAAAAAAATTGTGCACCTAGTAAGTTTTTGTCTTTTCTATATACATAGTTTTTACCATAGGTATAACATATATTAAGGTGGACAGTAAAAATTGTGCACCTAGAAAATCCAAAAATTGCATACAATTTAGAACAAAGTACAATAGAAGTACAATTGCTCTTTACAGTGTGTGATGCTTTTTTTTTCAAACCTTGGGGAATTATGTAACCCATGCAAAAATAGTTATTTTTTTTCTTCGCTCATACATGCTTTCACAAAAAGATCGACTAATGTTGCGCCCACGGCATGCTGTTCCACGACAGCGCGTGCTGCAATGTAGCATCTGTAACATGTTTGAGTCCCTTTCTTCTTGGTTAGTCGATCCATGTCAAGCAAGACGAGGGCGAGACTCTGCCACGTCGAAAGGTTTCGTACGCTAGGCAATATATCTCCATGTGCAGGTCCATTGGTCCAATGACTCTAATGCACGATGACGATGGTTTTAGTTATGCATAGATGTAGACCTAAAACAAATATAGGATTTGATGTTACGGGGGCAACGGCATTGTCAATGGCCCGCGGTTTTGATTGCTAATAAGTAGGTTGCATATTATTATTTATATATAAAAAGTATAACAAATCTAGTATTACCATTAAAGAAAAATCTTGCTATACAACTTTTAAAGCTAAACCAAAATACTACTCCCTCCTTCCTCGTTTATTAGGCGTATGCCATTTTTTTGCTTTTTCACATATATTAGGCGCACACAATAACTCCATGCATTGGAAAACATACAAGCATTTAACTTTCACGAAGAGATAAGCATGCATTGGCTAACTGCGGTTGGGAGATGCGCTGCATGGCTACATGCAAAATTTCTCCTCTAGCATAAGTTTGAACGCATTGACTGCATCCAACCAAAAAAACGATGCTCTTCTTTGATTATATGGAAATATTATAGGACCACCAAGCATTGTGCTTAACATCGATCGCTATAGCAGATCCTTCACGAGATCATTTCGCCTGTTTGTGTACTGCTGATTAGCTGGCACTATATTTTGTCTGAGGACAGCAAGATTAATCGAACAAGCCTAGACTCTTGAATTAGATTCCCTGTCTGCTTGTGCCTTCCTTTTTAGATTACTTTGATCTATACCACTAAAAAAACTCACATACAGTTTGGGTCACTTAAATGGGATTTGCCAAGTGTTGGTCCCATATTACACTTTCTCCAATTTTAAATATATGTTTAAGGACGGAAATAGTTAAAAAAAATAGATTTCTTGGAACAATATCAAAACCTTTAGGCCTTTAGGATGGTCCATAAACCAGAAGAGAAAACACATGAAGCACATGCATGGGTGTCCACTTGCTCAAGTCTATACATCAAAAGAAAGACTTTGGACTACAATGAAACATGTAGCTTCTCCCCTATCAAACCAAACCATCTGGCTCCCCTATTAAAGTTATTGATGGCATGTAACTCCATCTGGCTCACGCTGTCCTTATCCGAAGACACGATGCATATGTGCATACAAATGCGGTGTCCTTAGCCATTGAGGAACCAAGCAACCCAAAACGGCACCAGCCAAATTATCTAAGCACGCACAAACTAATTAAACATATATCCTACATGAAAACACTGAAAGATGATTTAATTTCTTTGGTCTACGAAACATAGATTTCTATTCATGAGTCGCTTGTTGATAGCCCCACCTTTTATCCAAGCAGCTGATGACATATTAGAGGACGGCCTCTTTTATTTGAGGGGCTGATGATGTACTATACTACTATGTGGCATATGCATGCGCAGGCGCTCCTACAGAGAGTGTAGAGTCTTCTTGTTGCTATTCGCCCAGAGATTCTTGTAACTACTGCAACATTTCAAGAAGCAAAAAGTCCATTTTACTCCCTCCACCTATTCACTTTGTCCGCTTAACCCCCTAAGCAAAATTTTGGATCACTTTACTACCCCGAACTAGTTCATTTGGTCCAATCTACCCCCTAATGTGATTTAGCATTTTTGTTTCTCCGTGTATGAGTTAAATTTCAAATTCAAATTTTGTGAGTAGGTACATAAAATGATGCCTTATCTTAAAAAAATATTGTAAATTTTTTAATAATTATTTTCATAGGTTATGATATTTAATACAAAATTGACCTTAGATATAGAAAATTGTATGAAAAATAATAGTGAAAAATTCCTAATATATTTTTTCTAACACATAGCATCATGTTATAAGTCAACTAACAAAATATGGAATGAAAACTCAACTTGTACATGAAGAAAGAAAAAAGAAAAATCTAATTAGGAGGTAGATTAGACTAATTGAAATAGTTCGGGGGAGTAAAGTGAGCCTAAATTTTGTTTGGGGGTTAAACGGACAAAGTGAATAGGTTAGGAGAGTAAAATGGACTTAAAGTGAATTTCAAAGAGCTTCACTTATGCAGTGTACATTATCCATGGTTAAATAGCGGGCTAAGGCGTTTAGCGGCAGAGCTGTCAAAACGGCGTTTAACGGGCTATAGCCAGTATTTAGCGGGCTATAGCCGGCTATAGCAGGTTAAATGCCATATCGGTTGCTCTTTCTAGAGGCTATAGCCACGGCTATAGCCGGCTATTTAAAACATTGAAATTATCACAGACTTTATTTTTTTATACAGTCTCCAGAATTAAACGTACTGTAACATATAAAGCATGGCACTGTTAGTTTGGATAAGAAAAAATAAGCACCACACTGTCAGAAAAAAAAACTAGCAGTGTTGAATGTACAGTTTAGTGACAATTCAAGCAAATTACGTGTGGAAACTCAAAATGTTTACTGATCTTACTGAAAGGAATCATTTCTTTTGAAAAAGCAATTGCAATGCCCGTCACATGCTTACATAAGAGTGTGCTGACGTACCAGTATCAATTTTTGAACAACCAAAGCAATCAAGCAGCAAAAAACACCCTCAACTCCAAGCCCCCAACAGCCCAACGCCCACAGCTGAGTGCCTGTCTCCCTCAAGGCCCTCCAAATTTAAGATGACCTTCCAAAAGCAAAGCAAATAAAGCTCCAAGTCCTGGTGGCAACAAACTACTAGTGAACAAGCATGTACACATGCTTTCACACCACACTGCACCTGCAGAGATGCATATATATAACTCCACCATCACCAACAGTCTGTGCTGAGTGCTCACCAACAGCAACTGCAGATGATGGCCATGGAGTCCTGCAACTACATGCTCCCCCTTGTGGCTTCCTGCCTCTTCCTCCTCTGTTCCTTCTGCCACGCTCTGCTCTCAACAAGAAGAAGTAGTAACCTTTGCGGAAGTGGATCCCCAAGGAGCCACCCGGTGCTGGGCTGCCTCGTCGAGTTCTACCGGAACCGTCGCCGGCTTCTCGACTGGTACACGGGCCTCCTCGCCGCGTCCCCGTCGCAGACCGTCGTCGTGGAACGCCTCGGCGCCCGCCGCACCGTGGTGACCGCGAACCCGGCGAACGTGGAGCACATCCTCAAGTCCAACTTCGCCAACTACCCCAAGGGCAAGCCCTTCACCGACATCCTCGGCGACCTCCTCGGCGGCGGCATCTTCAACGCCGACGGCGAGCCCTGGCGCGCCCAGCGCAAGCTCGTCAGCCACGAGTTCACGGCGCGCGCGCTCCGGGAGCGCGTCTGCGCAGCTCTCGACGCCGAGGCGCGCGCCCGCCTCCTGCCGGCGCTCGACGCCGCGGCGGACGGCGGCGGCGAGGCCGCCGTCGTCGACCTGCAGGACCTCCTCAGGGAGTTCGCGTTCAACGTCATCTGCCGGGTGTCGCTCGGCGGCGCCGGCGGCGAAGACGAGACGGCATTGCTGCCGCTGGCGAGGCTGGCGGCGGCGTTCGACGCGGCGGCGGCGATCGTGGCGCGGCGGGGCGCGGCGCCGGTGGCCGCCGTGTGGAAGGCGAAGCGCGCGCTGGGCGTGGGGTCGGAGCGGCAGCTGCGTGAGGAGGTGGCGGCGATACGCGGCGCCGTGGCGGAGCTCGTCCGCCGCGGGCGGCGCCGGCACGACGGCGGAGGAGGCGAGCTGGTGGCCCGGATGGCGGCGGCGGGGTACGGCGAGGAGGCGATCCGCGACACGGTGATCAGCTTCATCATGGCGGGGCGCGACACGACGTCGTCGGCGCTCACGTGGTTCTTCTGGCTCATGTCACGCCACCGCGACGCCGAGCGCGAGGTCCTCGCCGACATCGACGGCGCCGGCGGCGGAGGATTCGACCTCGAGGGCTCCAGGAGGATGCGGGCGCTGCACGCGGCGCTGTGCGAGACGATGAGGCTGTACCCGCCGGTGGCGTGGGACTCGAAGCACGCGGCGGAGGGGGACGTGCTGCCCGACGGGACGCCGGTGGGGCGGGGCGACCGGGTCACCTACTTCCCGTACGGGATGGGGAGGATGGAGGCGATCTGGGGCGCGGACGCCGGCGAGTTCCGGCCGGGGCGGTGGCTGCGGGAGGATGGCGAGGGCGGCGGCGGCGTGTCACCGTTCGAGTTCCCGGTGTTCCAGGGCGGGCCGAGGGCGTGCCTGGGGAAGGAGATGGCGTTCCTGCAGATGAAGTTCGTGGCGGCGGCCGTGCTCCGGCGGTTCGAGCTCAGGGAGGTGGACGAGGGGCGGCAGCCGGTGTTCGTGCCGCTGCTCACGGCGCACATGGCCGGCGGGCTCAAGGTGACGGTCAGGAGGAGGCAGGAGAATGGCACGTGCGAGCAATGAAGTCAAGTGTGACAGTCAGCAGTGGACACTGGACAGTAGTACGTCCGAGGAAAGGAAAGCACTACAATGCAAGCTCGAGCTCTGCCATGCTATCTGTACTCACATGATGGTGTATACGGGTCCGATCGTGAGTCCAGACTGTACATTGTTCAACAGGGAAAAAAATTGTGTTTTCAGCCAAACTTCTGACATTAGGATTTAGGACAACATGGTTTGTCTATGATCCCATCTTGTTGATTCTCATCTCCCAATTGAGGTTTTAGCTAGGGTAAAGTCCATCGAGCATGGCTTAGGTTCACCTGGTCCCCAACTCTAGAGTTAGAGTAGGCCACTAGTGCGCAAGATGTAGGGACAGGACCACAGATTGTTGGTGTATGGGTATACGCGTCGTTCAAGGTATATAATATACACGAAGTATATATACTCGTATATCTCTACCATACACGAAGTAGGCCACCAAACATTGAACTTGAAACTTTAAATGAACATAGATCATTGCATCCTCTATCCATTCATAATCTTTTGTTGATTTCTTCATGCATTTTTCTTATGTTTTGATAAAAAAATTTAATGTCATGGTCCATTTTTCATAGACAAAAAACCAAATAATTAATTATCAGCATATTTCGCTAGTGGATAAGTTCGCTGACTATAACTGATTTAACTGTTTTAATAGTATTCTGTGAAAGAGAAAAGATAAAATAAATCAGAACAAGCTCGTTGTGGCTGGAAAACACATAAGCAAAATTGGCTGGCTATATATGCCTTAGATGATGTGTTAATCTCTACCACCAAATTAATGGCATTCCTATTCCTATGACATGACAATATTGGATACAACATGATCATACATTGGAAGTAGACTTATGTCTCCTTTTAAATATAATACTATTATTGAGTAACAAAAACTTTCAAACACTGCTTGGCTGTTGTGCAAGATCTAGAAGGTGGTGTGTGCATGTGTGCCTCATGCCTTCATCTTTCAATGGATTTTTTTTAAAAAAATACACATCTCCGTGAAACTAAAGGAGGAACCATACATATTTTTGGGTAGAAGAAAGATAACCTTTTATCGTTTCCATTCAGTCTTGACCTCACTGTTCATGTGTTGAATGTTGATACATGGTTGTGTGGTTGTTCGCTTTCTCATACTCACGTGTCGAGAGTGGGGGTGACCTGTATGTGATGTGAACACGGAAAGTGTGTTTTTTTCTTATTATCAGCTGCCACCACTAGTGTGAAAGCCGTTTGCTTTATAGTCTTGTTTGACGCATGGAGAGGTGAACCATGCATGTGCGAATTGGCATTGGATGAACATTAATTAGTTTGGTTAGAAAATTGTGTCCCGTTGCTACAGTACTTCCATCACACGATCTGATTTAACATATCCTTCTTGCATGGGTCAATGTCCAAGGAAAAATGTTGGTTAGCCCCTCCGCACGTTCCAAATTATAGTTCATTTGACTTTTTTGACCTAAATTTGACCACTCGTCTTATTAAAAAATTACAAAATATCTTTTTTTTGTCGTTTGCTTTATTAATAAAAGATGTTAAAAAATGATTTAAATTTGACTATGTTTGTACAAACTTTTCGAATAAGACGAGCGGCTCAACTTGGGTAAAAAAGTCAAACGAACTATATAATTTGAAACAAATGGAGTATTATATTAGATATATATTTGGCACATGATACACGTGAAAACACGTGATCGATCGACAACGGTCACGTACCATGGAGGTCAAACCTCGCGCTGGTCTTTTGAACTGAGGATGTGTTCCGTTCATATATCCATATAAATTCCACGTTCATCCAACTTCACGTCCAATCAAGAGGTTTCAACAAGGAGCTCTGGACTAACTACAATATCTCGCTGATAGTGCATTTAAAGTACTAAATACGATCAAATCGACAAAAATAATTACTGTTCCATTGCCTTTACGAATTTTTTTCTTTTCTTCAATCAAAACCGTATAATTGTTTTTGACCTCTTTCATACAATTTGGTAAATTTTTCAAAAGGTAGTTAGGCCATCTCCAACCCAATGACTAGGACAGTGTCCATAGAATTAAATGAGCTATCACTTTGGATAGAAGACGATGTGGTAATGGAGTAAATTAAAAAAGAGAAGGAAACTAAGGTCTTGCATGAGACATGGTTTCTACACAATCCAAGACATAATGGGCGATGAGTAGCATTAAATTTATGTGTAGAATAGCGAACTGAGATAGTGTCTAGTGCTAGTTTCTTGATGATGTGAAGCTTATAGAAACTATGACTAGTGTTAGATCAGATGCGAACACAGTAACTCCACTATTAAAGGAAACCATGCGCTATAAAAAAAATCAAAGCACATGCGTTCATTCGTCCTTAGCTGATAAAGTAGAGGCGCGTTCACACTCTAAAACGCATGAGAATCCCGTGAAAATGTTAGAGCGCACGACGACATCGTCAATCAATCATCATTACATCATTTCGTTTGCTAGCTACTCATTGGAGTGTTTGAGTTGCTAGAGTAGTGATTATTACTAAAATGCTGAAATCGATGACGTTTGCCAAGCTATATTTTTTAAAATGAAAGTTTTATAATTAGTCCATGTTTGGTTTCTGCCACTAAAGTTTAGCACCTATCACATCGAAGATAATTTTACATTCATGGAGGATTAAATATAAACTAAAAAATAAGTAATTACACAGATTACGACTAATTAGTCTATGATTTGACAATGCGGTGCTACAGTAAACATGTGCTAATGATGGATTAATCATACTTAATTAATTTGTCTCATGGAGTACTCAGTAAATCTATAATTTGTTTTTTATTGGTAATCCAAAACTCTGTCCGATATCCCAACTCCATATGATACGACACCTACTAAAATTTAGCACTAGAGGCAAACATCCTTATTAAAAAAGACACGTGTTAATTACTTACCATAGGCACAATGATGCCATTATAATATAGATTGGCTTATAACTTTCACATAGTTTTGAGAAAACTCCAAACTGGCAAATACATTAGCGTTGGTCATTTTATGTGATATAACGCAGGACTTTTGGTGATTTGGAGGAGAGAAAAGTACTACGAGAGTAAGAGATAGTTGTTTCATGAAATAATAGTCTTATAAGGTCATTCTCAGTGCAAGGTTTCATCGCGTGATTTTCAAGAGTGCCATGTCATCAAATGACCATTGAGTTGGAATGAAACTAAGTCTCTCAATGTAAAGTTTCATTGAGAATGGTGTAATAAGCAATCTTTCTCAAAAGGATAAAAAAGGGTTGATACTTGCTATGAGGGTATGGACAGAGATACTGAGGCAATACCAAGGAGGGAGGATGGTGATGCACAAAAGTACCAGGGAGAGAACAGCTGGGAGATAGCAAACATGAACATACAACTGAGTCAGCCCACTGAAAACAGTTTGACATCCACACCAGAAACCAAGGGTGAGGACAAAACAGAGAAGTCAGGGGGGCTGGCTAAAGAGTGTGATGTCATACCAACTGGGCCAATGATGGAGGACATGGTGACAGTAGAAGATTGGGATGAAGATGATGACGTTGTAGAAGTACCGGAGGAGAGAGTGGTGAAGGGGACTGATCCACCGCAAGCCACAAGATACAGCTCAAGAACCAAAAGGACGGGGATCCCCATGATGCAACTTGCCCAGGAGCGGGTGGCAACAGAGGAGACAGGTAAGAATGTTTCAAACCCTAACCCTTTCTCTGTTTTACAAAATATTGAGATGAAGTCCTTTGTGAGGTAGCAGCAAAATGTGGTATTAACATGGGTAGTAACCTAACTAAGGCTAGCTCTAATATATCCCTGATTAAAGCTAAAGAATTAGCACAAATAGCTATTCTTAAGGCCAATGTCAAGAAGAGTGAGGCAGAGGCACAGAAGAGAAAAGATTGTGCAGAGGTGGAGAGTGGGAGAGATGAGAATCACACAGCAGCGCCGGCAAGTATACCCCCCCCCCCCCCCCCGTGAGGAAGGGGAGGGGTACAAAACGTACAGGGTTGTTCCAAATGAGACTTCTTTTTTGGAATGTCAGAGGTCTGGGTGCGGCAGGAAGGAAGAAGCAGCTAGTAGAGCTTTGTCAAAGGAACAATGTTCAGTTTATTTGTTTACATGAAACCATAAAAAATGCATTTACTTCACGTGAACTCAATAGCTTCAGTAGAGGTATGGATTTCTATTGGTGTTGGACTCCTCTGAATGGTCGATCTGGTGGTCTGTTGATGGGTGCATCTAAAGAAGAGGTTGAGGTTCAGGGAGAAGAAAATGGCCAGTTTTGTCAGTATCTGCAAGTTAGAAATAGCGTCGGAGGGTTCGAATGGTCCCTAATTAATGTTAATGGCCCGGTTCAGGTGGAAAGGAAGGGGGAGTTTCTTACTGAAGTGGTGGACATGATCAAAAACTACCACCGTCCGCTTTTGATTGGGGGTGTTGGCACTCCTCAGCCTAACTAAATCCGCAAACACACGGAGTACGATGTAGCCTTTCACCAGGGGAGTAGAAACCTGAATGTCAAATCTAAGGAACGGTAGACACGACTAGCCTAGAACTTTCTTAACCGGACCCACCAGGGAGCACAAGGTAAGCGGGTAGAGAGCTTGACTTTAGTTAGCTACTCGTTACCCCAGACAATCTATCTAAATCTAACCTGATCTGCTTCGAAGGCTAGAACGGAAAGAACTCAGAACGGGGTGAGAGAGGGGTTCTTCCGGGCTCAGCACTACTGTTATGAGTACACCCGAACGTGGTGGAGTACAAAGGACGGACAGGACTGTCACCACATGCTGCCTACCACTGCAGTTCCGTGGGGTGCAACACAACCTGAGGGAGCTAGCCAGCACAGGCACCACGCCTAAGCTTTCAGCTACTAACCTCCACCCAACGCGAAGGGCTATAGAGGAAACCCCAAACAAGAGTCGCTGTCACTCGCGCAGACTCAGATACCCGCAGATCAAATAATAGATAAGATAAATTACTGAAAGTAAGTTGTGAACTAGCGAGGTACTAAAGGCAAGAGACCGAGGACTTACTGAGTATAACTCCTGAAATATATTCCTCGGGGGCGGAAATGTTGAGATGAGGCCGGGAAGAAATCCCGGACTCTCTCTACAAAGCTTGGCTGTCACCCAAGCAACTCACCCACTCTCTCCCTACTCTAACTCTAAAGATGAGAGCACTTTCACTAAGCTTCTCTTCTCTCCAATGTGGTGTGTGTCTTCTCAAGGTGAGTGGGGTGTCCTTTTATAGGCTCCAAGGGCGGTTCCCGGCATCATCATCAAGCTAACCTCCTACTTAACATCCACGCGAAGGGGGAAGCGTAGAAGCCACGGTGGGAGGCCGGTCGGCCTCATCTAGGCCAGCCAGCCAGGCTCTGGTGCCAAGTGGCACCGACTTTTGCAGGGACGGCTTGGATGATATCCTGAAGTCGGTAACAGTTGCGTTCGCTTGAAGCTGTCCAAGAATCCTAGGTTGTGGGCCCTTCAATCCATGTTTATCCCACCCTAGGCCTTCCGGGTCCTTTGATCAAACCGACATCAAATGCACGACTCATGATCATCTTTGATACATCAGTAGATTTGTGGATCAGTGCCGTAGCCAGAAGAGGGGAAAGGGGGCCGGTCGGCCTGGCCTAGGCCGGCCGGCTTGGCCCTGTGCCCAATTTGCCTCCTCTTTTCCCAACTTGCTCATTACTCACAAATTATACAAAACTTGTGAAACTCATTAGGAATAATCAAATTTACTTTGTTATGAGCAAGATGAGCCTGAAATATTGTGGAATATTGGTGGTAAAATCGTGTAATAATGACCACCAACAGGGGGACTTTAACATGGTACACAGAGTAGAGGATAAATCTTCTGGCAATATAGATACAGGGTGGATGCAAGCTTTCAATAATGCAATAGAAGAAGTAGAGCTTAGAGAACTCCACAGAAGCGGAAGCAGATATACATGGTCAAATAAGCAGGAAAATCCAACTTTGAGTGTACTTGACAGAGTTTTTGTTAATAATGCCTGGGAAGATGAATACAGCCTAGTGAGAGTTCAAGCTGCTACTAGGATTGGCTCAGACCACAACCCACTGATTGTTTGCACAGGGGATGTCGAGAGTAGAGGTATCAGATATTTCAGGTTTGACCCATCTTGGTTAACGCAGGAAGGTTTTAGGGATTGGGTATTAGGTAGATGGCCAGCTCGTTTCAAACATAAATCCCTGGACCATTGGCATGTTATCTCATCCAAACTCAGGAAAGCTTTGAAAGGCTGGGGTGCAAATTTTGAAAGCTCAATGAAGAAGCACAAACAACAGCTACTAATTGAGATTAAATCTCTGGATGATGAGGCGGATACACAGGGTCTGAATAACCAACGGTGGAGACGCAGATATGATTTGGAGCTGGAACTGCAGGGAATTTATGCAGCTGAAGAGATATATTGGCACAAGAGAGGGGACAAAAATGGCTGCTAGAGGGGGACTCAAACACATCATTTTTTCATAAGTGTGCAAATGGCAGGAAAAGGAAATCCTTTATCCTTTCTTTAGAGGATGGCAACAGAATCATCACAGAAGAAGTAGAGCTCAGGAGACACATCACTGAATTCTATAAACAGCTTTTTGGTAGAGAAGAGGTGGCTGATATGCACTTATGTGAAGAAATGTGGGATGAATGCCAAAAACTAAGTGTAGAAGATAATGCTGAACTGACCAAAGATTTCTCGCTAGAAGAGTTAGATATGGCATTTAAAGACATGAAAAACAGCACTATGCCAGGCCCGGACTGCTTCTCAATAGAATTTTTTAAGGAGTTCTGGCCAATAATCAGGGGAGATGTGAAAGAAATGTTAGATGACTTGCATGATGGAGGTTTGGATCTATGGAGGCTGAATTACGGAGTTATTATCCTTATCCCCAAGCTGAAATTGGCCAACAATATTAAGCAATTTAGGCCCATATGCCTTCTTAATGTGATTTACAAGATCATTACAAAAGTTTTGACTATGAGGCTCACTAAAGTGGCCAGTAAAGTTATTGCATATACCCAAACAACATTTGTCCCAGGGAGGAACATACTGGATGGTGTGGTAATTCTCCACGAGGTGCTACATAGTGTAGAGCAGAGAAAGGGATTATCTTGAAGCTCGACTTTGAAAAAGCCTACGACAGAGTTAACTGGGACTTCCTAGAAGAGGTGCTTATAAAGAAAGGGTTCTCACCTTTGTGGATTAGTTGGATGTTACAGACAGTAGAAGGGGGTAGGGTAGCAGTGGATATTAATGGAGTTCGAGGAGAGTTCTTTAGAAGCTTCAAAGGGTTAAGACAGGGTGACCCGCTATCGCCTCTCCTCTTCAATTTAGTGGCAGATGCGCTATCTGCTTTACTAAGTACAGCCAGCATAAGAGGTGATATCCAGGGGCCGGTGCCGTATTTAGTGCCAGGAGGTTTGACACATCTACAATACGCTGATGACACGATAATCTTCCTGAATAATGACGAGATAAGCATTAGGAACCTGAAATTCATCCTATATTGTTATGAAGCAATGTCTGGTATGAAAATTAATTATGAGAAGAGTGAAGTTTTTACGGTAGGAATTGAGAAGGCTGAACACAAAAAAATAGCGGAGCTGTTTGGCTGCAAGATGTCAAGTTTCCCTATAACCTATTTAGGCCTACCAGTTAGTGATTGTAAGCTCTCTAAGGAATAGCTGAGTTATGTGGGTGAGAAAGCGAAAAAGAGGTTAAGTACATGGAAGTGCGATAACTTGTCCCCTGCAGGGAAATCAATTTTGATTAACTCATGTTTATCTAGTGTACCTATGTACATGATGGGAGTTTACATGCTGTATGAGGGGAATTTCCAGGTGCTAGATGCAGTTAGATCCAGATTCCACTGGCAGGGAACAAATAAGAAGAGGAAATACCATATGGTAAGTTGGGAGACTCTGCAAAGGCCTAAGGCATTTTGGTGGCCTCGGGTTTACTGATGTGAGAGTTATGAACAAATGTCTACTTGCAAAGTGGATAGACAGGTTGAAAAAGGAGATGGAAGCCTGTGCTGTGAACTCCTCCGAACAAAATATCTTGGCGACAAAAGTATATTTCAATTGAGAAGAGTGACAGGGTCTCAATTCTGGAGGGGGCTCATGGGAGTCCGGCAATGGGTTCAGTTTGGTAGATGTATGAAAGTGAGGTGTGGGGGACAAACAAGACTGTGGGAAGACACATGGTTGGGGAACTGTGCGCTGAAGATCGAATTTGAGCAGTTATATAAATTCTGCTTGGACCCTAATGTGAGTGTCAGGGAGGCGTGTAGAGATGGTTTTTGGCACATCAAATTCCGCATATCGCTGACCCAATCAGAAATGGCAGAGTGGAACCGCCTGAAGCTAATGTTATCTCAGGTGCAGCTGACAGAAGGGAGAGATGAGTTCAAATGGGACCTGGAACCCTCAGGGAAATTCTTGACACGTTCCATGTATAGGATGATGACCTTTGGTGGTGTGAGAGACCAACAAATGATGAATGTATGGAAATGCAGGGTACCGATGAAAATCCAAATTTTTATGTGGATGGTGTTCCATGATAGGATCCAATCAACAGTCCAATTAAAGAAGCGAAAGTGGGCTGGGGAGGTAAATTGTAAACTGTGTGGAGAGGTAGAATCAACAAATCATATAATTTTTTGATGCCCAATAGCAGTCTTCCTATGGACCATTGTCAAGAAGACTTGAGCTGGGCAGCGGTCCCTTCCTCTTGTGAAGAGCTATATAACCAGGTGATCAATAAAAGTAGAGGTAATTCTAAATTTTTGTGTCTTACTATTTGTGCAGGAATCATGTGGACGCTGTGGAAAACCCGTAACGACTTAGTCTTCAACGGCAAGATTGTGTCAACTCCAACGGTGGTGGTACACAAGCTGGTGGCCTACCTGAATCAATGGAAGCTGCTGCTGAAGGAGGAAGACCGATAAATCATGATGGGGAAGATCTCAGAGCTCACTAGACTGTGTGAGACAACCTGATGGATGCCTTCAATCGAGCTTTTGTAAATTTGTGGGACTGAGGTTTTTGCTGGTGTGGTAGGAGGGTCTTGGGCAGAGTAGAGTTGGCTTTTGTTTCTGTTACCTAGCTTATGCATGTTAAAGGAATAGCTCCTTAGATTGCAAGGCTAGTTGCTGGGTGGTGCTGGGTCTATCGAGATCCCATGTACTAGGTACTGGTAATCGTATCATGCTCATTAAGTTTTCAATAAAGCTGGGCATAATGCCTTTGGTCGAAAAAAGTTTCATTTCACGATTTCATATGTTAGCATATCATTTAAATGTTTCATCCAAGTGACCAATAAGAGTTGGTGAATGTATAGGTGAAACTCAAATTCTCTCAATAGAGTTTCATGGCTCTTGGTAACTATACCCACCAAGTTTCATCCCCATGAAACTCAGGGCGTGTTTAAATTCGTTGACTTTGCAAAAAGTTTTTCACCTAGATAACCGTGTCAGTTTATTTATTTTCTCTGCACGTGGCCCAATGCAAAAAGTTTTCACCACTTTTCACTCTTTCACCACATTTAAACATGTCCTCAATCCTTCTCTTTCCTCATAAGTTGCATACCATGTCATCGCTTTTGTCTATATGGCATGTCATTTAACGAGACTGAAACTTGCATTAAGAATGACCTCGGATAATTTTAGTAGGGCTGGACTAATTATCCACCATTTGTAGAGTTATTGCCATTCAACTCATATTGTTCCTTTTTTCTATACACAAAAGAACCTACTATTATATAAGCTATCCGTTTCCGTTCATCTCAAATTACGTATCAATAAGACTACTTATTAAAAAGCACGCTTCTCATAACAAAAAACTGAATACGTTTTACACTTTTACATACTCAATCAATCACCAAAAACCTAGGCCTGGGCTCTGTTTTGGTGTTGGGCCGCTAGGACCGAAGGCCTTCTCTCTTCTGACTGAATGCCGCGCCGGCGCCCCATCTGTTTCATGGCAATTTCGAATGGAAAAAGTCACTTCTACCTCCTTGGAGTATTGGCCGAGTTCGCGGTTCCTTCCTGAACCGTAAAACCGTTTATCCAACACCCTCAACTGTCAGAACTGTTTGTTTCACCCTCTCGACGGTTTGGACGGTAGTTTCCGTTGACGTGGCAGCGGACCCCACATGTTAGTGTGGGCCCTACCTCCATTCTCTCTATCCTCTCTCTCCTTTCTCTCTCACCTCCTCTCCTCTCTTCTTACAGACGGTGTCGCCTCTCCCCCACTAGCCCTCCTCCTATCTAGCATCAGTGTCTCCGCCGTCCCCTCCTCACGGGCCTGGCGGCTCCGACAGTGATGCTCGCTCGCGCGGCCCGCTGCAGCGGATCTCGCCTGCACGACGAGGAGGAGCAGCGGAGGACGAGATGGGGCGGCACGAGGCGAGGCGGGGCACGGCCTGCCGTCGCTAGCGGTGGCTCCTCGGCAGCGGCGAGGCTGGCCTTGATCCGCCCGACCTCAGCTCTTTCTCTCTCTCACAGCGGTAGGCGTCGGCCCCTGCGGAGGCCTGGCTCGCTTGAGCCGGCCGCGACCACGGCGAAGCTCCTCCTCCGCGGGGATTTGGGGGTGGCAGGGACGGGGGCGCGGAGCACCGATTGCTCCGGCGATGGCGACAAGGCGACCGTTGCAGAGCTCCGGAGAGGGCTTGGGCTCGGGGCGATGGGGCGGAGGAGAGGGGCCGGTGGGATAGAGGTGGTGCCGGCGTTGAGGAGAGACGAGAGGAGGTGGAGAGAGAAAGGAGAGAGATGAGAGACAAATGGTGTTGGGACCCACGCTGACATGTGGCCCACTGCCACGTCAGCGTAAAACCACCGTTGAGGGCTTAAAGTGAATGGTTTTTGACAGTTGAGGTGTTAGATAAACAGTTTTGCGGTTAGAGGAAGAAACATGAACTCGGACCCATACTCCAAGGATGGTAATAGGACTTTTCCATTTCGAATTAATGTTGACGTATATGGCATGTTAGGCTCACATATAGCAGGAAAAAGTCTATTTGACCCCCTCAACTAACGACGTTGTTTGATTTTCACTCCACAACTGCAAAACTAGCTATCTAGCCCCCTTCAACTATCGAGCCCGTCCATCCCCTAGGCGGTTTCTAGGGCGATTTAGGCCGACGTGGCAGAGGGTCCCACATGTCAGGTCCTTTCTTCTCTCCCTATCTTCTCTTTCTTCCACACTTCTCTCTCTTCCTCCGATGTGATGCCACGGCGACCGGCCACCTTCGGCGGCGACGACGCTAGAGCCCTAGCGCGCGCCATCGCCACCCGCTCATGCCGCCACGAGCTTGCCCCAGGCCGCGCATGAGCTCCAGGCCGACTTCTTCGCCTTTGGCCCAGGCACAGCCAATGGGCCCTGCCTCCCGCGGTGGCCTGGCGCCCAGCGGGGCGGCGTGAAGCATGAATCTGGCGGGACACGCACGGCACAACCGTCGACGGCGGTGCAGGCACGACCGTCGATGGCGACGCAGGCACGACCCCTGGATGCGGCCAGCTCCGCCGAGGCCGGAGGCCAGCGCGACCGGCTGGCGCGGGCGGGCGGCGGCGGCGGCAGGCGCCCTTGGCCGAGCTCAAGCACCAAGGCTTCAGTGTCGTCGTCGCCCGGCGGGGGCGTCCCATCGGTGAAGAAAGGAGCAGGAAGAGAGAGAGAGAGAAAGGGCGGAAGAAAGGGGAGGGGGGAGAGAAGAAAGGACCTGACATGTGGGACCGCCAATGGAGGTGAAATGGACAGTTAAATAGTTGGAGGGTGTTAGATAGCTAGTTTTGTGGTTCGTGGGTGAAAATCGGACAACATCGATAGTTGAGAGAGGTCAAACAGACTTTTTCCCATATAGCATGTATGTAGAAGGAAACAGAACCAATGAACAATTATGCTTATAATAGTTTTCTGCAGATATGCAAAAGTCTTATTGATCATATATAAGTAATTGAAAATGACTTGAGAAGTAGTACTTAATCCGTTTCAAATTATAGACCATTTTAACTTTTTTAGGTTCATGTATTTTGATATAAATCTAGACATAACGTTTATCTAGATGCATAACAAAGATTATGAACTTAGAAAAGACAAAATGACCTATAATTTGGATTGGTTCTTAATCTTAACTATATTGTCACTTCACTTCCTTTATACATTTTTAAAGTGCTTCGGTCATATTTTTTCAGGGTGGGAGGGCGCGGAATGGGCTTTGCTTATGGGCTCAAGCCCAAAGCCCACGCGAACAGGCCTTTTGCAGAGAGAGTACAAGAACACCTGTGGCTGGCTGTTTGGTTCCACACCTTCACCTTTTTCTCCCAAAAACATGGGCGCCGATGCCAGCGGCAGCGGCGGCCGGAAGGGCGCGTCGCCGGCGAAGTCCTCCGAGGGCCGTACCTCGAGCTTGCTCGCTGGGCTCCCCTCCCGCGGGAACTTCACAGAGAGCGACATCGCCTCTAGCATGGTACGTGCTCCCCACCACCCAAGAAACCCCAGCGCAGCCCCCTTTTGCCCAAATGTTCTAGTTATCTGCAGATTTCTCGCGCTTAGGATCTGACTATATGCTTGCTTGGGGTTTGATTTTTCGCAGGGAGGCCTCAAGGTTTATATCTGCCTCCACGACACGACTCCTCCAGGTTCGTTTCCGGGGCTCCGGAATCCGGATAACAAGGCTTTACTGTTCAATGTTGCTAGTACCATTTTTTATTGCTCACATTTGCGGGTCAGAAATGGGCATGGTTATGAAGACGCGTTTAGGTGTAGACATTGAGGGGTTTTAGGGTTTTGTTAGTGACAATTTTCCTTGTATAAAAGCTATAATTTTTCTTTGGATTGGCAATGCTGCTGTTGCCATGCTTAGTTTGTGGCTGACGAATTTGTTTTTCTTGTGTTTGGACTGGGATCCCTGTAGTAAAACTACCCTTCAGTTTTGTCCTTTGGATTTAGTAAATGGTATTGGTGTTCTGTTTCATGCTCAATTTTGGGGTTACTTTAAGTTGTTTCAATGGCATTAGTGGTGATAAATTTTTAGAGATGTGTGGGAGAGTGCACTTGCCTAAGCTTCTGAGAGTTTAGTTGTTCGAATCTTTTGAAGCCGGTTATAGTGTAAGAATTTGGTAGTTTGTCTATTAGGGTCTACTGTTGTTTCTCTATCCGGTAAAATGTTGTTCTAGTGTTAGGGAGTGAAATTTTCTGTCTTTTGTTTGTTTTAGTGACAATTGAAGGTAAGTTGGTACTAAGAAAACTAGGAGCTGCTGCCTTCTAATAATATTGGTGCTTTTTGTTGCATGAACTGAGAAAGTGTGCAACACTCATTCAAACATTTCTAACTAATATTCCATTAATTTCAGTTTGTGTGATGAATCGTTTCAGACTTCATTGTGTTGATTTAAGTTATTCTTTTGTGCTAGTTTTTGGTGAACAGTTATGTATTCTGCCTCAATTTTTGGGCTAGTTTTTGTGATTGTCTCAGGATAGATAAGTTGTGTCTCGAGCTATATTTATTTTGTATTGTAGTATGATGGAACAATTTTTGGTTTCAGCAAGGGTATTTCTGTGTTCATTATGTATTTTAGATTTTAATCTTCAAAGTACTTTTGGAATTATTCGTTATCTGCATATTATAATGACTGTGCACTTTGATGAAAGAATGTGATCTTTGATAACCCATGACCTTTCTATGCATTTTCCATTTATGCTCGATGTTGCCATGTTATTGTGTTTCTTGCAATACGAGATTAAGTTTCTTAAGGTTAGTTTTTAGCGTTGATTTTATTGATCACTATCTTTGTTATTGTAGAGGGACAAGTTGTGAAGACGGACACAAACAATATTTTAATCAGAGCTCTCCAGTTGAACAAACACAAAAGTGAGGCTAAAGATGTAAGCTGTAAGACACCAGGAGAAAGCAGCAGGGGGAAAAGGTTCAACAGTCTATCCACCTGTCACAATCTTCAAACATTCATTGTGTATTATTTACTCCTTTCAGGTGCTTATGAGCTGGCAGCAATGTTTTAAATAGACTTAAAATTCAGTTCTCAGATGATGTCATTTTTTTTTGTACTGGCTTAGGTTACTTTTGATGAATCAATCCTTTTCATATATATATATATATATATATATATATATATATATCACATACTACTTAGTTTCTATAATTTTAAGCCATGCGATATGGTCCTGTCATTGTAAATTGAATTTGGAAAGGCTGTTTTTTTCCCACTAGAGATGCTGTTTTCATATTGACCCATTCTTTATTTGCAGAAGAACAGAAGTCAGCACATGTCATTTAACTTTAGATCATTGGTTGCATATGGCTCATGGAAAAAAAAAAACATTTCCAGACCTTTTTATCTAATTAAATATAATATTCTGTGGCATGCTATCTGAAGTGGAACCCTGCTACCTGTTCCTTGGATATACTCATATACACCAGTGAAAATCTTCAGAGGCCTAGAGCAACACAGTTTAGGATTAATTCAAAAATTGTAGAACCTGATCTGGGATTAACTTAGGAAAACAGGTGCTGCATTATGCTCCCAGTTGCACCAACAAACCATTTTTTCCCATTGATCTCCGAATGAATGTGTTATGCTTCCAACATTTGCCAAGACTTTCTCCCAATGTTTTGCTTCATTCACATTTATGTTTCTTCTATTTTTTAGACCATCCATGCCTATGTTTGTGATTAAAATGTCTATGGATGTCAGCTTTTTTTTTGGGTAAAATCAGCATCTGGAACTTCTAGAACTTTTTCTTTGTATGGGTGTATTAGTTATACTTTATCTTCCAAGTAGCTTATGTTACCTTCCTCCTTTTTTTATTAGGAATGCTGCCAGAAATTTAGATGGCAAGAATCCATCAAAAAGACCCAACATTGGTAGCTCTGCAGGATCTTCTGCCCATGGTAAGTGTTTGACTACATCTCTGCATCACTTCTGGTTTCAGCTTTCATATCAGGCTTTATGTATTATCTGTGGATCTAGGGGTAATCACTTAGTTTGTTTGGTTAAGTCAGTGAAATTGCCATAGCAGCTAGGTCTTTATTCCAATCAATTTGTCTATCTTTGATAATTGTTTGGACTAGGTCACTGATAATTGTGTAACCAACTTTCTAAGAAGTTCACTATGGAAGCATGAAATATACTTATTTGTGTAGTGGGCTGCGAGCCTGTGACCACAGCAAACCAATTGTGGTCAAACTAGCGTTATAGCAACCTGCACATATACTCAACTTAGCAGATATCATAAAAATGAAGCTTTATTGTTTCATATCTGAATTTAACTGTGTTCTCTGTATCATCTCTTACCTGACTTTCCAGAAGCATTTATATAATTATACAACGCCATTATACTAAATTTAACAGTGCTCTGCCTACAGAGGAACACATGCTATTAGAAAATAAAAAATGAAGTAAATAAAAAAAATAAGGAACACATATACCAAATAAACTAGATAATTGTTGAACCAAATTATCCTTAAGAAACTACTTGTTTCTGCATGGACGCAAGATAATGTACTGTCAATTGATCTTCATCCTCAGTGAGCCAGGAAATACACTCAGTGGAAGCCAGGCAACAATGGTCTCCATTTCATAGTAATTGGTACTATATGTCTATACATGTAGTACTGCTGTAGTATTTGTCTTGTGCCATGGCAGCGGGTGTGTCACTGTGTCTCTTGCCCGCTGCAACATGCGCAACTGAAGGAAATGCTACTGTAGTACTGCTGGAGTATTTGTCTTGTGCCATGGCAGCGGGTGTGTCACTGTGTCTCTTGCCCGCTGCAACATGCGCAACTGAAGGTCCCCTCTCAATCTGGTCCTAAGTTGCTTGCCTACTCTTTGGTTTTATGCACTACGTCGATCATTTGGCGATTACACAGGGTTCAGTCGTTTGCTCATCCTCCAATGGTTCGACAGATTTCGAGTGTGCAATTTGTTTGCGTATTCTCAGTTGTAACATAAATTCGCTTGTTTAGGTAACCTATTTCAAGTCATGGCAAAAAGCCTCAGTCGAGGATGGGTAGGAAATTCAACCAATGTCTCATATTTTTTTTAGAAAGTGCTCCCCCATGTGCAGTCTTCATTGTAGACCTGGGTGCCTGATGGGGGATCAAAACCCTGCTGGCTCGGTTCCATCCTTTGACCTTTTCCAAAAAAAGGCCTCGCATGAGTATGTGTGGAAGTGATAGAACACAGTTGCAGCTGTAGCTGGATAATATGGCGCGACAGCTGCACAGAAGCAGTAACCTTCCCTATGTAGTAGCCATGCCTCCTTCAATGTACCGTGTCGCCTTATATTAAACGAGTTTGGAAATATAAAGTGATTCCTAAACATAATTGAAATTGGTTAGTTTGGGAAATCAATGAGGTTATTTAAATCCTGTGACCATAGTGAAATGTGTTAAATAATATATTTCTTTATATGCAATCCAAACACAGAGCAAAAGCTCCATAGTTTGTAGGTATCAATTAGTATCAATAGGCTATGATTAATCTAGGGATTTGAGCAACTTTTCCAATCCTCTTATTTTATCACTGTTAGTGTTTAGCTTGTAAATCCTATTACTAGACAATTTTGCATGCTGAATGTTTTCCTATTTGGGCTTGCCATGTTGACCAAATAAAATTTGATTGAAATCAGCACCTTTTGGGTATATCTCTGATCGTTTATAGCACTATATGTTTTTATATCATGAAAAAATACTTTACTCAATTTTGAGCATGAGTACTAGTTGTATTCTCGAACCTAATGTAATTTTATTGTTGCAGAAGAATCATCATCTGGTTTCTCTGAGCTGACGCTTCAGTCATTTACTGTGGAAAAATTACGCTCTCTTCTTAAAGAGAGGGGGCTCTCACCTAAAGGCAAAAAGGCAAGCACAAATATTGCTCTGTTGTTGTATTGCCATTTTAGAATATGAGAGTTCACAAAGATCTATACACGACTAGGAGATTACTAAATGTTTCATATCCAAGGGACAAAATTCTGCTCATGACAACTAAATTTCAATATTCTTGAATTAATTTATTCTTCTATTCATAAATTCGTGACCTATCTGTCCTATGGTTTTTTGGGATTCTATATGTTGTCTATGTTGAGATTTTGGGACCATCAAAAGTCAAATACCTGATTTTCCAGCAAAATTATACCTTTGATAAGTCCACCTTTGGGATTTGAGCGATTTCTATTGGTGGTGGCATGGCAATGTGGTGATTCCTTGTTGTGGGCCAGTAATTGGCAGGGTCACATGTTGAACTGATGGTGTTTCCCTTTGCCAGCCACACACGTGACAGGATGCAGCAGATTAGCTTTGTCATGTTGGTTTGCACAGATTAACAGAATTTCTATTGGATTTGTTGGTTTGCCAGCTACACACGTAACTGGGGTGCTGATGCTGCTTGTGGTTGCCCTAGAGGGGGTAGTTCAGTGTAGGGATATGATTCTAGAATGGCTTGGCTCTCGCACAAGGACAGGAGAGCCCTTTGTGGTCAATTGATGGCCACAGTGTAAACTACTGTAAGAGGGATAGAGTAGGTGTGTCTACAGTCAAGGGTTTAAAATGAGAGGGCTAGGATTAGATGTAATGGGTTTTACGGTATAGAAGGTAACAAATCAAGGTTATATGACTTGAAGAGAGTTGTACTAGGTGTGGCGGTAGTCGATGGTGCTTAGATGTGTGTGTGGTGGAGAATGAGCATGATCTGGGATCCTATATGACCGTGACTCCATGAAATGGTGTACCTAGTTTCTTTCAGTAGAATGATGTTTATTTAGCCTGTGCTGAACTTACATGGTTCACAAGCACAAGATGCAATAATGGAAATACAGTAGTAGGCAGTGTTTTCTGAATAATGAGTGCTTTCTAGCTTAATTATGATTCCGGAACAAAGGCCACATCCAAGTAGGGTGGGCCCTGCTGCTACTTGATACATGGGACGTGAATCATGTAATCCAGAAAATTAAAAGGAAATTTGAAGCGATGCATTCCCCCCCCCCCCCCCCCCCCCCCACCCACCCCAACACACACACACCCACACCCACCCACCCACCCTTTGGAGTTGGGGAAAAAATTTAACTCAGCACTATTAGAACTTTTTCAATATTGCATTCATTGCCTAGTTGCGTACTGAGCACAGTGTGAGAAACATGATTCTACTTGGGGAACCAAGCATAGCACAACCTTTGTGGTTTATTAGTTGGGTTCAGGATATCCACATGAGAAATGTTGCATCTGTTTAAACCACTTATACAGTTTTGTGGGCATAAATATCCAGTTTCAAGTTGGTGTACCTACTTTTGTGCCTATCCCACAATTTAGCCACTCTATGTACTCTTTCTATATCATTCATTTTCTGTTATTGTTAAATCTTATTATGAACTGATTGCTTTCCTCCCTTTGGTCAGGATGAACTGATCGCTCGCTTAAGAGAGGCCTCAGGTTGATTTGAACTGCAGTGTTGATCTTGCGCCAACTGCATTTTGTTGGGTGTGTATGAAGAGCAGAGTGAATATCTTGCTGTTAGCAAAGCTAACTGTAATGTTTCAAATATCAGGGATGTAAATGAGTTTAAGTTCTATACTTGGAGCGATCCAGAGAGACACGACAAGCTTTTGCTTCGCTGTATTATCTGACTTCCTGGTGGTAGAGATTCCCTGTTGCAGATAGTGCAGAAATGGGAAGTAGCTGACATTTTGACATGTGCACATTTGGCTTGCATTTTTCATAGTTCATTGTTTGGAAGCATGTTTAGTAAGACGTAAAGTAGTTAGAAATTCAGCATAAGTTCGACTTTTATTTATGCGTATAGTCTGAACTCTGAAGAGGTTGTGCTTCAGCTTGCATCATGATCTGCCTCCTGCTCAGAGAAACCTTGGTTCAGACTGGAATTTACGTCCACAAGTTTTATCTGGGAGGAGTGCCACTAAACACACTCCCCTGGGAACCTCGAAGTGTTGGGTCTACTTTGTTGCTAAGAAAAGGGGCGATTGAACATGGGGAGTCCCCTTTGATGTTGGAAAAACCGGCTGGATGTGTGCAAGTATACATTCAAGACCCACCAAGGCCATTTTGAAGGTAATGGCATTAACGCACCGACCTCGTTCAACAATTTGATGAACATGGTGTTCAAACCACCGCTGAGAAGGTTCGTACTCGTATTCTTTTACGATATCCTAGTGTATAGTGAAGGCTTAGAGCTTGTTTAGATTGAGAAAAATGGATGGAAAGTACGGAAAAGTACTATTTCTATGTAAGCGTAAGCGTACATAGAGATAAATAAATGATTCTCTAGGTGGATAACTTTTCGTAAAAAGGGAACACTTTTCATGGATCCATTCCCCTTGCTTGTGGTGCAGCATATACCGTATGTTGGGAAAAGAATGAATGACATTCTTGTTGTGAAACACGTCGTCAACGGTTGGATCTTCTCCCTCTCATGCCTCTCACGACAAGCACACAAGAAGAAGTATAAAGTAGATAAGAGACAATATAGGTGGAGTTTCTCTTTATTCCTCGAATCGATATATTACAATGGGGGTGCTCCTCTGATTATATAGTCCGAACTAAGTCTAGAGTTTTGGTAAGAGCCCACAAGCAATCGGACAATGACTAGGACTTCTAGTCTTCCTTTCCTTCTTGGAAAGCCCGGTTGTTTTACAACACTTCCCCTTGGGCAATTACCACGAATGCATATGCCTCATCAAAAACTTCATCCGAAAACCCAGTGGGAAAAACGGTTCATAGAGAAAAGAGTACATATCAACCGCAATTGTATTGCACATGTTGCCTCATCAAAAACCTTATGTGAGAAACCTTCAAGTAAAAACTCACAAAGGGAAAAATAGTACAACATTAAACCTTCGGTTATATACAATTCTATATTTACTATTCTTCGTGAATAGTGATGAATCTTCAAGATTTATGCATGAACTTCATGATTCTTGCACTAATAGTGTTCATGATCTCAAATAATCAAGTGGTAAACCTTCATGGTAAATTTAAAATTAATCATCAAGTTGATTCCTTCTGAGTAACAACATGATGAAAAATATACTCCCCCTCATGACGACATCCTTCAAACTTCAGCGTTCAATAATGTCATAGTTACATTTTACAAAAATGTATGTGAGTACAATAGTTAGTCCTTCAAAGACTTAACAATGATAAAGAGTAATACTTCAAGCATTAATAACCACTTATTTAATTGTGCAACACAAAATAAACTTTATCCTTTCAGAGGAATATGGGGCTAATGAGTTTCAATTTGCATATCTTCTAGATATTTGATTTCAAACTTCAATATTTGAATTTGAGATAATAGCGACTCTTTCTAAGTGGATTCTATGTTATAACCAATGATCTATTCAGTAGATCTTCAATGGTTGCTTTATTCCACAATAGATAAATCAGTCTTCAGTTTGCATTTTAGGGGATAATTCAAATTGCTAATCACCACTATACCTACTTGGGCATGTGAGAATATTTGCTATTAATATTAGATAGCTACATATGCACTTGCAGGTGCTTAAATGGTACATTCATGACCACATAATTCCTCACTTACTTGGGTCTTTATGAATTTTCATTCATTCTTTGAGATTATCGGTGTTCATTCAGGAACTGACTGATAAGTCATTCATTGACTATATCCTTTAAGGATTTTGTATTTCTTCCAGAATAGTATTTCTCTCATGTGAGAAATCCTCTCATGCAAGAGAGAAGTGATTTACACGATTCTTTTAACTTGAGTTCTTCAATGAACTATTTTAAAAAGTGTTATTCACAATAAGTCATTCTGTGACTTTATTTCCTTCTAGGATTTAGCTCTTCATGAGATTTTAATATCCATTCAAGAATATTATTCACCTTAGACATTTTAATAGTTGGTATGAGATTTAACTTTTATTCCTTCGAGGAACGATGACTCCTTCAAGGATCACTTCTTAACTGCATAACATTTATTTCATTTATTTTTCATTTGCCAGATAAGTAGCAGAATATTCATTCATACATAATGGGAGTTTTTCAGCCTTTTAAAAGACCTATGAACCATTGCATTTCACCATATCATTATTTCATAATGACTTATCTAATTTGAACTTTCAGATTCAAATGTTTTCTTCATGATTTAACCTCAATTGCATTCTTTTATTGACCCGATACGAGCGCTTCATGCGACTCTGCCATGGACTTTGTGGATCCTTGTTCTCGTTAGAGAAACATTACAATGATAGAGGTAATATTGTCGACATTCATTCTATTTCTCCCATATCTTTAGGATACGACTATTATATAGTCAATTATTATCTGCTATCCCAACACAAAAATATTGCGCGCGCTTATAGTGTTAGGCATTCATCTTCATGATGATCAATTTATAGTTTGTGAGGTATTTGACATTCATGGTCTTCTTTCTGGAGGAGATTTTATCGAGATTATTTAACCAATTCATTTGATCCAAAGCCAACAGGCGTCCCTGTAGATTTTAAATTAATGATCAATCATTTGCTATGGTGAGTATACTATTAAATACCCGGGATATACCACACATAACTTCATGTTTACTACAAGTAAACTTCACTTCCGGTTAATAACTTCAGGTTGTTTCTCCTAATTTCCGGTTTCCCATTAGTGAGTATTCATTATGTGCACATTCTCACTGGGATAAATTCCTTCAAAGAGTTTCACTTCAAGTGTGTTTCCACATGAGGTGGTGCCCTTCATGGGCTTCCTCACATTTAAATATTCTGGCATTATACTCAACTTCATGCGAGTATGATTTAGTGCGTGTTTTTATTCGTGCTTCAAGCTTTCAATAATATTTTATGAAGATCATTATTCCATTCAATACAAGGCATTCATATAGGCTTTCTCTCCCCCTAATGCCGGTATTACATCTTCATAAATAATAGCATACTTCCAATAATATCCCCATGAGCTTTACATAATGGAATTTCAGATCCATATTTTTAAACTTCAAGTTAATGCCCATGTATGCTAATATGGTGAAATTAATAATTTTCACGCACCTAATTTCAAAATTTAGGGGTTATTTGTTATGAAGTGAGCTAGACTTTATTTGTATATTATGCAATTTGGTATGTTCTGCATACCTATAAATTTGCAGTTCTAAAAAGTCTACAAGACTATTTTATTGTCTAACTTCTTTACTTAGCCTAAAATATTTCGATTCAAATACTCATACGATATACTTAAGTAATTTAGAAAAATAAACTTCACGTTTATAGTTTGCAACATTAAGATTTTGAACCCATAAATACGAAATAGTTTTCCACACAATGAACTAGCAGGTCCATCTTTTATTTGTCCGCAAACTCATTCTAATTGAGTCAATCAATTTCTAATTGATTGAATAAAATTACTATTGTCCCGATTTCAAATTGGTTTGCTCCCCTGGTCTCAACCTTCTTGATGACTTCTAGTCATATTGTACATCTGCATGAAATGCACAAATTGGGTCAGCGTGCAAGCTGATTGATAGTGCGTTGTGATGGCTGGCTGACCATCGTAATAGCGAGAGCTACTACTCAACAGGAGAAGCTTGAGTATGTATAGCATGCGAGCTAATACAATGAAAACAATAGTATTGTGTCTTCTAGCCAACATAAAGCGGAATTTTAATATAATACCCATGCAAAGGCTAATAATGTAGTAACATGCAGGTTCTCACATTATTGTGGAAAAACTATTAACAAGTCATTCTCAGTGACAAGTGGTATATATGGATTACAAAGGCTATGCGTAGAGCTACAGTCTTAGTCATTATAATGGCCACAGCTACAGGCCAACTTGCGCGTTGGTTTGTCCATCAATCTAACAGGATGCAGCTCTAAACCAACAATACTACAAGATTAAGGATATGCCTATTAGATTTTTCAAGTTTATCCACATTCTTCATGCCTCTATGCCCCAAATTTCTTCCTTTTTTCATATTGTAATTGCACTTCAGGTGATGCTATGCATCAAGCATGATCTATGAATTATTTCAAATATACCATAGAATTAAATTATACTGCTAGTATATACAAAGTATGATATGAAATCCACATAGTTGTACTATTCAGTGTACAATAACATGTCTTGGGTTGAATAAACTTCAAGTTACAGGGCTTATGTATTTTAGTACATAGTTGAGTAATATACAATTTCTAGACTAAATTGAATCTTCTGAGTTCAATTAAAAGCATGTACATTACTAGTGCTTCACAAAAATTCAATTTCCGTTCTACCTTCATGGTAGAAATGCACAATAACCGTAACCTTCATGGTTATTTGAGACTTTTAGTGGAAAATTCGTTTCAAATAATTATCAAATAGGCAATTCAAAGCAATTATTTACAATATTCAGCAGGTAATTCTTTATTTATTTCATGAGATTAAAGTTATTACATCAGGTAAAAATTGCTACAAGCAAGTGGGCATAAGATAATGTGAGAAAAGCCTATACAGAGGTAAGAAACACTAATATATTCAATTTGCCCTTCTATTATGGGAAAGATTCTTAAATTATTGCTAAACTTCTTGTATGGAGCAAAAAGTAATTGTTCTCTCTTCGTGAGCATAACCAAATTCTTCATGAATATAACTAATATTGCACCTTATGTAGAAAATTCTATTTATGTAATGTTAAGGAGTGAGTATGAAACTTCTTTGTTTCAATGCATCTCCCCCTGGTCCTAACATCACTTCAGGAACGTAACTTATTTTCCTTCCAATTCTATGATTTATGCATCACATAAAAATATTTTCTATATTGAGTTTATGTATATTCTTCTTGAATTGTAAAAATAACTACGTGAAAAATAATGTGATTCTTCAAGAAAACACATAAATTTTGTATAACTTCATGTTATTTATAAACTCAAATAGTTGGCATACTACTTACAAATTTACTGCTATTGTAAAATCATAATGCCATGTTGGAAGAAAATACGTTGTTTCACATGGACAAAATAACTTTCAAGGTTATATAGCATTTCTTCTTGAAATTATACATTACTATACTTTAAACCAATGATAAAAATTTCTTCTAGAAATAGTGGACTTCATGTCGCTTCCTACATTATTCATGCAATGGTTACAAGCACACTTCATGTGTTTAAATGCATGAAACAAGTGCAAAATTAATTAAGATTGGTTAATCTATTCAATATATTTGTTTATTTTCCCAGAATTTTCCTAGCAAAAATTATGCCACATTTATCATTGCTAGAAAAAATATAAATATGACACTCTCAGGGGTGTAACATGTCTAAGGTTCTTCAAGATTGAGAGAGGTCATAAACCTAAAACTATTTTCTATGATTAAAGTTAAATTTATAGCACTTCAGGGATTAATGGTTCAAATTTTCAGAATTATGTATCCATTAAACATGCTAGAAAAAGTCCAAATACGAGCCTCAAAGGGGTTTCAAAATTTAGGGAGCTCATATACCTAAAACCTTGTTTCTATTATTAAAGGCATGATTTACTCGATTTATGTGTAATTATGACAATATACACAAAAATAGTAAAAAAATGAATATTAATCGGATAATCGGAAAAACCCATGTATCTTCTACTAGAAAAAAGTGGAACCTTAATTCCATATATACCAAGATATAAACTTCCGGTTTCCTGAATTTTTATGAGAACCTAGAATTCATCCAGGCAACACATCTCGTGGCCGAGAGTTCATCTCCGGGCGCGATTCGACTTCGGGCGATGTGAGTTGGACATGGCTTGACTTCGAGCAGCGTGGTACGAGGGGCTCGACTACAGACATTACATGGTTTCTGGCGCAGCTTCAGGCGGCGCGGTGGCTGTTGCTGGATTGCGTGCAAGCGAGGCCGGCGCTGAGTTACTGGCGAGTTCGACTCGAGTTGCGCGGCACGGCCGCAGCTGCAGGCCTGTGCATGTGCACGAGCAAGCAGATTGTGACTACAAGCACTTGTTCTTGGAGTTTGCTGGTTCATGATCTTCAACTTCGAGTATGATCAAGATTATGCCGATGATGAATCCAACATCGGGTTGGACTCTATAACGAGCGGAATTCGGTTCAGCCATCATCAGAGTGACAGCGGGCCTCTACTGGAGGGACACACTCGTGGAGATTGGGCGAATAAAAGAAAAAATTGCAGGCCCAGCATGCATGGCAAACGACGACGACAGGCAAATAAAGCTACAACTTCATGGTAGATTGCAGTAGGTGGGTAGCGTAGCGTATCATCTCGTGATGCCTCGACGATGCGGGACAACAATCGAGGACCCGGCTGCGACAGATGGCGTGCTGCGAGCACAGTTTGCAACGGATTCGAGCTAGGCCGAGGAGTTCGTCTACAGGCGGGACTCGACTTCGGGCGGAACACTAGGTTGTATGACCGATCAGGTTACACGAATCGACGTAGCTAGTGGGTGTTTCTTCAAGAAACTAATAGCGATGCAAACGCGCGTCGTAGCAGATGTTATTGATCTATCGAGACATGCATGTACTTCGGCGCTTATCAATACCAGCGATAAAAAAAAAATCTTACATCTGTTCGCTCCTTCTATTCCGGCGTTCAAGCCGTAGAGTATCTACATGAATTTGCTTGCACGTACGTGTACCTTCTTTGTTTGCATACCATAATCATGTATAGATTAATTACGTGTTCAACAGGAACACATACATGACCGTGATGGAGTACTAGCCTTCGTGGCCGACCAAAATAATAGATTGAAACGATTTTCCGACACGACGGCCGGCACACAACAACCCAATCTACTATATGCTTCAATGATTCGTACCTTGTATTTGTATGATGCCAATTGATCTACTCTACCTGTCACGTAGGGCAGTTATCAGTAGATACATACCGCTTAGGGCATTAGACATGGTCGTAGACATGCCTGCTTGATGGCGAGTCGGTGCAGATCCGTTCGCTGGCGACGTTGATGTAGTCGACGTCGTCGAAGTAGTCGTCGGCGAGGACGGCAGCGGAATCGCGCCGGCGTCGAGCTCGATGGCGACTCCTCCGGCGTAGTCGACGAAGAGCGTTCGTGCTGATAACGTGTTGTGAAACATGTCGTCAACGATTGGATCTTCTCACTCTCACGACAAGCACACAAGAAGAAGTATAAAGTAGATAAGAGACAATATAGGTGGAGTTTCTCTTTATTCCGCAAATCGATATATTACAATGGGGTGCTCCTCCGATTATACAGTCCGAACTAAGTCTAGAGTTTTGGTAAGAGCCCACAAGCAACTGGACAATAACTAGAACTTCTAGTCTTCCTTTTTTTTCTTAAAAGTCCGGTTGTTTTATAACAATTCTATGCTGGGCTCGTCCCCTATCTCTAACTTACGGTTGTGCTTCTCTCGCTTTTTTAATGTTGTCTTTCTATCCACTCGTCTTGTTTTTGGGTTCCCTTGTGATCCCCACAAAATATCATCATCCCCTCTGATCCCCTCAAAACGCGTTGCTGAGTAGAATTTGTGCTTTGCTTCCGGGGGATCACGGGTAAAGATGGCAACGGGCACAGAATATCCGCGTGCCCGCAGATACCAAACCCGCGGATCGCGGATGCGGGTCCAAGTCTGTGCCCACGGGCACGGGCACGGGCAGGACTTTAGACCCAACGGATACTTCCTCGCGGGCGTGACAAAATGATATCCGCATCCGCAAACCCGCCAGACCCGCTTCACTAGGTGACAGGTGGGGTCCTAAGCCCTTTTGTATATATTCAACTAGTTAGGTTTCCTCACTCCACAGATCCACCCCCAGTCCCCCACCCCTCCCGAGATCCAGCCGCCCGCCGCCAGGGGCGCTCCGTGCGTGGCTCCGCTCCTCCCCTCTTGTCGCTCTCGCCTCCGAGTCTCTGACACGCCGACCGTCCTCCGCTCCTCCCGCCGGCCGACCTCCACTCCTGACTCCTCCCCGCCGGCCGCCGTCCCCTCCTCCCCACCGCCTGCCTTTGGCTCTGCCCGTGCCTGCCGGTCGCCCCCGGCTCCTCCCCGCCAGCCGCCGTCCAGTCCTCCACGTCGGCCGCCCTCGGCTCCTCCCCACCGGCCGCCGTCCAGTCCTCCATGCCGGCCGCCCTCGGCTCCTCCCCATCGCCCGCCGCCCAGTCCTCCACGCCGGCCGCCCTCGGCTCCACCCCTCCCCGTTGGCAGCGGCCAGGCTCATCCCCACACGGATGCCCTCGGCTCCTCTCCTTCCGGTCGCTCGGCGCTCGCAGTCCTCGGCCACAAGCACAACGCTTGTCGTCCCCAATTCCCCATCCGCCCACCTTGCGGGCACACGGGCGTGCCCGCGGGCACGTGGTATCTGCGGATCGCGGGCACGGGCACGAATTTCTGCCCGTAGCGGATCACGGGCATGGGTACGGGGTTTTGCTCACGGGCACGGATACTCCGAGCCGGTATCCGCGCGGATTTTACCCGTTGCCATCTTTAGTCACGGGTAAGAAGCTTACCATTGTCATACGAAAGCAGTAGAGGATGCACATGAAAGCTGAAACGATCCAATCTTTATGCCGGGATTTCCTTTATTTCAATTTATAAATAGGCATTAGAGAGAAACTCATCTGTGCAATTAGAAAATTGCACCAGTACTCTAGCCACATCGTGTCTGCAATAGTGCAATTTGTTCATTCGAAAAATACCCATTGATTCACTAAAAAAATTGCTTCAGTGCGCAGCTTTTTTTTTTTGGGATTCAAGGCTTTCATTCACTGAGTAGCAGCATTACAATCTGCCTGTAGGCAGTGCAGCAGAAAGTTTGGAGCCTGGTCATGCCAGATAGAACTAGGACTATCTATACAAGCTACCTGAGCACAGATATGTGCAGCTACATTTGCTGAACGTCTAACATGTTCCAGCGAGAATAAAGCTAGAGGCGCTGCCATATCTGCAATATCTTCAAGAACGGCAGCAATCTCTGACCCCTGTGTTTTCCTCTTCTTCCACAGCAATCCGCTTCAGTGCACAGCTCTGTAGGTTGCTAAATAAATGATATTTTTCAAAAAAAAAACTACAAAGTGAATTGGTACTTTTACACAGGAAAAGGTCCATTTTACTCCACTGACCTATTCACTTTGTCCGCTCAACCTACTAAGCAAAATTTAGGATCGATTTCATCCCTTGAACTATTTCAGCTTGTCCAATCTACCTCCTAATGTGTTTTGGCATTTTTTTTCTTCGTGTACGAGTTAAATTTTAAGTTTAAATTTTATGAGAAGGTAGATAACATGATGCCTTAAGTTAAAAATTTTATTCTAAATACTTTTCATGGTTATTTTAATAGGTCATGATATTTAATACGAAATTGATCTTAGATACATAATTGTAAGAAAATTAATCATGAAAAAGTTTTAATATAGTTTTGTAATATAGGGCATCATGTTATAAGTCAACCAACAAATTTTGAAATCAAAACTCAATTTTTACATGAAGGAATAAATTTTGTAAAATGAGCCTAAATTTTGTTCGTCGGGTTATGCGGACAAAACAAATAGGTGAAGGGGAGTAAAATTGATTTTTATTTCTTTTACAAATAGTGCAGACGTTACTTTTAAAAAGATGAAAAAGTACAGTATTGAAAGCTCTTGTGTTTAAGAAATACAAATGTTTTCCTCAGTGCCATTAAAAAAACATAAAAACACGTAACACAAAAGTATCGATATATTCGTTCACATAAAGATATAATAATGTTGCACAGATGAGTTTCGATAATGCACAGAGAAATAATATACACGCAAAGTAAAAATATAAATTAAATTCTTGGGTATATTTGAGGCCTTGGATTGTTCCAACTGTTGCATCTCAAAAGTAAAAGAAAAACCGCTGTTTTACGGGGATGCGGCGGTGCAGAAACCATGGGCGATCACTCAACAAGGCGACGGTCGCAAAGACTATAGAAATCAAATTATCATAGTGCTGGACACTGAACCAAAGGCAAACCCAAAAACAACATGGTTTTGTTTTCTTCTGGTTGGATTCAGATTTTGCCGCACGGCAGCCTACCTACCCAAAGTCCATATGATTGTCTGTGAATACAGGGAAAATGGACTGAGTAACCATATTAACAAATCACTTTTGGAGAATTTCCCATGAGGATTTGGATGCTGATCAGCCTTGTTGAAAAAGGGGATTATCAATGCAGCATCATTGTTTGAGGTTTCAAATTAAATTCACCTCCACAGAAAATAATGGAGTACAAAGGAACAGTACAACTACAAATATAAGATATACAAATCGATTGAAGTATTTTGCGAGAAGGAATTGATCGTGTTGTTGTAGGTGTATTTCATAACAACTGTTTGCGCCAACATTTGTCTACAAAGATCGTTGAAACATAGGATCAGAACGTAGGCAGAATCTACTGTTCCAAGCCAAGAAGGATGATGTCTGCCATGACTTCATGCAAGCATCCCGAACTCACACTTGGCTAGTTGGCTTCAACAAATGCACCAGCAAATTGAAGACCAAGGTGCGTGGATTCCACACTCCACTGCATGCTTGTTTGCGCAGCCAATAGGTCAGAAAAAAAATTGACGGTTCGGGAATTGGCAATTATTTTTTCACTTAGCTAGTTCACTGCTCGTTGCATCGCAGTGAATTGGCAATTTGACGGTTTGGTTAAAAGACTGGGGCCTAAGTAGTTATTAATAAAAAAATTTACTTTGTTGATAAAGTAAAAATAATCGTAATTTTGTAAAATTAACTCAAAACACAGTCTCGTTTGATTGCCAGGCATGTACTCCCATCCGTGCCTTTGGTTAGCTACAACTTTTATCATACAAAAAAGAATAATAATTAAACTATATGAAAAGGCTAAAGTTGTTCTACTTAATATATGTTCTGTTCCTTAAAAGTTGTCCATACTTTTTTAGAAAAGAAAACTTATTTTGCCCAAATGGTTTATGCCATCGTGCAATCCTGAATCCAGCTTGGGTTTGAAAACCGTTGGCTGCCGCCTAGGCAGCATCGAAACCGCCCCATTTCCCAGCTCTAAAAAACCCCTCACCCAAGCCCACAACCCCCTCCCGGCGGCCGGCGGCGAGCAAGAAGCCAAGAAACGATGGCGCAAGGCGCGCTGCGAGGCCCCTCCGACTACTCCGGCGAGCCCCATCGCCACCCCTCTCTCCGCATCAACGCCAAGGTTCGCGATCGAACCCACCACGATTCCGCTCTCCTTTTCTCTCTCTTCCCAAACCCTTCTTGCTGATTTCTCCTCGAAGTGATACGAAATTCTTTCCGGCCGCGCAGGAACCGTTCAACGCGGAGCCGGCGCGGCGGGACCTGGTGGCGTCGTACATCACCCCCGTCGACCTCTTCTTTAAGCGCAACCACGGCCCCATCCCCATCCTCGACGACATCGACAGGTTCTTGACGATCGATGGCCTCCGCCGTTCTTGACGCGGCAGTGGCTGCCCAATTGTTGATGACTGCTTGTGCCTTGCCTGATCTTTTTACTATGCGTGGGTTCACAGCTATTGCGTGACCATCGGTGGCGGGCCGAGGCGGCTCTCGCTAGATGACATCAGGTGTGTGGTGTGGGGGAATCGTTCGATCATGCAGTGTTGTTTCGGCTTGCTTGCCTTGTGTTCGATGATATGCCTCGGAGGAGGGTTCAAGTGTTCTGTCTGCATGTTTCCTCTGCTTTTATTTGTTTGCAGGAGGTTGCCAAAGTACAATGTTACTGCCACTCTGCAGTGTGCAGGGAACAGGAGGACGGAGATGAGCAAGAGTAGGAAGGTCAGGGGCGTCGGATGGGATGTTTGCGCGCTTGGGAATGGTTAGTATGCTTAGTATCGGTTGC
This sequence comes from Urochloa ruziziensis, assembly GCA_015476505.1. Lineage (NCBI taxonomy): Eukaryota > Viridiplantae > Streptophyta > Magnoliopsida > Poales > Poaceae > Urochloa > Urochloa ruziziensis. The sequence continues at coordinate 63,419,791 of CM027121.1, read as the reverse complement.
ATCACCAGCAGGGACAAGAATCAAAACTTCCATCAGTAAATGTATCCTGTCAAGTTGCCTTGGCTTTCTCTTATTGTTCCTGTTACTCAACATATGCTTCGATTTCAGCAACTTGGGGAGGAGCTAAATTATCAGATGTCCTTCAGCTCGTTGGTGTGCCATACCATACTGAAATCACTCCTTCTGGTGGAAAGCATGTTGAGTTCGTTAGTGTTGATCAGTGTCCAGTGAGTATTATGAATGTATTTGTTCGACAGAGTACGGCAGGCTTAATATGTTGTTTATATAAAATAATCTTCACAAACACTGTCAGGAGGAAAAAGGTGGCCCATACAAAGCATCAATTCCCTTGGGCCAGGCAACAAATCCTGCAGCAGATGTACTGCTTGCATATGAAATGAATGGCGAGGTAACATACTTGGATGAGCCATACTTGAATTTACAACTATTTTGCTATGTGAATCATCTGAGTATATTCATCTGCCTATCTAAAGAATCGTGTCAGACTATCCCGGAAGCCCGCTGACAAATATGTTCTGTTACCAAGGTACTCAAGCGTGATCATGGATACCCTCTCCGCGCCATTGTTCCAGGTGTCATTGGTGCCCGTTCTGTCAAATGGTTAGATAGAATTGACATAATTGAGGAAGAGTCTCAGGTTCAACTTCTCTGCTAGATGCAGATGCCTTTTCAGTTCCGCTATAAGATGAATATTAACTTCATCCCTTCATGATTCAGGGTTTCTTCATGCAAAAAGATTATAAGATGTTCCCTCCTTCAGTTGATTGGGATAATATCATGTGGTCAACCAGGAAGCCCCAGATGGACTACCCAGTTCAGGTGTCTTAATTCTTAAGTCTTTGCTTAACAGAATCTTATCTCTGGTCAATTACGGAATCTACTCCTGGCACTAACATCTGGATCTACTGAAGAATAGGGGGTTGCATTGTGTTCATTTATCTCTGATTAATATATTGTTTTGGTATAACCTGAGATTAAGCAAGTAACTCATTACTGTTATAAATGCACATGAATCACCACAAAGGCCTCGCTGTATCATTTTAAATTTTATGGTCAGATCTTCCTTCCCATAACAATTATTTCACTTAAAAAGTTACTGTGTACCGTGACATACCTGCTGTGATTTGTGTACTAATTTTCTGAAACCACTCTGATTGATATCTCAGTCTGCAATATGTTCTTTAGAAGACATGAGTGCCATCAAAACAGGACAGGTCTTCCCTCAGCTTTGGTCACTTGATCTTTTCACTTACCTTCATGATCTAACGCCCTTAGAATTCACCAATCATCATTACCGAATTCTTCAGGTCACTGTTGTTGGATACGCCTTGTCAGGCGGTGGCAGGGGCATTGAGAGGGTTGACATTTCCCCTGACGGTGGTAAGAGTTGGTTCGAGGCCCACCGGTACCAAAAGCAAGGCGTCCCATATGTGGCTGGTAACATAACCAGTGATAAGTGGGCATGGGTGCTCTTCAAGGCCATTGTCGATGTGAAAGGCGACATTGAGATTGTTGCAAAAGCGGTATTCTTTATTGCTTCCCAGTTCCTCCTACTCCTGTTTTGTTGTTCCAGTTTAAGTTCAGTACAGCGTAAGGCCTCTGAATCGCAAATGATAAAAAGTACTCTGAATCTTGTCCGTGTTCATCTTGCACAAACCCTGTAGGTTGATTCCAGCGCGAATGTGCAACCTGAGAGCGTGGAATCAATCTGGAACCTGAGAGGGATTCTGAACACATGCTGGCATCGTGTCCGCATTCTGGCAACACCTAAACTGAGAAGTTTCATGTGATGACCCCATTCATCCACACATTTTCATCAGCTTTCACTGTTGTTACCAATCCAGCAACTTGGCTTTGCCTGCTCTGGACTCTGGAGTGAAGAGAGGCAAGAGGGGTCAATAATTCTGTCTCCGTCGAAATTTGTGGGTTACTTGTTTGGATGTAAAAATAAATCCCTTGTCACCATGTTGACGTGTACTCCCTTTTTAGGTTACAGAAAGCTAACTCAGTTTTGCAAGCTTGCCTGTTTCTCAAGCAATCATGCAGTGTCACTCTAGCCATTCACTTTGGTGGCTTCCCTCGCGTTTTTCTTTGATCATCGTATTCTTCTTTTCTGTACATTGTGCAATCGATAATGATGCTACGTTTGAAACTGGTAATTGAGTCACGAAAGTGTTGATAGATCTGATCTGTTATCAGGCATAGTTGGTAGATGACGGTGATTTTATATGCACAATGAACCTGTGTTGCCTCGTTGCGCTACTTGCTTTTGGAGAGCAACTATGAATTTAATGCTTTTATCTGCAGAGTTCTAGTATTATTTTGATGATACCATACTTAGAATAATGCTAGATGAATGTGTTTTTCACTACTAGAGAAAACGTTTTCAGCGGGTTAACGGGCATTTACAGAGGCGGCTACAAAATCCGCTCCTACTTATGTTAGAAATGACCATTTGTAGGGGCGGGTTAGTAGCCTGCCCCTGAAAAAACGTCTCCAGGGGCGGACAATGGGCATGCTCCACCCCTGAAGATGGTGTTTCCAGGGGCGGAGCATGCCATCGCCCGCCCATGGAAACGTTTTCTAGGGGCGTAGCAAGGACCGATTTTTTTATACTATTCCGTAAATTATTTACAAAAAGCATTCCTTGAATTTGAGTAATTATAGAAATATAACATCACTTTTTATTGGATGGATGAAATGCATTTGATGGATGGCGGATGAAATCAAATTTCCATCCAATGGGCAAATAAAAATTCTGCCCGTTTATTACGTCATGTGTCTGGCAAATGAATGTACCGTATTGGGCGCAACTTTTACATGTCTACCGGACGAATACTCTAATTTGCATCTATCCATTGTATGGAGATTCAATTCCTTTCGTCTAACGAACGAAAACATTAATTTTGGTTAATCTTTCGGAAGAAAATTAGATTATCCTGTATATATTACTCAAATTCAAGGAGCTGTTTTGTAAATAGATGTACGGAACCGTATTAAAATAAAACCCCCTTGTCATGTGCAAAGAAGCTAGCTTAGCATTTGTCTAAATAACTCGAACACTGTTAGATTGATTTGTGAATGATATTTATTGGTTCTTATTGAGAAGCATTAAGTAGGTTCTTCCTCATTCACAGGGAGTTAAAAATAATAAGTAAAACATGTAAAAAAACACATATTTCATTTATAACCTGTGTACAAAATTTCACTATGCAAGCCACCGCGATATAGAGGGTTTAATTGACAAAAACCGTAGCGCCGCCGGTTACAAATCGCGATGCGCACGCACTGACATGTGGGCCCGGCACGTCAGGACCCGATTAACCCCGAGACGGCCCGGAAGTCCGCAACCGCCGCTCGTCCACTCCACCATCGCGGTCGCGCCCGACTCCATCCAGCGTTCCCCCTTTCCCCGCCGCCCCGGAAACCCTAACCTCCCGCCACCGCCGCGATGCCCCCGCCGGCAGCCGTGGGGCTAGGCGGCCATCCCCCCGCCGCCCGCGCTCGGCTCCCCCGTCGCCGTCTCCGGGGTCGTCCTCCGTGACGGCGCCCCCGGCGTTCGCCCCGCCCCCTCCCCGTCCCACCGCGCGCCGTCTCGGGCGCGGGCGGGGGCGGCTAGGTCGGTGCGGGGCGCTGCCTATATAAGCGCCCTATGGGGTGCGCGCGCGACCCCCTCTCCTGCTGCGGTCGAGCGAGAGGCGGTTTCGGCGGTTCCGTGGAGGCCAAGGAGTGCTGTGCTTCTTCGCCGCGGCGGCGGCTGCGATCGCTGGTGGAATTCGCGGAACCAGCGCGGCGATCGGAGGTTCTGATCGGCGGAATTTCTCTTCTCGGATTGGTGGTTGCTTGCAGAGGTGAATTTCCTATCAGAATCGTCGGTTCTTGTTCTTCTCCCTTGACTAGATCGGTTCATTAGCTTGGTATTGTTGAATATCGAGCTGTTCATGTTCCATTGCGGTGAAAAAAATTCAATTGATCGTCAGAAGCCACTAGGTGACATGATCAAATCAAATCGGTTCTGGAACAAAATAAATTGGCAACAATCTCGCCAGAAACGATTTTGCACAATTGATTGCAAATCACTTGCTGGATTTGTAGCTGCTACTATGCATCGATCAATTGATTATTATGCAGGAATAATTTGAGAAACCAAAACTAAATAAGATTAATTTGAGAAACCAAAACTAAATAAGATTAATTTGAGAAACCAAAACTAAATAAGATCTGATTAATCTACTGCGGGAAATTGGGGGAACAGAACATCATAACATTGCTAACTATCATGATAACCTATCCATAGCCATAGTGTAAAGGGGACATTGATGAAACACGTTAAAAATTTGGCTTTTAGGGGTGTAGATCAAATTGATACGCTGCTTCTGATTCTTATTGATGTTGGGATAGTTCTTGTTAGATTGTGGTGAAAGGGCGTGCAAATTTGTCATTCAAGTTACTTGGATGTAATCTAGTTTGGCCTAGAGGAAACAAATCTGCAATCATCTGAGCAATGCAAATCTGAATTTTAAAAATACCTGCTGCCTCTGTTACTCTGTGTGGATCAATTGTTCCCCAGGGATAATCTGGTAAACCAAACAAAATAGGGCTAAGCCATCTGGAGAAAAAACGTATTATGATTCCACATGAACAATTCTTGATTATCACAATAACCTATGATCATCCTATGTCAAAGGAATTAAAGTTAATGAAACACTTATTGTGACTTTGGTTATACATCAATTTATTTTGTTTATATAGTATAACATATGGCATTCACACATCATCAGTTTTTGAAATTTATTATTGCAAACAACTGTCACTGCCTATTTTGCTTATTAATAGTACAAAATTAGGAAGCAGCTGTCAAGATATATTGGAAAATGAGCCATTTATTGTATAGTATCTTTGATCATAGGATTTTTCCTAGCAAAGATGAGTTTGCAGATAGATAAATGTGGTTTCAAGGCATTGTTTTAGTTCTGCCAAAGGAATTTTGTGTCAAAACAATTCATTTTTTCATGTAAACTCTATTGCTCCCTCAGGGAACTGTTTGAATCATGCATGATTTATATCTTCTTTTTTATGACTGTTGTGAGAAGTAACTGAAATCCAAATTTGGCTAGCTGTAAAATAAAAGTTAGGCATATTAGCATGCTATTGGTAGTGAAATATAATGAACTGCAGAAAAGGTACAACCAAGACAAGTCTAAACAGACAATATCATGATTTTCTCTTTTTTTTTATAATTTCTCTTGCAAATTTTAATGATTTGAATAAGATTATATTTGCGGCTTGTGCATCTTGGGATTTAAATGAAAACTAAGTTATAATCTGAAACTCTTTAGTCACTTTTTAGATTTAGCAGACAATTTTAAAATTATTATCATGCCTGAGAATTTTTTCCCATCCTTTTGATGAATAACAAATATTTCACAAAGTTTATGAGATGTGAGCTTAGCAAATTGTTTTTTGTTAAACACCGTTTCCATGATACACTCAGGTACTAGCTCTGATTTATCTTCTGTAATTGTTTACTGTATCAATGGTGAATTCGTTCTGTCCATTATCAGTATAAATATAAAACTTTCCAACCCTTGTGCATGTTAGGATGAGAACCTTCAGCTTCTGATAAATTCAAAACTGCTAAAAAAAAGTTGCAGATAGGTATTGAAATTTTATTTTCTGTTGCGTTAAGAGTTTATTTGATGAAATGGAAGTGTTAGGTAGACAAGAAGTATATAGAGTATCTGTCTGATCAGCAGAGAGCAATTTCTGCTAACGGTCTTCATTACTTTTATTAGCCTACCTTTTATCTCATGAAACTTGTTCATATTTTCTTCTCTGAGGTTTCTAACTCTTTGATCTTATGTCACTCTTTTCCCACATCAGTGCTTTGGCAATTATGGCAATTCTTGAAGCACTGGATCAAACTACCCCTGTTAGTGGATCTTCAACGGTAGTCAGTCCAGAAAACTTCATTAAATGTTTGAAGAAGTTTTACAGCCATTGGAAGGAAGATGTCTCTGATCTTTGGGGCTCTTCAAGTGCGATTGCTGTTGCTACTCCTCCCCCTTCTGATGATATTCGGTATCGGAAATCATTAGCCCTGAGTATGTGGTTATTTGGCCGTGAGTTCACAGACACTATTATGTTGTTCTCGAGCAGTCAGATTCACTTTTTGAGTGGACAAGATGGTTGTGATTTTCTTCAACATTTGAAGATGCCTGTTTCTAAGGCAGTTGGACTTGATATTGTGCTGCATAATCTTGAAAAACCTGACAATGGATCTCTCTCAATGGATCAGATCTTAAATTCAGCATTTGCACAGTATGAATCCAACAGTGTTGTTATGGGGCACATAGCAAGAGAGAAGCCTGAAGGCAAGGTTCTTGAAGAATGGTATCAAAAGCTGCATGGATCAAGGTTAAAGCTTTATGATGTTTCTGGTGGCATCTCTGAGCTTCTTTCTGTGAAAGATGCCTCCGAGATTATGTATGTGAAAAAGGCTGCATATTTAACTGCGTCAGTCATGAGGAAGTATGTAGTTCCAAAGTTGGAGAATATTGTCGTGGATGAAAAGAAGGTTCCACACTCTAAGCTGATGGATCTAACAGAGAAAGTAATACTTTCCCCGACAAAGATAAATGTCAAGCTCAAGGCTGGAAATGTGGACATTTGTTACCCTCCTATTTTCCAAAGTGGAGGCAAGTACGACCTTAGGCCTGGTGCTTTGAGCAATGATGATGATCTGTATTATGATTCTGGAAGCCTTATTGTGTGTGCAATGGGGGCTAAGTACAGTGGTTACTGCTCAAATGTTGCAAGAACCTTCTTGATTGATTGTTCTGTGAAAAAATGCAATGCATACAAGGTCCTCCTCAAGGCGCATGACGCTGCCATTGCTGCTTTGATGCCTGGTAGCAAGGCAAGTATGAGTTACCAAGCTGCAGTTGATGTGGTCAGGGGGGAAGCTCCTGATCTTCTCCCCTTTCTTACCAAGTCAGGTGGAACAGGAATTGGCATCGAGTTCCGTGAAACTTCTCTCTCCTTGAACGAGAAAAATAATCTGACAGTGAAGGAAGGTATGCTTTTTAATGTTTCCCTTGGTTTTCAGAACCTTCTGGCTAAGAGTAGTGATGAGAAGATCAAGGAAGTCTCTCTATGGTTGGCGGACACTGTTTTGGTTTGCAAGGAAAAGCCGGAAGTATTGACAGCTTTTATCTCCAAGGCTGAGGATGATGCCTTCTATTCATTTGATGAGGAAAAGATAGGTTCACCTTCCAAAGCTGCACCGAAAACAGAGCGAATGGCCCCTCTGAAAGTGAAGCCCATGCTAAAATCGGATATGACGCTCTCGCTGAAAGAAAATTTACGATCAAGCAGCAGGACACCTAAGGAAGATCTGAGGAGACAACTTCAGTCAGAAATTTTACGCAAGAAAGCTAATGGAACAGCAGTGAGAAGTGATGGCACCAACCAAAATCTGCTGGAGGGACATGGCCATTTCAGAGCTTTGGGTGAACTAGTTGCATACAAGAATGCAAGTGACTTTCCGCGTGTTGATCGACTGGAGATACAGGTGGACAAGCAGAATGAGGCTATCCTATTACCAATATATGGATTCATGGTCCCCTTCCATGTGTGTAATGTGAAAAAAGCAGAAATTCGTGGGGACAACAAGAGAAGTGTTTATGTCTCCATTACATTTAATGTCCCAAACACTGTTTCAAGTCAAGATTCAGGCTTGCAGGCAAATTTAAGCCTTGTTTTCTTGAAAGCAGTGACCTTCCTTTCAAGAGACAGAAGACATGCTGAAGAGGTGGTTCAATCGATGAAGATTCTTCAAAAAGGAGTCTTGGAAAGAGCCAAGAGAGCAAGTTTGGTTAGCCAAGAAAAGCTTCAACCGCATGATGGGCTGACAAGGGATAGGATTCAGTTGCTTGATTTGTGGATACGGCCAGCACTGTCTGGCCGTGGGAGGAAGGTCCCTGGAACATTGGTAGCCCATGTCAATGGTTTTCAGTATACTGTTTCTAAGTCTGAAAAAGTTGATATTATGTTCAGCAATATAAAGCATGCCTTCTTTCAGCCAGCTGAGCGAGACATGATCACACTTCTCCACTTCCATTTATGCAATGAAATAATGGTGGGCAACAAGAAGACCAGAGATGTTCAGTTCTACATTGAAGTGATGGATGCTGTCGATTCGATTAGTCTCAAGCGCCGATCGGCATGGGATCCTGATGAGATTGAAGAAGAGCACCGTGAACGGGCACGGAGGAGGGAGATAAATAGACAGTTCGAACTTTTTGTGAGAAGGGTTGATTCGATTTGGTCCAAGCCCAGATTTAACGAACTTGCCTTGCAGTTTGAAACCCCACTGCAAAAGCTTGGATTCAATGGAGTCCATGGCCGGGCGACTTGTTTCATTGCTCCGTCTCCAAGTTGTCTGGTTCAGCTAATTGAGACACCATTCCTTGTGACATCCTTGAGGGAGGTTGACATTGTATGCCTGGAAAGGGTGTCACTTGGGCAGAAATCCTTTGACATGGTATTAGTGTTTCAGGATTACACAAGGGATGTCATCCGCATAGAAGTCATTCCGATGACTGATCTGGATAAGATCAAAGATTGGCTCAATGATTGCAGCTTGAAGTACTATGAGTCCAAGCTGAGCCTTAACTGGCGCAAGGTCCTTAAGACGATAATGAATGATCCAGAGTCTGAAACAAATGATAGGTGGGAATTCTTGAATCCAGATGCCAGTGACTCTGATTCGGAGAGTTCGGAGACAGAAGATGACCAGTATGAGCCTTCTGATATGGAGACAGGGTCTGAATCAGAAGATGAGGGCAGCGACAACGAATCTGTGGTTAATTCTGGTGATGATGATGGTGGCTCAGATGAAGATGACGGTGGTGAGTCATGGGACGAGATAGAGCGCAAGGCAAGGGATGCTGATGCAGAGATGGGCAGTGAGTCAGACAGTGAGGACGAGAGGCAGCGGAGGAGGGAGAAAGCAAAAGTCAAGCCTCGCCGTGCTAGTGAGCCGGCGCCCAGGGGTGCTCTGCAGAAGAGGCAGCGACTGAGCTGATGGGTAGCTGCGGGATCCTGATAATGGATCCTGTTATCAGCTATTATGAAATTCTATCTGAACAATGCTTAGTGTATCAGTAGAGAACTTTGCACCGTGTCTTATGTGGAGTCTACTGTTAGATAATTCTAAACCTTTTCCCTTATTTTACACCTTTTTTAAATCATGATGTTTGGAACTAATTTATAGTTTCTACCTTTTTGTTATTTCATTATTTAGTGGCTTGTTTTGGTCTAGTACACAGAGGATAACGACATTTGTTTAGTTGTTTTCAATAATAAAGTTGCTTGCGTTGAAAGGTCAGAGCGTTTGGCTAACCAACTGGAAAGGCAGCAGGTGTACATGATCTACAGTATTTGGTACTTGTGGTATTGATTATTTCTGTTTCGTTGATATAGTTTTATGTGAAGGCTTTGCAAAAATTAGTAGGTTGTCTATGTAGTTGTCATGATGATGTACTACCTATGTTTCAAATTATAGATCATTTTGGCTTTTTTTAGATTCATCATCTTTGTTATGCATATAGATAAACGATGTCTAGATTCATAGCAAAATCTATGAATCTAGAAAAGTTAAAATGACCTATATTTTAGAACGGAGGAAGTAATAGTAAGCCATTTTTGCCCCTTGTGTAAGACGGGAAATAGTAAGCTACATTTTCCCCCTTGATATGATGGCGAACTACATTAGAGGAGCATACAAACTAATGCATTTTTAAAGTGAATCAAAACTGATAAACGATCACAGCATTATTTTTTATCCGTAGATAACAGGGTTGTTATTTTGGTACCTCCAGAAAGCTTTCATAAAAAAAATGTTTCAAATGGTGAAAGTGAAAAACAAGAAATATTTTATGTTACCGAAGTATACAATACAATAGGTAGGTTCTGGAACCTCAATAGTTTAGACCAACTACAATAGGGATTCTTAAACTTAAAACAACTCCCCGTGAGCATCTTATCTGCTAATCTGCATAATATAGGGTCGTGGTAGATCATTTTGTATAAATCTAAAGTGGCCTTTCATCCATTCAGTTGGGCTCAAATTTACGTCATGTTTTACGGCCCATTTGTGCGCAAACTGATCCTCTTCTCTCCTCAATCCTAGTCCTAGAGCTACAATCCACTCTCTTCAGTTTTTCGCTACACTCCGAGATAACACACCCTGTACAAATTTTGGAACCAAGACGATTTCAAAATCTAGATTAGGACAACTCAAAACTTGGACGCACACATACGGGCCAGGAGTCCTGCAGCCTTTTGCGTTTGTTTTGCCTGCCCTGCATAGTGCATGCATGGACTGTGCTTGTTTTGTTTTAAGCTACCTTTCTGCGCTGAAGGCGTGTGTCCTGTTCTCACACAGGTTGCTCTGCTGCTCGCGCTCATCAGTGAAAGGTGCTAGCAGCAGCAGCATGTGATTTGTTTTTACTGCCAAGAACTTTTATTTGCAGAAGAGAACAAAACGGACTTCAGAATATGCAAGGGGTAAAGACAAAGCTATTTTGCACGGGAGTCAATTAATAAGCCTGGAGTTAGTGGTTAACGTGCCCGGTTGACCGAGGCGTTCTTTGATTGTCTTATTGTAGTTGCCTGTATGTGGATTTTGGTGGGGGCATTTCTCTATTCACTTGTAGGTTTTCTCTGTTTTTTTTCTTTTTTTTATTTGCTGCGAGCGGCTTTTTCAAATTTGTCACTAGTAGTGCCAGATCTCTTACTCCCTCCATATTGAAATAAAAGTCGTTTCAGACAATGACACGGCCTTTAAAATATATAACTCTGCTTTTTTATTTTTCCAAAAATATTTATTAAAAAAATAATATTTTTATAGAAATACTTTTGAAGACGAATCTATTGATATGGTTTTTACATTTCAAAACTCAACAAATTAAAAGTTATTTGTGATTTGTATTCTCAATGTTTGACTACAATCTTATCCAAAACGACTTGTATTTTAATACGGAGGGAGTACATTCATCTTTATATTTTCTTGAACATGCAACTACTCACGATGCAAAAAAAGGGGTTATAAAATGTACATGAATTCATATTCTCATAGAACGTGGGTCCGGACAAAGAGTTACAAAATGTACCGTCCTGACAGAACACCTCCACTGAGACTGGCCTGAGACCGTATTTAGATTTCACAAAAGCGTCATCTTTTCACGAAAAGTTATTCACCTAGAGAACCGTGTAAGTTCATTTCTATCTCTATACACGCTTCCATAGAAAACGGTACCTTTTCTACTTTGTACCCATTTTCTTCGGTCTAAACACCACCTTAATAAGATAGTACTCCCTCCGGTTTAGTATTATAAGTCGTTTTGGACAAGGTTTGATTCAAACGTACAGGCGTAGCAGCTCCCAAGGGTCAAAGTAAACGGTTTGACAGCTCATACCAATTAAGCGGGAAATGTGCAAGAATTAGCGACGAAATTAAGGAGATGTGAGACTAGAGGAATATGTAGAATAGGGTAAAAGATACCCGAAAAATAGAATGCTCGCCTGCCATGTTGCAAAGATAGCAGTGGAGACTTATATAATGATTCATTCGACGACGCAGTTTGCCGGATGCTGCTTGACCAACGAAGGGATCTACATACCTGGCAGCCATAATGGCCTTCAGCTTTGGCTATGCTAGTCACCCTGGAGGGCTGGAGCTACCCCTATGAGCAGAGCGGCACCAGCGCACTCTGCTCCAACAACAAGAAGCGCCTCTCTCTCTCTCTCTCTCTGTGATTCTCGTCGCCATCACCCCCAATCCACTTGCGGCGGGGCCACATGGACGCCGCTGACAGGGCGCCATTAAGTTAATCGGACAAGCAAAACTGAGCTGGTTGGTCCGGGGGACCAAACCCACACTCGCTGACACCAGAATCTCACTCTCAATCCCCATCAGCTAGCCCAAGCACGGAAAGCTCGGATAGAGAATCCCGTGCCCCAGAGCACGGAGGAAGCAAAGCATCAGGCCCCCCACAACTGCTACGCGCACGCGGACCACACCTCCCCGTGCACACGTGGCGCCTTCTGGGTGGCGCACGACGCCGGGCCCGCGAGGTCAGCTACGGGTGCAACCGATCTGTGTACGCGATTTGGGTAGGCCTAGGGAAAACCCGAGAGAGACAACCCCCCGCATTTAAGCAGTTTGATCTAACGCCGCCAATTAACTCCGCCAACGTGCAACGGCGCGTGGGCTCCCCTCCCGCACCGATGCGTGCGTCACCTCGTCTCACTGGTAGGTGGGTCCAACCCTCCTCGGGCCCAGCGCGAAGCGACGGCACGCGGCGGGGTGGGCGGCCAGGTGGGTCCCGACGCACTGAGGTGGTACCCGGGCCCGTTGCTGTGCTCTCTGCTCGTCTTGTTCCTCCGTCCCTCCCCACACCTTCTCTCCCCACGAATCCATCCACCAGATACTCCATTCAATAATTAAGAGTGGGAAAAGTTTTGGGGAGGGGAACGACAAGGCTGCGCCGCCGCCGTCCCACGCGGCTGCTGTCCCGCGCCGTCGGGGATCTCGGCCGCATTGCGCGTCTCCGGCGAGCGCGGCCGTGCGGTCTCCTTGTCCCTGTTTTTTTCTAGCAGAGTTCGGAGCGGCGGCGACTTGCTGGGCCAGTTCGCTGCCGGTTTGCTCCTCTAGCGTCGGGGAGAGGTTTGCCGGAGCTCGGAGGCAGGTTCTCGTCGGCGTTGGGCCGGTTCGCTGCTGCCTGCCGTTGGCTCCGGAGTGGTTCCAGATCAGGGAGGGCGAGGTCGGTCAGGTGAGAGCTCCTCTTGCATTCGCTGTGTTTGATGCGTCTGTGCTTTAGGGACTGTGGCTCAAGCTTAATCTCGTTCTAGGTGGTGGCACGGCGTACATCAGGAACGGATTTGGTGAAAAGGGGGCATCGCCGCATCGGAATCTCGCGCCCGAAAAGGTACAATCACCGCTTTATGTCTTGCTTTTAACCAAAGCTGAGGCCCTTTTTCTCTCCACTTTTTCATGCCCCTTTCTGAGAATGTGGCATTAAAAGCGCTGAAATGTAGAGGCTGAGTGCTTCGTGGAGTTAAGGAAGGTTTGTTGTTGGCGTCAGTTTAATTTCTTCCCGTGCGGTATTAGCTTGGTTAAATTGTCCTGGATCAGAAACTGTGTACCATCTCAACATGACAGGATCTACCAACCCGCAGATATCTTGGGAATGACCTTGCCATCGCGGACAGCTTATCAGCAATTAGGTGCCCGCAGATATCTTGCCCTCAGATTTTCTTGTGCTGCTCACCATGAATGCCACTATTGTGCTGCTTGTGACTGCTGTGTTCTTCTTTTTGGGGTCTGTCCACCGTAACAAGCTACGAGACTGCGCAGAGGGAACTTTTCTAAATCAAGAACCAAATAATAGAAGCAGGACTAGTGTGTCTGAGTTTTTGCGGCAGTTTAGTAATCCACTTGGATATTTGAGCTATTTCATACCAAAATGATAGATCTTGAGCCCTCCATGTTAATTCCTCCTCAACTTCTTGTGTTTACTCTTTGGATATTTATATCAACAAATAGCTTTCAAGGCATCTCAGATTTTTCCATCTATATCTGCAGGCTCGAAGCTCTTCCTCATGCTGATGTAGCAGTCTTTACTCACAGTAAATCCTCAGTATACTGATACTGTAAAAATCAAGATGGAACAAATTTCGGTAAGTTGAGTGTTTTAAATGTTGGTGTATTGTCAAAACTGAAGCATTGACAAATCCGTTTCTGTCAATTTTTTATCAATTAGCTTGGCAGCAGATACAAGGAGTGCAGGCCACGAAGAACTGGCAGCTGTCAAACAAAAATACTTGTTGGAAAGGATGTATTAAATGAACTAGAGCAACGGCGTTCATCACCAAGTGTGATTGCAAAACTGATGGGAATTGAGGTGCTGCCGCCTTCTAGTGTAGTCCATAGCCGTCCTCAAGAATTTAAGGATGTCTTTGAAGTGTCAGAGGAGCCACCAGAGGCTGTCACAAAAGAGAGATCCCATCATTTCCCGAAAGGCTTGCCAAGCTTGAAACAAAGAGCGCTAAGACTAAAAAAGCTTATGCCATCAAAAAGTGTCCATAGAGATGATACACATGATTGTCATGTGGAGTGCATAGATGGCTTGGGTCGCTTGAATTCGGTGGAAATAAATAATCCTTTATTTGAGAAGCGCCCTCATGACATGAACTATTCTGCCAATTATCAGTATGAGAAAGATACATTAAGTGTTTGCGGTGCATACCCTGTGGGTTTAGCCAATTCTTCACTCAGCAATTCCAGACTTCTATCAAGAGCAAAAAACAAAGATTTCAACAGCATTGTAGTTTTGGAGCCATGCATGGAAAAAGGCCATGATCCAGAAAACGTTTTTTCCATTCCATACCTTTCTCCTGTTAATAAGAACTGCAGGAGAGCCATGAAACAAACACAATCTGAGTTTCTTCTGATGGAGAATGGAAGAGTTCGGCAACATCTGATAGGTGCTGAAGATATCAATGTGCCTAGAATTAGAAAAGAAAGATTCATGACTAGTGACTCCATTGATCCACTGCAAATTGGGCAGGAAGCATCATTTCATCAGTTTGGCAATATGGACACGAGTTGTTCTGGATTATCTGAGAGGTATTTGCGTGATAATGATAACTTTAGGCAAACTAGGCCACCATCCAACAGCACGCTGTCGAAAATACGCCGGCATGCAGAATCAGCTGTTGGTTCAAAAACTCTTGCAGAGATGTTTGCTTTATCTGATTCTGAAAGACTAAAGCTAAATTCTAACTCACATGCTCCTATTCGACGCAATAAGATTGACCATGACAATGGTCATAGCAAGGATGGATGCTTTATAGTATTACCAAAGCATGCGCCTCTGCTATCTATCCGAAGCTCAATGGACAGGAATTCTTGCCTGGAAGGTTCCTCTCAGGGTAAAAATAATCCAAATACATCCAATAGTTACAACAACGTTAAGTGTCAGTTTGATTATTTCCGTGATAAACCAAGCCGGCTGAAGCAAGTAGGCACTGGGACTGAAGCTAACTTG
Organism: Urochloa ruziziensis; assembly: GCA_015476505.1. Taxonomy (NCBI): domain Eukaryota; kingdom Viridiplantae; phylum Streptophyta; class Magnoliopsida; order Poales; family Poaceae; genus Urochloa; species Urochloa ruziziensis. Next base: position 63,404,654 of record CM027121.1, on the reverse strand, counting down.
AGGAATGCTTCCTGTGTCCATAATATGATGGCAGACAACTTTTCAACTCCTGATTGCTCAAATGAGAAAGTATTGTTCACAACATATGAAGATTTGGTGCAACAACAAGCAGAATCTGAAGCTTTAGGGTTCAACTTGCAGTTTTCTAGAAAACAAAAGGTGTGTGTCCTTGCATCCATGAATTTAACATACCAAAAAGGCGGTCTACCTGAGGATGGTTTACATGCTCACTGGGTCATGGTTACAATTAGAAATTAAAATCATCTACCAAGAATTCACATGCAAGTCTCACACTTTTCAGTCGATAGATATGCTTCATATTCTGATAATTTTTTGATGGTAGTAAGTTTTCATGCTTTGCTCTTTTATTACTTCTGAAGCTGATGTGTACCATACAAATGTAGTAAAATACCTTGTATTGTTTTTGTTCTTTTTTTTATGTTGGAAGTTGGTCATGTTTTTTACGAGGACATGTGCAGTTCTGATCTATTGATATGCTTGGAACCTTAAACATAGAAGCTAAGCTATTTTATTTAGGTCTTATTAGTACACTGTTTATTGTACCCATGCTAAATTGTAAAGCATCCGCTGTATGCTTATCCAATTATTTCCCATTGTATTTTAGGTGACGAGATTGCCTTTCCATTGTCATGAGTATGAATCAATATCTGTTTCGGATGATACGGATGGTACAAGGTCTTGTAAAGGCTTAAAAGAGGTTGAACAACCGAGCCCAGTGTCCATCCTTGAGCCTCTGACTGATGAAGATAGCTGTTTTTCAGGATATTTCAAGTATGACTTGCAATTGCAAGAGATGGCTAGTAAGTGAAACAAGCTTAACCTTTCCCTGTAAGACAAAGGAAAAGGCTGCAGTGCAGCATATGTAATTTTATGGTTAAATAATTTCTGAATCAAAGTTTACAATTGTTTGCACCTTAGCCTATCATTGTAGGTAACTATAATATTTTGATAGTGCTTGTTTACGATTCTAATCTGCAAACTGATGCTAAAATGAAACATTCTCAAAACAAATTTAGAAGGTGCCAAAACAGGAGAGTACATAGTGCATGACAAAAAGTGCACAAACCAATCTTTCTTAGAAATTTTCAGCTTTATGGTTCTTAACATAAGCTTCTCTCTTTTCCTTTGGTGTAGAGAAACAGAGAGATGGTCATAAAAATCATGATGAACCTGAAGTTTCCATGTCTAGTGATGATGAAGACCATTCTGCTTACCAATCTTTGGAAGCATTTCAGGTCGAGGAAGACAGGGACTTCTCATATCTCCTTGACATACTTATATGCTCTGGTATCATAGTTGCTGACTGGCAGCTCATCTGCAAGTCATGGTACTCGCCTGGTTTCCCTGTTGGGCCTCATGTCTTTGATAGGCTTGAGAGGAAGTACAACAAAATTGCCACATGGGCAAGGCCTGAGAGGAGGCTTCTGTTTGACCTCGTGAATTCAATCCTTTCCGAGGTCCTTGCTCCATGTGTTGATGTGCACCCATGGGCGCACCCTAGTAGACATTGTGCCCCTCTTTGGGGACCTGAAGGGCCTGTTGAGAAGGTTTGGCAAACAATTGTTAGGCAGCGGGAAGATTGTGTCACAGGGCATCCTGATGAGATGGTTCTTGATACAAACTGGTTTGAATTAGGCAACGATATCAATATGGTGGGGAAGCAGATAGCCAGGATATTACTTGGCGACCTCTTTGAAGAAGGCATAGCAGACTTCCTGGGAGAGTCGATGGTTTCATGAGGAACCAACTAAGAACTTCGCAATGGCAGATTATGCTGAAGTCTGTAACAGCTTTTCAAGTGCACATATGCTACATTTTTCTTCTGGTTTAAGATAGGAGCTCTGTATCATATGCCATTACACTGGAGAGCATAATATACAGGCCAAAAAACACTAGTGCAGGTATTTCTAGATTCTGTAGTGACCAGCTGTACTGTTACTTCTTTGATGTGTAGTAAACTAGAAATGCGAGCTATACCTATCCATCATCCAGGTTTGAGGATGTTAGTTAATATTTAGGATTCAGTATTTGCTGATGTGCAGGACATATTAGAGGATGCTAACATCCAGAGTCTTTGAGACATTCGGCATGTAATCGCCACTTGCAGAGTATAATGACAAGGGAAGATGTTAGGATTTGAGTTATTGTCCTTTTTGTTTTCTCACTTGTCGATAATTCGTGCCTTGCTACGGCGCACAAAACAAACCTACGTGCATCATATAAAATCTTTAGTTTCTTGCAACACTTTTCCCGCTACAGTCCTAACATGCCTTGGCCCGAGCCACTAGACGATGCATCTGACAGCCCCTGACGATGCTACTGTAGGACGTACTGTTCCTGCAACAGCCCAGTCTGTCCGATCTCCACCGAACCGTATTCATGCGTTCCACGCACCAGCTTCTCCAGAGGCCTCCTTGCGCAAAATCGCAGTTCGCCGCCGCCGTTGAGTCCCTCTCCGACGTTGTCCTCCTCACCACTCCGGACCCTGCTTCCGTCGTCCGCGTAGCAGGCTCCGTTGCTGCTGCTTCCCAAGCCGACGCCGGAGTGGGGGCAACCCTCTGACCACTGTGGGATCAGCAGTGCAGGGTCGGGCGAGAGGCAGGGCTGCTGCCGTTCAACGCGACATGGCCGCACAGCCGACCTGTCGGAGAAGAAAAGCATGTTCTGTCAGTATCGACCTCATCCGCTTTTGTTCGGATCCCACCATCTGGGTGCTCCAAAATGCTCCTCCGCTACATGTATCTCGGCTACGACGTTAGCGATCTCCGTCAGGCACGATACAAGATCACTGATCTCCTTTTATACGCGGCCACGTCCTACTTTCACATTCGTTTGCATACTGCCATTTTATTCAGTTATACTTTGTCTAGTCAGCTTATGCATACATCATATGCATCTGGATGACCGATAGCATACAACTGAAGACGCACTCGCTAGCTGCCCGTTCCTTGCATGGCCTGTCTTGCTGCGTGTGCCACTAATTTTCCTTGCGGTACTGTATGTTGCCTATTTCATTCTGTGTGTGCCTACTACTAATTGCTGCGCCTCCAAGCAACTAAACATATTCCACTCTTCCTCACATTATTTTGCCTATACATGCTTACACAAACAGCCTATGCAAATTCCTCCGCAAAATAACTAGGGTTACTTCCAGGGCTTTACTTCATGCAAAAGAATACAAGTATCCAGAAGGCCACAATAGATTTGTTGTATATCCATCTAATATGTCCCAGTGTCGCACAGAATATAGCTCCTTTATTTAACTTATGTCAAACAAAGCACTGGTTCTAACCTCTATATTTTGCATCACTTTGCATCCTGTTTGGAGCTCTGGGCACACAAAGTATTTCATATCTTCTATATTAAACTTCATCATATAATCCATCCAATTCTGGCCGCGGCAACTCGTGGGGTTCAGACTAGTATGTACAGTTCATGTGTATGATATCACAGAAAAAACACAAATAATACAATTCAAATGCAGACAATTTAATTCATTGTTAACAATAGGTTAATGTTCGGTGGCACTCACTGGAAAAGGAAGCAATGCCTACAGGTACAATGGCGATGACAACTCAAATGTTTTAAGTTGGGACGATCTACCCTTCACCTGGGTGAAACAAAAAGGCTCCTCACCCTACGATTTCTAGCCGTTAGATCAAAATCCAACGACTCCCTACCTTTCTTCTACCTCCCGATGAGCAATCTTTCTTCAACCTCTAGGTTCTAGCCGCCCCTCACCTCCCGCCCTTCGTTCCGCCACCCACCGCAGCGGGCGGGCTAGGGCCTCACCGGGAGCTCGTGCCGGCGGCTTTAGTTTCTCACATCACTTTTCCCGCTACAGTACTACAGTAACATGCCTTGGCCTGAGCCACTGGATGATGCATCTGACGGCCCTTGATGATGCTACTGTAGGACTGTTCATGCAACAGTTTCCATCCAGTCCAGTCTGTCTGATCTCCACCGAACCGTATCCATGCATTCCATGCACCAGCTTCCCCAAAGGCCTCCCATCTGATCCTAGCGCAAACTCGCAGTTCGCCTCTTCTCGTCGCCCACAATTCGCCTCTTCTCGTCGCCCACAAATTCTCTGTAGAAAGTAGTGGCTACTTGTTCAATCTCTTCGTGTTGGATGGCAATAGAGCTGTCACTTCGCTTCAGGGACCTGATCTTTTTGCTTTTCGTCCGCTCACGTGCTTTGGCTTGGAATAGGGCTGTGTTATGATCCCCATCTCGCAGCCAATCAATCCTTGAACGCTGCTTCTCCATGCATTCCTCCCTGGATAATAGTTCAGAAATTCTTGCCATAAGCCCACGTTCCTCCCTTGAAGGACCACTCCCAATGGAATCAGCCTGGAGCCGTTCAAGTTCCTGGCGCTTCCTTGCCAATTCCTTTCGAACCGACCCAAAGGTGGACATTCTTTTCATTTCCCAGGCCTGCAGCGATCCCTGCACCACATGGAGTTTATGTCGCACTTGCGTGAGCGTGGGCTGCTCATCACTAGTCGACCAGACCCTCCGCACCGTGTCCATATAGGTCGGGTGCCGCTGCCACATATTTTCATACCTGAAATTTTTTCTCCGTCTCCTCCTGCGACCCACCTTCGAACAATCAATCAGCAGAGCATAGTGATCGGACTCTGTTGTTTGTATATGCACCACCTTGACTTCGTCGAAGATGTCTAGGAAATCACAGGTAGCTAAACCCCGGTCCATCCGAACTTTGATGTTGTGCACGCCATGTTGTCTGTTATCCCAGGTAAACGGGAGGCCGGTGAAGCCCAAGTCCGTAAAACCACAAGTAGACACGGCATCACGAAAGGCGTCCATCTGTCTCTCCGAGCGTACTTGACCCCCAAACTGTTCAGGGGTCTCAAGAGTTTCATTAAAATCTCCAGCATATAGCCATGGGAGCGTGGATTTGCTTTAAGGTAATTTCAAGCAATCCCAACTCCTATACCTCATGTTGGATTTGACTTCGGTCAGGCCTTGTTGGGCCATTAGGCCCAAATCATAATCTTACACTAATCCCTGTTAGTTGCCTTGATCGGGAGGCAACCCTAAGGTCCATTGGGCCCGGCCCCAAGTCCACAACGCTATATAAATGAGAGAAGACCCCCTGGGTCAGATGAACGAAGTTAATCTCGAGTTGATCACGGGGTTAAACCCTAATCTACTCGAACCGGTCATTAAGGGCGTTGGAGGGCTTGAAAGCACGGAGTCCCGTTCTTCTACATCTACTTCAAGTTCTTCATCATCTACTTCATCAACGCTCAATTATGGACAAAAAAAACACTGGTAAGTGTTAGGATCTGCTAAGATTCCGCATTAATCAGTGAGTTAGGCATGATCAAGTTCTAGACTAGAGATCCTGTGGTTAAGTTGTTGTTAATCATGTTAATATTGATCTAACAATTGGTATCATCGCCTACCTAGTCTGTTCTTGATCCCCTAAGTTTAAGTCTCTGTTCATGTTCACGTTCATCTAAGTTTCATGTTTTAGTTGAGTTTTATTTAAGTCAGTGATGTTTAAGCTAGATCTAGTCATGTTTTTTGTTAAGTCTTCTTTAAGACAGTAAAGGTTTCATGCATAGATCGTTAAATCAGTGAAAGTTTTAGTTGGATCTATAAAGTTTCACATGATGGTTCATGATAAAGTTCAAGTATTAGTTAAGCTTTCATGTTTTAGCCTAAGATCTACCTGATTAGAGTTTCGGGTAAACCAATCTTACTTCTTTCACGCATGTTTACCATACTTTTTAAGATCCATCTTAGCCCACCCCGAAATTTTACATCATCTCAGCCCATCCCCAAAGGAAAAGAAAATACATCTCAGATTAACCCGAAGCATTAAGAAAGAGGGGAAATCTAAAAAAAAGACCCTAACCCTAAGTGAGTAAGGGGGCCTTAACCTGCCCCGGCGGCCGCGCGTGGCATGAGGTCGCTGCGCGCGCGACCGCCGCCTCCCTCTCCGGCCGCCGAGGCGCCATAAGAGCCCGGCGGGAGCCCTCGACGAGCCGCGCGCGCGTCGCACGCGGCGCGCCGAGAGAACCCGCGGAGGTCCGGCCACGGCTGAGCAAGCGGAGCTCGAGGATCTTCGGATCTTGGCCCTCTCTCTCGCCGAGGTTCATGGAGGTAAGAAGCTGCGGCGGGCGGTGGCGCGCTCCGCCGCCGGCGATGAGGCGCATAAGGCGGCGCTCGGTTGCGTGGGGTGCTGGGTCTTCGAGATCTAGCTCCTTACTCACCGGATCTAGGGGAGGAGATGAGTAAGCGGCGGCGGCGGCCGGCGGCGGATGGCGCCGCCGCCGGCGGAGCTACGCTGAGAGCTCGGGGAGGAGAGGGAGAAAATGATTAGAGCTTTCACTTCGCCCCGCGGAAATCGGGCTTAAATACCCGAGTGAACCGCTGTGAGCCGTCGGATCGCGTCGACGGCTACGATTGACGCGGGCGCGCGAGACGGGCCGGTTTGGTGGCCTGCTCGTTCGCCGCTGGGCTCAAGGCCCGTTAAGTAAGTAAGTTGGCCGCGTTCGGCCGATGGGCCGTGTCATCGCTGAGCCGCTCTCCGAGCCCGAGCCACGAGCCGAGCCGCTGGCTAGCCGCTGAGCCGCGCGCGCGTGCGCTAGGCCTGCTGGGCCGCGCATTAGTTTGTTGGGCCACGTTGGGGTGCTCGGGTAATAAGAGCGCGGGGCGCTCGTGGGCCCTTTTATTGGGCTAATTTTAGTCTCGGGCTGAATTAAAAATTTTCATTTATTTAAGTATTCAGCCCCCCTTTCTTTTAAGGACACATCTATTTCAGCACTAAGTTATTTATTGCATGAGTCAACTTTATTTTAAGTGGTTAATGTTCCTTTTAACTCTATTAAAATTTTAGTAAGTTGAGTTTTAAGTTTTATTTTTTTTTTAAGTTTCAAGATTTAAGTTTTCAAGTTTTAAGTCTATTGCTTCCGCATTAAGCATAAATTATTTCTTGCATAAGAAATTTAAACATTAAGTTATATTGTTTATTTAAGTTGTATATTTTTGAAATATCAGCTTTCCGTGCAAGTTTATTTCTTAATTGCAAATTAAGTTTGAGCAATTAAGTTTTATTTGGTTATGCTCTGTTGTATATATAAAATGGAGTCTTAAGTCGTGCTTCTGCATATTACTATTATGCAATTAAGAAATCCTAAGTTTTCATGCATACATAAATTAAGTTTTAAAGTTTTCATGAGCATGATAACTTTATGGTGCAATTAATTTATTTTCTTGCACTGTTTTGCCTTACCATTAAGTATTTTCTAAGTTTAAATTTAAATTCAGAATAAGTTTATTTATAAGCATGCTTTTGTCTTAGCATATTATTTGAGATAACTATGCATTATGAATAAGTTTTGTCTTACTTTCGCATAAGTCTAATCTTTGCATTATTTGTTTTTGACATAAGTTAAGCTGAAAGTTCATTCTTTTTTCCACCACAGTACATTTTAGATGCCTCTATCTGAATGGAACCAACGAGAAATTCATTTAGAGTACACTTGTAATTAAATCTGACCAACGTTGTTTTAATTATGAGTTTAAGTTAAGCTTCGCTTGTTTTCCCCAACGGTGATGCAAGTTGTTGCTTATTGCGTGATTTTTGATCAGACCAACGTAGGGTTAAATTTTATGCTTTCATGTGCATCTTATTGTACTATTACTGAGACATATTTTATTTATGAATTTTCAGTTGATTATTCAAAGTTGCTAAGCACCATTGAGCATTATGATGGCACAAACTTCCCAAGTTGGAATAAGGATGTGCTAGGCATTCTCAAGACCTTGGGTCTTGATTATGCGTTATGTGAGGATAAGCCAACTGCTCCGGCTGTTGGAACTCAGAATTATATTGATAAGATAAGTGAGTACAACTCAAATTCAGATAATTGGGAGAGATCCAATGACTTGGCATAGATGGTCATTAGACATACCATCATTGAGGCCTTGAGAGATTCTTTTCCTACTAAGATCAACGGTAAGGAATAATCAGTTAAGGAGTTAATGTATTCAACTGAGAAAACATATAAATATAAGTTATCCAGTTTTCTCGTTAAGAAATTAACAACCTCGTGTTATAATAATCAAGGTGCATTGAGCGTACACATTAAGAGCATGGTCAACATAGCTGAAGAGTTGAAAGTGCTTGGGATACATATCCAGAGCGATTATCTTGCGCAATTCATCATGGATTCTCTTCCTGAGAACTATAATAAGCGCGCTAATAAAGAAATGCATGCTCAAGTCATCTGCAACTTTTGCAAGTCGGTCAACCACATGCAAGAGCAATGCCCCAAATTAATTGCATGGCTTCAGAAGAAAGGTATTTAAGTTGTCTCATAAGTTTTCATTAAGTTTATTTGCTCCCACAAATTTAAGGTGGAATAACTCAGGTGCATCTGCACATATTAAACTTCCTCTAGATATTCTTGGACCTTGAAGGAGGGGAGATTCAGGGGAGCAAAGTCTACAAGACTTCATCAAAGTCAAAGACTCTGAAGCTTCGCATTAGAATTAAGTCATTAGTTTACCTTTATTTTCAAGCTGGTGATGTACTTTAGATTAAGAAAGAACATATTTGTTTTCTGCGATGAGAAATTCTGCATATTTGTGTTCTCAATAAGTAATAATACATCATCAAGTTCATTTATTACCTATTTTCATCGCAATTGTCTTTGACTGTTATCTACGTTAAATAAGTTAAGAAGTGATGAGACCTTGTCGAATATGTGGCACACTGTTGGTGGTCGATAACATTACGATTTTGCCACCAACATTCCGTTAAATTTCAGGCTCATATTGCCCACAACAAAGTAAAATTGGTTATTTCTAATGAGTTCTACAAGTTTTGTATAATTTGTGAGTGCAGGAGCAAACAAGCAAAACTGGAGCCACTTTGGGCACAAGGCCAGGCCGGCCGGCCTAGCATAGGCCGACCGGCCCCCTTCTGTGCCTCCTTGCCACGTCACTGATCCAGGAGATCACAAACACAACACAAATGATCCTGAAACGTGTGATCAACGTCGGTTTGATCCAAGGACCCAAAAGGCCTAAGCTACACTTGCATGGATTGAAGGGCCCACTATCCTTGGATTCTCGGACAGCTTTGATCCAAAGCAACCATTACCGACCTCAGGGATCAATCCAGAGTGTCCTTGAAGAAGGCGGTGCCACGGGGCAGTCAGACCAGGCCGATCAGCCTAGCCTAGGCCGGCCGGCCTCCCCCAGAGGCCGCCACGTGCCCCCTTTGCGTGGCAGTTAAGCATAAGCTTAGCTTAAGCTTGACGCCTGCAACCGTCCTTGAAGACTATAAAAGGGACCCCCCTTCACCTTGAGAGGACACACCATCCAAGGGAGAGAAGAGTAGCTTAGTGGTTTTGCTCTCATCTTTAGAGTTAGAGTAGGGAGAGAGTGGGTGAGTTGCTCGGGTGACAGCCGAGCTTTGTAGAGAGAGTCCGGGATTTCTTCCTCGGTCTCGTCTCAACATTTCCGCCCCCGAGGAATATATTCAAGAGTTATCTTCAGTAAGTCCTCAGTCTCTTGCCTTTAGTACCTCGCTAGTTTACAACTTACTTTCAGCAAGTTATCTTATTTATTTGATCTGCGGGTACATGAGTCTGCGCGAGTGACAGCGACTCTTGTTTGGGGTTTCCTCTATAGCCCTTCGCGTTGGGTGGAGGTCAGTGGTTGAAAGCTTAGGCGTGGTGCCTGTGCTGGCTAGCCACCTCAGGTTGTGTTGCACCCCACGGAACTGCAGTGGTATGCGGCAGGTGGTGACAGTCCTATCCATCCTTTGTACTCCACCACGTTCGGGTGTACTCATAACAGTAGTGCTGAGCCCGGAAGAACCCCTCTTTCATCCCGTTCTGAGTTCTTCCCGTTCTAGCAATCGAAGCAGATCAGATTAGATATAGATAGTTTGTTGGGGTAATAAGTAGCTATCTAAAGTCAAGCTCTCTACCCATTTACCCTTTTGCTCCCTGGTGGGTCCGGTTAGAAAAGTTCTAGGCTAGTCGCGTCTACCGTTCCTTGGATTCGATATCCAGGTTCTTACTCCCCTGGTGAAAGGCTACATCGGACTCTGTGCGCTTGTGGATTTAGTTAGGCTAAGGAGTGCCAACAAGCTTTTCTGGCGCCGTTGCCGGGGACCGGTAGCAACACTAGTGTAGGATCTTTTTAGCCGTACACCTTTACCTCCATAACCATCTACCACACAGAGTTTTCTCCTAGTTACCCGTCAGTTCCATCTAGCCAGTATTTGGAACCGCCTTCATCTTGCCACCCCATACCACCTCATGGCTTCGAGATCCGTCCCAGTCTCGTTGCCATGGTTCGTGCACAGTCTTTCGGTGGAACGAAGCACGAAAGTCCCTATGCTCACTTGTAGGTTTTTGAAGAGAATTGCTCTCTTCTTATTATACCCGGCGTCAACCAAGACACCATACGATGGAAACTTTTCCCATTTTCTCTGATGGGGAATGCAAAATCTTGGTACGACCGGACTGCAAGGGGATTTAGCGGAGATCGGATCAAATAGAAGGATGAGTTTTGTCTGTTCTTTTACCCTGTCTCCAAGATCTTGAAGCTCATAGTTGAGCTGATGACATATCAGCAAGGCGATGAGTCACTTGGAGCCACGTGGGAGCGGTTCATAAAATTGGCCAACTCAGGGCCACCGCATAACATTCCAGAGGAAATGCTTATGCAGCATTTTGTTGGTGGATTGAAGCCGGAAATTACATAGTTCTTGAACATCACTTCCGCAGGGTCAGTGCTATATAAGACAGTGGATGAGGTACGAGAGATCTTGGAAAAAGTTCTCAACTCTACCGAGTACACTGGCGTTTTCGATGACCCACCAACACCACCAACAACCCCCATACACAAACAGCCACTCCTCGCCCTCACATTCGATCCGCCTCCTCCGATCATAGAGGAAGTGCTCGAACACCCCAAGTCCTCAGACCAAGAAACTATTCTTGACAATCTGCCGCACTTCATTCCCGAGCTCTTTACAGAAGATGAGTACTTGGAGATAGGCAATACATCACGTATGCCCATGGAACAAGTGTGCGCAAGTTCAAGGTCTAAGGCGTTCATTCCAGAAGCTGTACCGCAGATCGAGGGTTTATCTGCGATCATGAGCAAGGAATGGACGGAGGAAATTGAAAGTTGCGAAGATATCATCCGAACCACCCGCAACTTCAGAGTACTCCATTGCACTATTGAGGGAACTGACACTCAGGAAGTTGCCTACGACCCGAAGGTCGGGAGTAATATTATATCAAGTGCATTCACAGCACGAGTGCAACCAGACGAACCCCGGTCCTTCTCCCGTAAGTACCTCAAGTGGATCGACGGCCAAATGATGGAATGCAAAGGAATCATCCGTGTTGTGCCCGTACACATGGGACGCAATAGGATTTTCCTAGATTTCCACATTTTCGATGTCCCTAGAGGTGACAACTTCTTCCTGATTGGACAGCCAATAGAGCACCTTGCCAACCCAAACCACGATCGAGCAACGATCCAGTTCAAGGTTGGTAAAGAGATCATCCCGGTCAGCCTTGTGCGATCAGTGAACACTATCGCAGAGGCCCAATCCGAGACAGACCCAGTGGAAGAAGCAGTTAGCTCAGCTCAAGAAGAGCAAGCTCAGTCGTCACAAGCTGAAGATGCTAACCATTTCATCCAAGAGGCAGAAACGGACGGCTTTATGAAACTCAACGAGGAAGAAAAGCCACAACACCCCCCTCCTGAGTTGAAGCCGCTACCTCCTGGACTTAGATACGCTTTCCTCCACAACGACCGACGCTCGCCAGTCGTCATCAGTGACAAACTGACAGAGAATGAGATTCGGCAGCTTATCACAGTCCTAGAGAAACACCGGTCTGTCTTCGGGTATTCTCCACAGGACTTGAAGGGGATCAACTCCAGTTTATGCACCCATCGCATACCTATGGAGCCGGACCATACGCCGTCTAGAGAACATCAAAGATGGCTGAATGATGCGATGAGGGAGGTAGTCAAGAAAGAAGTGTTGAAGCTTCTACACGCGGGTATAATCTACCCCGTGCAAGACAGTGAATGGGTCAGCCCAGTTCAAGTTATGCCGAAGAAGGGTGGAATGACAGTTATCTAGAATGAGAAGAACGAGCTTATTCCCCAGAGGACCGTTACTGGATGGAGGATGTGCATCGATTACAGGAAGCTTAACAAAGCTACCCGTAAAGATCACTTTCCTCTCCCCTTCATCGACGAGATGCTTGAGCGGTTGGCAAACCACTCATTTTGCTGCTTCCTTGACGGATACTCTGGTTATCATCAAATTCCTATTCATCCCGATGACCAGAGCAAGACTACCTTCACCTGCCCCTACGGAATGTTCGCCTATCGGCGGATGTCTTTCGGCCTATGCAACGCACCTGCTTCATTTCAGCGGTGTATGATGGCGATATTCTCTGACTTGATCGAGAAGATCATGGAAGTATTCATGGATGACTTTACCGTCTATGGTAAAACCTTCGACAACTATCTCGAGCACTTGGAAGGGGTCCTCGAGAGGTGCGAAGAGCATCACCTCATCCTAAATTGGGAGAAGTGCAACTTCATGGCCAGAGAAGGAATTGTGTTGGGACACAAGGTGTCAGAAAGAGGAATAGAAGTTGACAAGGCAAAAATAGAAGTTATTGAGCAACTACCACCCCCCGACGAATGTCAAGGGTGTGCGAAGTTTTCTGGGCCATGCTGGCTTTTACCGAAGATTCATCAAAGATTTCTCTCGGGTAGCCAGACCTCTTACAAGCCTTCTAGCTAAAGAAGTACCCTTCAACTTCGACGAGGATTGCCTTCTCGCCTTCTACACCCTCAAGAAGGCACTTATCTCAGCTCCCATCATACAACCGCCCGACTGGAATCTTCCATTCGAGATAATGTGCGACGCTAGCGACTATGCAGTCGGGGCAGTGCTCGGTCAATGCAAGGATAAACAGCATTACGCTATATCTTATGCAAGCAAGACATTGACCGGAGCCCAGTTAAACTACGCGACAACGGAGAAGGAACTCCTGGCAGTGGTGTTTGCCATGGACAAGTTCAGATCTTACTTGGTTGGTGCCAAGGTGGTAGTATACACAGACCATGCTGCACTGAAGTACCTCTTGACCAAGAAAGATGCTAAGCCACGACTCATCCGTTGGATTCTGCTCCTTCAAGAGTTTGATTTAGAAATACGAGACAAGAAGGGGATAGATAATTGTGTGGCAGATCATCTCTCAAGAATGCAAGTTCAAGGGTCGAATCTTCCGATCAATGATTATCTTAGAGATGATACTCTCCTCAAGGTCACCACATCCAGTCCATGGTACGCAAATTTGGTAATCTTCATGGTGACTGGGTATGTGCCTCCAGGAGAAGACAAGAAAAAGCTAATCTACCTCAGCAGATTTCACCTATGGGATGACCCCTATCTGTTCAAGGTTTGTGCTGACGGATTACTCCGACGATGCATCCCTCACGAGGAAACACACAAGATCCTTGATCGCTGCCATTCATCACCGTACGGAGGACACTACGGAATTTTCTGAGCCCATGCAAAGGTCTGGCAGAGTAGATTCTTCTGGCCGACCATGTATGGAGACGCTAAGGAATTCGTACGGAGATGTGCCCGGTGTCAGAAACACGGGAATATCAACGCCCGTGATGCTATGCCACTGCAAAATAACCTCCAGTTGGAGATTTTGGACGTGTGGGGAATAGACTTTATGGGTCCTTTCCCTGCATCTGAGCAGTGTGAATATATCCTGGTGGCAGTCGACTATGTTTCCAAATGGGTGGAGGCACTTCCGTGCACGGCAGCCGACTCGAAGAATTCAAGAAAGATGTTCGAAGAGATCATCTTTTCCCGTTTTGGAGTACCCCGAGTCGTGATTAGTGATGGAGGATCACACTTCATCGACAAGATGTTCCAAAAGTGCCTAAGCGACTTAGGAGTAAACCATCGAGTGGCTACACCTTATCACCCCCAGACCAGCGGGCAAACAGAAACATCAAACAAACAAATCAAGAACATTCTGCAAAAGACGGTCAATGCAATGGGAACGGGGTGGAAGCGAAAGCTACCAGAAGTACTATGGGCATATAGAACAGCATTCAAGACACCGATAGGGATGACTCCCTACCAACTGGTATATGGCAAGACATGCCACTTACCGGTTGAGCTAGAATTCAAGTCCCATTGGGCGATCAAGAGGTGGAATATGGATCTCCAGACAACCGGACTCAAAAGAAGAATGCAATTGGCTGAACTGGATGAATGGAGGGAGAAGGCCTACCACAACGCCAAGCTTTATAAAGAAAGAACAAAGAGATGGCATGACAAGCGCATCAAGATCAAGCATTTCAAAGCGGGAGATCAGGTATTGCTCTTTAACTCCCGTATTCGCTTGTTTGGTCATGGTAAGCTTAGAAGTAAGTGGGAAGGTCCTTTTAAAGTCTTAGATTCCGCCGATCATGGCGCGATAACCCTCCAGGAATGACGGAAATACTTTCAAGGCCAATGGCCAAAGATTGAAAATATTTCTCGAATCCGAAATGTCGGGGCTCAAAGAGATGGACGTCTACGAGCTAACCGAGATACCTAGTCCAGGTCCGGGCGGGACCTAAAAATGGCCCTTATCTAGGATAGATTTCCCTTTTTTCTTCTCCTTTTCCTTAAACTTTTCCTAGCAAAATCCTAAATAATCTCTGGAAGAAGACCAAATGGAGCATACACGAAAAATTTCAGAAGCTCCCGGGACAGGGCCAGGCCGGCCGGCCTCAACCAGGCCGATCGGCCCAGCCCGGGCTCGTCCCGGGATGCTCCTTGTTTGAAATAGTCTCCCAGTTATCCTTTTCGAGAATCTGTGGGATTTTGAAAAGAGGAGCGTTGTTTTAAATCGAAAGGCCCCCTTTCTTCTTCTCCCTCAGAACTCTCGAGCCTCTCTTCTCCAGAAACACTCCCTCCTTTGAGAAATCCAAGCCATGGCTTCTCAATCCAGCCACCAAGATTCCAACTCGGTCTCCCAAGGCAGCCATTCTCCACCCAAGTCCTTGAAAGGGACACCCAGCTCCTCCAACACCAGCAGCATCAGGATCATCGAGAGGGCGGCGTTCGTCGAAGCCGTCGTCGCGCAGCCGGAGGCCCGTCGGCCCTCTGCCCAGGCCGGCCGGCCTCCCCTCGCCGCCTCTCTGGCTCGCCTTTGGGTAGAGCCTCCCTCCTGAACCCCAAGGAGGAGGGCCAGGGGAGTTCACTGCCGAAGACGCCCCGAAGGCCAACTACGGGACTTTTGTCCCCAAAGAAGGCCATCAGGAAGCGCCTCGTTGCCTCTCTATCCAAGAAGGAGATTGTGCTGCTGTTCATCTCCACCTCACCGAAGTACTCACCGCAGTACACTCCAGGAAGTCCTAGCCCTCCGCGCCGGGAAGGGCCAGGCATCGGGAAGGGGCTCTTCTTAGCCCCTAAGAAACCCGATGAGGGGAGGAAGCGCTTCATGATGCCCCCTCCGATCCAAGGACCTCCCGGGCAGATGGAGTGGTCCGAGGAAGAGGAGGAGGACGTGGAGGAGCTGAGGAGGAAGCTTGCCGCGCTGCAGCTCAAGGTTAATAATATGGACGAGTGCGTGGCGGAGACGGTGATCGGGCAGATGGAGGCCGACGACAAGATTGAGGTTCTTCGCAAGGCAATGGCCTCTAAGGTCAAGCGCCTCGCGAAGGCGACCGGCAATGAGCACCTCTACCACCCGAAGGAGGAGTAGTTTAGGCTAGGATTAGTTTAGTTTTTGGGTGCTTAGTTTAATTTCCCTTTGATTTATTTCTTTCAAATTTCCTTTGTATTCAGCACCCCATATTTGTTTCCCTTGATCTGAATAAAATAAATTTATTTGAAAGAAGTGACTCTTATAAAAAAAATATGAATGGTTGGTGCACACTTGCGTGCCAACCAGCCCATCGGACTAAACTTCCAGTGAAGCACGCATAAAATCAGATGAACATGAGGTGTACTGATCACTGGCCAAGGCAGGACACGACCTGGCACAATGCCAGGCCGGCCGGCTCCATGCTGCCGCCTCACGAGGAGGTCCCGTGCTCACTGCGTAATCTCGCGAATCACATACACGAGGAACCTGAACCGGGATGCCTGACCACAAGGCCAGGCCGGCCGGCCTATACTAGGCCGATCGGCCTGGGCCTGCGGCCAACTTCACCGGCTCGACTCCAGGACACGGTTTGCAACCCCTACATTTGATCCTTTGATGATTTTGATCCATATAAAATTCTTGGCTAAATAATTTTAAAAATTTGATCAAAGTTCATGAAAGTGAACCCCTGCGCATGACACCTTGGATATACTTGTGATATTTCATGAGTAAGTATTTCATCCCCTTGGAACTTTTAATAGGATTGCCTGATTCTCGTTAATTGATTCTTATGATATGATGATTTGAGAAGTTGAACCTTCCGATTCGAGGTTTTGGAGATTGTTTTGAAAAAAATAAAACTTAAGGCAACCCTTGTTATTATCAACTTGAAATGTCCTATCCAAAGCCATATAACGAATTCAAGTTGAAGCTTCCACATAGCTACCTTCTAAATTTTGAGCTTGCTCGAATTACTTGCCTTCACATTCGTGCTATCTTGTTCATCATGGCCATCCACGTACACGAGCATCAATAAAGTCCAAATTGTCGAAAGCTCTTCATCCCCTTGAAAAAAATGAAGAAAGGAATGATACACTCCTTATCTTCAGAAGAAAAAAAAAAGAGAAAGAGAAAGGGGAAAGATGAAAGATGCTTGAACAAGGACTCCAACATCAAAGTACACATGCACTTGGCCAAGATGTATAAGTGGTATGAATGAATGAGACAAGCTTTTCGATCTTGCAAAATAAATAAAGAAGAGTAAGCAACATCTCAAAAGTTCCACCTTATAACATAGATAGGAGAGGCTTGATTCTAAGCCAAGGTGAGGATCCAAACACTATGAGTGATCGAGAGATGTTGAGAAATAACAAGGGTATGCCTCGATTTCTTTATAAAATTATCAAAAACTCCAAACGCCATGAAGAAGAAGTGTTCAACCAATCAATGAGTTGTTCTAAGGCTCAACTGGTGAAGATGAGGGTGTTAGCCACCGGAATCCAAGGTATGAAAGAAAGCTCAGAGATATGACTTGTATATGCCTTGAGTTCATGACCCTGATTTTGCTAAGTCCTGGTGATTTAATTCATCCTTTGCTAAGGGACTAGCAAAGTTCAGGTAGGGGGGCGTGTTGGTGGTCGATACATTACGATTTCGCCACCAACATTCCGTTAAATTTTAGGCTCATATTGCCCACAACAAAGTAAAATTGGTTATTTCTAATGAGTTCCACAAGTTTTGTATAATTTGTGAGTGCAGGAGCAAACAAGCAAAACTGGAGCCACTTTGGGCACAAGGCCAGGCCGGCCGGCCTAGCATAGGCTGACCGGCCCCCTTCTGTGGCTCCTTGCCACGTCACTGATCTAGGAGATCACAAACACAACACAAATGATCCTGAGATGTGCGATCAACGTCGGTTTGATCCAAGGACCCGAAAGGCCTAAGCTACACTTGCATGGATTGAAGGGCCCACTATCCTTGGATTCTCGGACAGCTTTGATCCAAAGCAACCGTTACAGACCTCAGGGATCAATCCAGAGCATCCTTGAAGAAGGCGGTGCCACGGGGCAGCCAGACCAGGCCGATCGGCCTGGCGTAGGCCGGCCGGCCTCCCCCAGAGGCCGCCACGTGCCCCCCTTCGCGTGGCAGTTAAGCAGAAGCTTAGCTTAAGCTTGACGCCTGCAACCGTCCTTGAAGACTATAAAAGGGACCCCCCTTCACCTTGAGAGGACACACCATCCAAGGGAGAGAAGAGTAGCTTAGTGGTTTTGCTCTCATCTTTAGAGTTAGAGTAGGGAGAGAGTGGGTGAGTTGCTCGGGTGACAGCCGAGCTTTGTAGAGAGAGTCCAGGATTTCTTCCTCGGTCTGGTCTCAACATTTCCGCCCCCGAGGAATATATTCAAGAGTTATCTTCAGTAAGTCCTCGGTCTCTTGCCTTTAGTACCTCGCTAGTTTACAACTTACTTTCAGCAAGTTATCTTATTTATTTGATCTGCGGGTACCTGAGTCTGCGCGAGTGACAGCGACACTTGTTTGGGGTTTCCTCTATAGCCCTTCGCATTGGGTGGAGGTCAGTGGCTGAAAGCTTAGGCGTGGTGCCTGTGCTGGCTAGCCACCTCAGGTTGTGTTGCACCCCACGGAACTGCAGTGGTAGGCAGCAGGTGGTGACAGTCCTGTCCGTCCTTTGTACTCCACCACGTTCGGGTGTACTCATAACAGTAGTGCTGAGCCCGGAAGAACCCCTCTCTCATCCCGTTCTGAGTTCTTCCCGTTCTAGCCGTCGAAGCAGATCAGATTAGATATAGATAGTTTGTCTAGGGTAACGAGTAGCTATCTAAAGTCAAGCTCTCTACCCATTTACCCTTTTGCTCCCTGGTGGGTCCAGTTAGAAAAGTTCTAGGCTAGTCGCGTCTACCGTTCCTTGGATTCGATATCCAGGTTCTTACTCCCCTGGTGAAAGGCTACATCGGACTCCGTGCGCTTGCGGATTTAGTTAGGCTAAGGAGTGCCAACACACACTCATGTTTAGACCACAAATTCGAAGGGGAGAATGGAATGTCTCATCAGTTTAGAGATGCTCCTGCTAATAATACTAGCTAATAATTGCTCTCATCTATTAGAGCTATGATTTTCTCTCCATAATATTTTATTGTCCATAAGTTTCATGGGCAAAATTAAGAATAAGTTTCATAGTACTCGCTACATCTCATTGCTTCAATTAAGAATAAGTTTATAATGCGAGACATAATACCATTGTAATAGGAGTCATACTCCACAATTACCAACTGCCTCAAATAAGTCAGTGTGATTTTATCCTTTATTCTGGCCACCGCTGGGTACAGGATAATTTTCACAGGTTCTGTTGTTCTATCCATTTTCTGGCCACCGCCATTGTGGATTAGTTCAATTTGAATCAGAGACGGTTGATGTATGATTTATGTTCATGATTCTAGCCACCGCTGTTTTATGAACATTTAATCATAGCTTTGCTACTCTAGTTCATCTTCTGGCCACCGCTGATGTGGGCTAGATTAGCAAGGGAAGTTCATCAGTGGTATCTAAGAAAGATACAGTAAATGTCGTGCCAAAGAGCATCCATTGTAAATTACTTCAGATAAATTTATGGTTCGACACTTTTGATATTCTGATTGTTCAGAGTTCAATGGAAGCTCGCTAAGAAGGAAGGAAATGGGGGAGAAGAAAATCTTAATGAGATATAGAATAAGTTTTCTCTATATTGATGATTTAGGATGAGATATTTATACATATATAATTTTGTCATATATATTTGCCATAAATGTTTCCTCCATTCCTTATCTAACTCTGTTGAGGATGTACATTAGCTGTTCAACCACAACAGAGATATGTAATGATTAATAATAAGATAAGTATTGGGCACAAAAGTGAGAGCCTAAATTATTTTAAGTTCATAATGAAGAGGCAATAAAGTTGTCTGTGAACATTAACATAAGAATAGTTCTTTTAATAGCAATTTTCTGATGGAGGCAAAGCAGTAGGCTATGAAGGGTCTACAAGTTTTGAAAGTGATTCCAAAAGAAGCTAAGATGCTAAGTTAATAGCTCACAATAAGTTTATATGTATCATGGGCAACCATGATTCATTTATAAAGTTAAGGTGGATTAATTATTATCCTGATACTCTAAGGTGAATGTTTTCTCCATGAAGCTAACATAATTAAGTTTGCATTCCAACAATGGGGAAAAGTTTTCATCATATCATAAGATGTATCTTAGTGAAGCTCTCCTAAGTTCTGGGGGAGTATGACACTGGGATGGGACCAAAGTGAGTATTAGGATTGTCACTAAAGGGCAAATGTTAAGAGTAGCTCTGAAGTGATAAAATGTGAATGCATGCACATGCCTGTTTATCATAAGTATAAAGGTTAAGTCTAATTAAATAGGAAGACGTTCCTAATGCTTCAATTAGAAGCTATATGCTGAGATCTATAAGTGATTGACTTAGCATGACAAGCCGGAATGCTTGACAAATTTTGTTAGTCTTAGTCCAGGGGAGGTCCACTGGAAAAGGTGTATAAAAGATTAATGCACCAAATAACATGCTTATTTAATTAAGTACTATTCAGATAAAGTTCTGTAAAAGTGTATGGATGTAATTGTGCACATTAAGTTTACATCTTTCACTCTTACAGATCAGAGCGATTCTGTAGAAAGCTCTAAAACAAGTTTAGCATAATTAAGGCTAATTTTGTATGGCATGTTTTAGGCAGGCATATGAGATATATTCCGGTATTATTAATGTATTAACATTGATTTCAAATCAATGCCGCTGTATTTGATTACAGTATTCCTTATGAAAGTGTATTAATGTATTACATATAGTTGATGGTGTCAAGCACATTGACAAATATATTGTTATGAAAGAAGGGTCCCAGGATCATGTTATTTTAATGCTTTAAGTAAATTGATAGCCATATGACAAATTGAGGGTTTTGGTCTCTTATCCTATTCTCGCGAGTTTAGTATGGATTTGATGATTAAACCTCAAATATGATTCTGGATGAGGCCGAATAAATAAACTCCCAAATAAGTTAGTAAGTGTTCTATCAAGGTACTATAGTGGACTTTAGTTAAAGATGTCCCGGTATGTCTGTCATGTCTGCCGATGACTCATTCGCTAGGTTTTGCTATTGTATTGAGTGTGAACATAAGACGAACAAAAGGTAAGTTTAAGATTAAGATTGTTCGATTAAGCGGAGATTATTGATCTGTGTATATCCACCTTCACGTGATCAATAAAATTGAATATTATAAGAATAAGTTATTGACCATCGGTCAAGGGGGAGAATGTTGGATTTGACCTCGGTCAGGCCTTGTTGGGCCATTAGGCTCAAATCCTAATCCTACACTAATCCCTGTTAGTTGCCTTGATCGGGAGGCAACCCTAAGGTCCATTGGGCCCGGCCCCAACTCCACAGCGCTATATAAATGAGAGAAGACCCCCTGGGTCAAATGAACGAAGTTAATCTCGAGTTGATCACGGGGTTAAACCCTAATCTACTCGAACCGGTCATTAAGGGCGTTGGAGGGCTTGGAAGCACGGAGTCCCGTTCTTCTACATCTACTTCAAGTTCTTCATCATCTACTTCATCAACGCTCAATCATGGACAGAGAAAACACTCGTAACTGTTAGGATCTGCTAAGATTCCGCATTAATCAGTGAGTTAGGCGTGATCAAGTTCTAGACTAGAGATCCTGTGGTTAAGTTGTTGTTATCATGTTAATATTGATCTAACACCTCAAAGCTCTTCTCAATTCACCATAGAAACCAGTAAATCTCCACATCTCCTTCTGTGTATCAGCATCAAGAACCGCAACATCGATATGTAGCTTGTCATAACTTTGAAGTTTAATATCCACATCAAAGTTCCACAGAAGAGCTAGGCCACCCCCCTTCCAAAGCTCCTGACACCCACTCCATTGGGAAAACCTAGGGAACGCCTGAGGTGTGCAACACAATCATAGAACAACCTTGTCTCTGAGAGAAAAACCATCACCGGGTGATGTAGCTAGCATAAGCTATTAATTTCTTGAACTGCCTCGAGTTGCCCCAGTCCCCGGTAGTTCAAACATAGGATTTTCATTATGTCCGGCGAGGAGTGCCGCTCGCAGTCGCCGCCGATTTTGCATTGTAATTAGTGACTGAGATATTTTGCTTCTTGACTAGCTCATTTGGGGCGCCATTGACACTCTCATGGTTCCCCCTTAGTTGGTTCACTCGGGAGCTTACCGGTCCCGCAGGTACCAACGATATCATGCCTTCTGTCGGTAAGTTCAAATCCGGCGTCTTGGAATTCGGCCCAGAGCACCTTGGCTTCCTCTTCTTCGGGAGTCTCCCCCATCCCCACTCCCTGCTTGGAAAAGTTGACGTCCGGTGCTGCTGCTAGCTAGTTCCTTCCCCTTTGGCTCATCAGGAGTGTGTTGCTTAAGTGGGGATGTTATCTCCTCTCCCTTCTCCACCCCTCGGGCATTGTTGGCTGCATTAGAACGTCGATCATCCTTCTCCCTGTAGTTCCCCTGTTGCCCATCCGATCTTCCAGATGTGGCGCACGTTGATCGGGCACCCAAAGATGTCCCACTGCTAAAGGATTTTGCTGCTACATCCGTGAAGCTTTGCAACTTCTTCCTCCTATTGTCAAGAGCCCATAGAGGAATCTCCTGGTCATAAGGCATTTTACCTTTCTCATTCCTCATCACCGGCTTCTCGCATTTGAGTCCATCATGACCCATCACACCACAAGAGAAGCAAAAGAAAGGAATCTTTCCATACTAGGTATCAAACCATTCAGGTTCACCATCCCTCGACATCCTCAATAGCACTCCCCTCTTAATAGGCTTGTGAACTTCAATGGACACGTGTGCTCGCAAGAAAAGCCCCACTAGCCTTGCCATCTCCATCCACATCCAGCTTTTTCACTTCTCCCAACAACCGCCTTACCCCCATTCCCCTGTGTTGGTTCATCTAGCCAATCGGCAGATTGAGGATCCTCACCCAAATGTCCATCCAATCGAAGTAGATCTCCGACGGCTTCAGTTTCTCGT
This sequence comes from Urochloa ruziziensis, assembly GCA_015476505.1. Lineage (NCBI taxonomy): Eukaryota > Viridiplantae > Streptophyta > Magnoliopsida > Poales > Poaceae > Urochloa > Urochloa ruziziensis. The sequence goes on along the minus strand of CM027121.1, from coordinate 63,381,862 downwards.
CGCACTCCTTCAGTAGCACCACATGTTTACATGCGATCCATGGCGAGCTGACTAGCACTCGCTCCATACAAGACTTACAGCCAAACTCCACAACGAAAAGGTTGTTGCCTTTCTCCCCAATCGAGCGGATTTTCAAGCCATATGGGTTTCCCATGCCGGTGTCATGGCGGAGCGGATCGTGTTTGCATACAGTGTCGATGGAGATAGGACCTTCCCCAGCACTGCCCATTCCATTGTATCGGACTCTCCTTCAATCTTATCGTCGCTAAAGTCCGTGTCATCTCCTCCTGACGCTTGGGTTAGGGTTTTCCTGTTCCCGGTTCATGAGATCATCACCGCCCCCAACATTTCCTCCTCCAAGATCCGCCATGGTGGTTCCTTGGAGAGGCAAGTAGTGCCGAATGGTGATGAAACAACAAACACACACAACGATCCAAGTTCTAGACCTAAGCGGCTCTAGGACCCAAGAAAATTAGGGTTAAACGTGGTTGGTCGTCGGCGCTGGAGTGGCTAACCGACGATATGCGGGTGACCGTCGGCGGCAGGGCCGTCGCCGACGTGGCATGGACGCCGGGGCCGGAGTGGCCGGTGGTGGAGCGGCCTAGATCTTGCTAGAGATGCGAGTCTAGGATGGGATCTTAGTCGCCTTCCCAGTCACCACACGAACCATCTAAGTTTCGCCCGTATATTTGCAGTGGATGGAAATTGAAGCATAGGAGACTATGGTGAAATTTGGAAAGGGCTGTTTAGGGGCGCACATCAACCACTGCTGGAAATTCTTTTCTTTTTTTTTTTGATGAAACTGGAAATTCTTTTCTCGCGGCTGATGTAATAAGACTCCGCCAGTTCAAATATATGCAGAGACTGCTGATGTAAGAAGACACCTGTGTAAAATGTTTTCCAAACCAGCCCAAGCAAGCAAATGGCCCGCTGGTGTAAATACTAGGTAGGGGGGCGGTAACGCCGCGCCAGATGAATTTTCCTGTGTAAAAGATCATGAATAGTGATACTATTATGTTGGCATGACTTGTAAGCAAACTCAATGGTAGTAAGGCAGATGTTCTCGACTATGGAGAGCATGGCCGTGTTGACATAGAGTGTGCACTTAAGAGGGCCGTCTGCCACTACCAAGCGCCAGAGCTAGTGGGAACTGAGGACTGGAACGGCGCGAAGTGACGTTGTTGGCTTGCTAGCCGACGAATAACAAAGAGAGGGGAGAGGGAAATCTGGGGTAGGAATGGTTCGACAAAATCGTCTCAGAAGAAACGGTGGTCGTGGGTTTCACATGTGAGGCCGGTGAGCTCGGGTGGACGCACCGACTCTGGTTGGACGCATTTTTTTTATCGGTATGGATGCATGTATTTCTTGTGGAGATAATACTGAGGTACCATCAGACGCGACACTCATGTGGAGGAAAACAGACATACTGTAGCGAAAGAAGCATATGTAGGAAAACAAGCGTGGTTGGGAAAAAACAACAACAGTACACTGTAGCGGCACTGTAGCACTACAATGTTCGCTACAGGCTGGAGGCGCTGTGAGAGCGCGGAAGCTCCCCATGTTATAGTTCCGCTCCCACGTTATAGAGTTACCTATGTTTCCACATGCGTATCTTTTTACGCCCGTGCAAATAGCTCATCTTCACATGCCTTTCTGGTTGCAAGTTTTTTTTTTAAAAATAATGAATAAACATTCAGCCTTGACCTTCAAAGAAGGCTACAACATACAAATAGGAGCACATGTTCTAAATGAACATGAAGCTAAGACATCCGAAGATCTGATAAAAGAAGAAAAAAAATCAATATCTCCAACAAGCTACTACTCCAGTAATATTTCTTCACGGCATGCTTCGTAAGGTTACCTCCAAAAGCACCAACTTCTCCACATCAGGCGAAAAAGCGAACCGTGGCATGAGCCAAATCCAACAAAGGGGAAGAGACACAACTCCATCTGCCGATTGATGCTCTGACCATCAAGTTAAAACCGTAGAAAACCATCCTCACTTCCATTAACGTAGGCAACAAGGATAAGTAAGATACCAATAGTTGTTGAAGAAACTGAGTTGAGCAAGCACGGTACCCGCACGAAGTGCACCACCACTCAAAAAACCTTCAAAACGACGCCTCCACTGAAGAAATGACGATAGTCGCCATCGCCGCTGCCTATCAAGGCATAGTTTTCACCATGAGATCAAGTGATGGGGGTGGGATCGGGACAAATGAATGGCGCCTCCAAGAAGGAAAACGTCACTCAAAAACACCGTCGTCCTGGCTTTCGCCAATGTACCATAGCCACCACAAACCAAATCCGGCACGGCCCACTTGCCGCACCGACCAGGTCGCCACCATCGCCGTCGCCGCGCGGCCGCCTCACCACAACCTCCCGCCGACGAAGTCGCCGCCCCTCTCACCACAGACCCCGGGTGGGGGAGGGAAGGTGAGCCGGGACCTCACCACCGCGTGCACGCCCCGGCTGTGCGAGGGCCGGATTCGCAGTCGCCGGGCGCCACTACCACCCGCCGGCACCGTCGGCGGTGGGCATCGTCCGAAGCGCCGGAAAGAGGAGATCCTACCTAATGGATCAGGCCAACGATGACCGAGGTCGCTGAATCTTTGATGGCAGCAAGCCGATCACTGTGGAGAGAGATGAGGGGAGGAAAAGCTTCATGTGGAGGAGTGTGGCCTGCCGCCGCCTTCATTGCAGCCGAGCGGAACAGATGGCGCGTTACTTGTTATTGTAGTGTTCCTTGCCGTAGTGGGATAAAAAGTTGATACAACGAGTCTTAATTATCAATGATTGACTTGTCAAGCCCTACTATTCTCAACACTCGGGGAGACAAAGGTTCATATGACTTTTGACGAGACACACAATGGATAGATAAAAACACAAAAAACACCTGAAGAGGTACTGAAGGGGTACTGATATTGAAGTATAGTCGCTTCGTAGTATGAGCTCCGTATGTCAGGTATATGGTACCACTACAAATCACATTTTACGGACCATTGGACGGCATTGGATTCGAAGGATGGGGGTCCACGTTCTGAAATGACGAGAAAGTAACATGCATATTGTTAGTTGATAATATCATGAATCAACAATGGTCATTCCGTAATTCAATATTTTTGTTCCCAAAAATAAAATCATATTTTTTTGCGTGAAATACCCCATCATTAGTTTGTGCTAGTCAAATCCACACTTTTCTCTGACATGAATGAGACCTAACCCTAACCCTTGTTTTCCCTTACGACTAATTTATATTTTCACATGATTATATGGATGTCAGAGAAGACGTCTCATCCTGGATTTCGTTTTCATATGTAGAACATGTTAATTTTCACAAAGTAAATGTGCAACATGTTACTGGTTTTCAATGCTTATGCATTACATATATATTATCATTACACTGCGTAATTACTAGATTCATGCTTATTTTTCAAGCTTTGTAGTGCTAGCTAGGTAAGGGCACGTATGTCATATTGCACAGGGGCGACGCATGAGTGACCCAGCCTCCAACGAACCCTCTCCCGCCGACGAGATCCGAGCGGCCGATCTAGCGACATGGCCAGCAACCTGATAGAGGCTAGGCCGGATCTGGCCACCACCCTCCCCCCACGCCCGAGGAGCAACAGATCCAGGCCAAGTGAGCCCGAATCCGGAGCGGCCGTGGGCCGCCAGCGCCGAGTGGTGGCCAACCGTGCCAACCTCCCCTCCTCGTTTTCCCCTTCCACTTCCCTATACCTAGGTCACTTGGTCCCCGGCCTCACCACCATTCATTGGTGCTGCCAGTCGCCGGATTCAGGTTCACTTAGCCTGGATCTGTTGCTCCTCGGCCGGGGGTTCCCACCCTCCTCGCCCTCAACACCTCCTTCGTCGTCGCGGGCACATGCCTTGGTTGGGGGGAGGGGGTGGCCAGATCTAGCCTAGCCACTGTCAGGTCGCTGGCCATGTCGCTAGATCCGCGACCCCTTACCACAGATCTGTGCTTCTCCAGGGCTGTGGGCTAGTTAGCCTTCCCCCTCCGCCCCATCGGTGGCGGCCGTTGGTGCCATCCTGTCAATGGCGGCGGGTGGGGACGGCTAGTTATGCATGCTATGCTTGTCCCGTGACCTGTTGAGATCCTGCCGCCATCCAGGGATTTTGGGCGAAAGCTTAGCTACCTAGTGTTGTGCATGGGTCAACAACGGCGGCGACCATTGGGCATCGTTCCCCTCGCTCGTGGCGTTCTGGTGATAACTCCTGTGATTTCGGCAAGGCTCCCTCTCCCACCTTGCTACTTGGCTGTTGGGTGCATCACCTATGCTTCCACTTCTCGCGATGTCTGCCACCATTCGCGGTTCTATGCCCGTCAGGTTTGCCGTGGAGAAGTTGCTATGTGCCTGTGTGTTCTTCAAGTCGTCATCTTCATCATGGTTTGCCTCATCATATGGTTGTCAGGCCGGTTACTGTGTGTCTAGCGGATACTTTGCTGCCGCTGCTCTGCTGGATGCTTTGCTACCATTGCTCTGTCACTGACAGAAGCTTTGCCATCGATTATTTGTCGGTAGCATCTCTATCGGATGCTTTCCCGCTCCTGTGACGATGGTTAGCTGATCTCTTCGGGCGGATGCTTTACCGTCGCGGAGGTGTCACTGCTCCAGCGGATGCTTTGCCGCTGTGCTAGATGGATGCTTTGCCACTGCTATGGATTTTGGTGTTGACTTGGCAAGCTTGGGGAGGATGACACTGTCGCTTTGGTTCATCTATTATGGAGCTGTGTGAGGGTGTTGTGGAGTGTCGCGGTCGTGACTTCGGTCACTTCTAGGGTGCTTTGGTCGTTGCTTTGATCATTTGTAGGGTCTGATTAGCTGTGGTGCCGGTTGTAAGTTATTTGTTTGTGTATTTTTTTTAAGTGTTTCTCTGTTTTTAGTGCTTTGTATGCTTGTGTTAGTAAATCTCTGCTTGGCCGTATCAAGTATTGTGTATTCAAACTGTTTTCTTTTTAATAAAATACGTGCTAAGGCCTTGGTCGCGAAAAAAGCCTATAAAGCAAAAAAAGAGTCTATGTGTACAATAATGAATGAAGAGAGACGCAAGCCGTCGTCTCGCGTCACGTCGACCACAACTCGTGCTCCGAGGAAATATCGACGTGTTGTATGGGCCGTCTTCTCCTCACGACGGCGGGACTGGATCTGGTGCGGGGGTGCGCGGTTTGGCGGAGGGGAACCAGCGATGGCGAGCCTACTCCCCAATCCTGATCCAGTCCCTGGCCATGGGGGCAAAAGCGGCGAAATATGGCGGCAAAGGCGGTGACGCGTAAGAAGCTGCATGCGGCAGGGATGCAGGAGCAGAAGGGCACGGCCACATGGAGAAAAAGGGAGCGGCAGCGGCGGGCCGCGCGGTGGCACGAGATGAAGAGCACGTCAACGGCAACGGACGGGTCCGGGGCTGGACTTGTCCTCGGCCTCGCGGATGCGACGGCGAGCTCGAGGCCTGGTTCAGGCCTTCTTGGCGCTGCTGGTGTCGTCGTGGCTCCCTCCACTGACGGGAACCATGGCTTCACCGGCGGCTTCCCGTTCCATGGAGCATGGTGGGATTTAGCCTGGGGTAAGCCCGATGCCTCCTTCAGTTGCACATCCTCGATCAAGCAATCCGGCATCATAGAATGTAACACTTTAATCTTTCCATTCGTGTGCAGCATATGCAATGGTCATACTGCTAGTGGTGCTAGTTCTAAAGAAGGAACTATATTCAGTTATCCTTTGTTCAATGCTTGTTAGTGGCTCTCGTCGTCTTTGATGTTATTTTATTTGCATTTCTTACTAATAAAAAAAGGTTTGATGTTCACAAGTGTGAAATGGCTCGACAAGTGTAGAAAGTGTGAACCTACATGTTGTGAAAGAAGTAACAATATGGCATATAGAGATCGATCATGGATCCACACTTGCATTAATTAGTTTGCGACACCTAAATAGACAACTCATTATACAAGTTGTTTTATTTCCGTGTGACATGACAACTCAAATAGACAACCGTTGTCGAAACTGTTGTACATGCCCTAATCAAATGAGTAGATGACAATGATTGGAGAACGCCTAGCTAATAAGTTATGCGTGCCACTTTAATACCAACCAATATTTAGGCACAAAGCTGAATATACAAAATAAAATCCAACAGAAAAGATACAGATCTTGTCCATAGTTCTAATTTGGAACAAAATTTTCTCCGTCCATATCTATACGAAAAAAAGCAATAGTGATAATATTTTTTTCTGATTTGTGTTAAAAAATGTCAATGCTACATCATAAGTTGATCTTAAATTAATAACCTAGAACAGGATACTAGAGGATAGAATATACTCACTGGCGTATCGGCTAAGGCACGCCGGTTATTGTACCCAGCGACGACAAAAGAGCGAGATACCATGAGTAGTGCAATTACGGTGGCAGCAAGTACAAGCACAAGGTACCCACTGTTACTTCTGGGTGAAGAACACACCATCCTAGCAGATATGGTGTGCTTTCGTGTGCTACACAGGTTATAAAGGAGAATAATGCCAGGTCCCTTATATAAACACACACGTACGAAACCAGACAAATCAACCACCGGGGTCGGCTTCATTAAACACCAGGGTCATCTACACAGTTAAATACTCCCTCCGTCCCAGAAAGAATGCACTTCTCGCTTCCCGAGATATTCCAGAATCTTAAGTTTGACCAATTATAAATAAAAAATATAAATATTTATGATATGAAATATATATCATTAGATTCATTTCTAAATGTAGTTTTTTAACAAATTTATTTAAAGCCATAAATATGATTACAATTCACTAGAAATTTGGTCAAACATGAACCATTTTAACTGGCACGCATCCCAGACATGCATTCTTTCTCGGACGGAGGTAGTAGTATTTTCCCTTTGATTTAGAAAATTTTAGTTTAGGCGACCCCAGTAACACAAGGCAGCTCCGCCCGTGTTGAGTCCGAGTCAGCAAGAAGCTCTGTTCTAGTTGATTTTCCACAGCCCTAACGTGCACGGCAGGTTTGTGTGGATTGTTAAAGTTTTGTGTCTGCATTCTGCTTAGCTGTAGTTGTTAGAATACAAGCATGGAAGCAATTCAAAGAACGGAAAACTAAATTGCAAGATGTCTTTTAACGAGGTTCGGTCATGTGCCGGCAGTCTCGGGGCATGACTAGGAATGCTCCTCTCCATAAACAGCAGCTATACCGCCATACCGGCGTCCGGACACCATCACAGCCTCATCACCGCCCGCTAGCTGCCAAGTTGTCTCACAATTACAACGGCAGTGCCCACATATTTATGAGCCCAATGGATACAAAGTACGACCTAAACTCTATCCCTAACCTGTTGGATATTTTGTATTGACCTCGGTCAAACAACAACAGAGGATAAGAGGGAGCTTATTGTGCCCCCAAATCTCGGATTTGGTTCAACTAACCTAAGCCTGTATTGCCTTGATCGGGAGGCAAAGATCAGATAACCACTGGCTCGGCCCTGGGTCTACAACGCGCCTATATACGCCTAACGAGGTTCAGCTTGAACCCTAAACCACCCACCAATCCTAAGCGTGCTAGAAGGCCTGGAAGCTCGAGCTTCGCGTCCTAGGCAGTGTCGTTGGCGTCCTGAAGGCCATCCATACCCTCAGAAGACGCTCAAGGAACGTCTACGCTACAAGCCTGACGCCGCTCTCGCCGTCACCACTTCACCAGGCCGCACCGATGCCATGGACTCCACAAGCGCCGGTATAAGCCGAACCTAACCTATTTCCGTATGAGTTGAGGTGCTAGATGTGATCTAATTATACTAGTAGATCCTGTTCATGTTTATGTTCTAAGCATTGTTAGTTTACATGTAACATAACCTACCATTTACAGCTCAAGTTTGGTACACGAAGGTTCGCGACGACTCAAGTTTAGTACACGGAGGTTCGCGCATAGACGACTCAAAGGCTCTTACACACTGGACTAGTCTTTTGGGTTGAGGTAGGTCCATTACCTTTTTATTATATGGATCTAGAGTTGTTAGGGCGCCGGTTCACGAGTATAACAAGCTGGGCCAGATTTCGCTACACACAGTAATAATATTGCTGACGTCGTCGACAACGATCTCCCGTGGCCCTTAGTCTTGGGCCCAAACAAGGAACGCCCCTGGTTGCCTCTCTCTTGATTCTCTCATCTGTTTGTCATCTGTGCGCCAAGAGCCAAGAGAGTCTGCATGCATCTTCGTGGCGCCTCCGCTCGAACGACTATTTCTTTTTGGACACCGGCCTATCTATTGGCAACGTTGCACCTGTATTGAGTATTGACTTTGTTGATCTCAAGCCTGCCATCCCAAGAATCACAGGGGTGGGAATGTAGTACATGTGCATCATATATAGGACTTGATCAAGATCACTACAAGATTCCTACCATTTTCCTGCCAGTGTTTTGAATATATTTATATCACCACATACCATAACTGAAGGAAATAAGCTTGTCAAGGATTATGTCGTGGGTGATTCGATAAAATTGTTGGGAAATATGCAAATTGTATTAGGAAAACTGTCGGACACTCAAGAAAAAATAATAGAAGACACTATAACTGTTAGGCACTTATGTAAAACTGTTAGGAAAGATGGCATGTCCTGTAATGGATGGTGGCATATTGTGTAAGTCAGGCCATGCAAGTTTAAGATTCATTTTTTTTTGAAAGGCTAAGATTCAAAATTTTCCTCACACAGAAATCAATTGTAGCTTTTGGACTACTAGCTAGGGCTCATCTCATTAGACCCAGCCTTATCATATCTAGCTAGTCTGAAAGTGTGGTGCCATATCTTAGTAAACATGTCAAGAAAAAAGTTTATCTGCTCTCTCTTCAACATGGTGAGTCACTTCAATAAAAAAGCGTCATTTTTTATAAAATCTTTCTGCTCCGTGTTTGCTAATTTACAATTAAACCTTGCTCAGGGTCTTCCAATTTTCATGGTCTTCGCACATCTATTCAAGATGGTACTCTAGCTTCATCATGGTGTTTGTCATATTCAGAATGAAACTTCTACACGATCTCATATCTTTTCTGATATGTCGACTTCATAATTGACCTTTCGTATTATTAAGGCCGGCAACAAATATTTGTTGACTGGCCATAGAGGTACCATGGCACCAATTTCATTGATGATGTCACTTTTGGAATGGTCTTCACACATTTATTCAAGATGGGACTTCATCATGGTTTTTGTGATATTCAGAATGAAACTTCCACATGATCTTTGTATCTTTTTTGAGATGTGGACTTCATAAAAATAAACACCGGAATTGAACTGTGAAGATCACAATAATTGACTTTGGCGTGTTTTAACGCCGGCAACAAATATTTGTTGACTGGTCATACCATTGGCAGTCCCCGGTCAGGCATGTTTGGCTCGCTCAATCTATGGCTGAAGCTAATTTACAGACAGTTAGAGCATCTCCAAGAGTCTCTCTAAAACTCACTCTCTAAATCATCATTTAGATAGTCATTTGCATAAAAATTGTTTCTATATCTTCATGTTTTCCAACAGGCTTTCTATACCTTGCATGCACTCTAGAGAGTTATTCTCTTTTCTATATTTAGCCAGCGAGAAATCCGGAATAGAGAGTGCCTATGTTTGAATAACCAAATAGAGAGGCTATTGGAAGGCACCTTTTTAATGAAAATCTCTAAAACTAGCTATTAGAAAGAATTTAGAGAGTCTCTTGGAGTTGCTCTATCGCTGATGACTGGATCGTTAACGTATTTTTTTTCCATGGTGGTCCTAACATGATCTGGCCATGGATTGCGGTCAAGGACAAGTTCATTGAAGGTTTCTATAACCCATCGAGGAATGTTTTTTTAGATATTAGGAACATATCATCAAACTGAGTTTCACTAAAATTATTTCAACGTTCGTTGACGGCCACAAAAGTGTTCGGGATCAAAAAATTAAATTTGTTCTACTATGTGAATTACAGTTCTGATATATGCCATTGCACTGCTTTTCTAATATTTTATTTTAAAACCGTTATGAACATAGTGGCATAAACTAGGTTTAGGTTGGAACGTTATACTTAGTTGGCAAACAAGCTCATTACTAACTTGAGCTTCAGATGCAAGAACCTCAAGCGCCACCTTGAGCCCCTCGAATAACAGTAGCACGACCTTAGAGCCCCCACCATGAGCGTACATGGAAAGGAATGGACGGTGTTCCTTTCGTGCCGGGAGGACGGAAATGGCATCATAGCAGTCCAATACACGGATGCCACAAAGAGGTCTTGGCCTCTTGGGTGACAAGCAACTATGTTTGTGGAAGTCTCTGCAAAAATGTTGACATGATATGGACAGGCCTTCACCATCCACTAAAACACCAAATATCAAGGAGTTACATCTAGACTCATTAAATATTGAACTACAGGCCATCCGGAACAAAAGAAAACAGACAAACCAGCAAGTCTCCGCTATGGCCAATAGCTGACTGTCCTGATTTAACACCGTATGTAATTGTCAAACTGACATGTATTACAACTATTTACCACTAGTCCATCAACCTATGCTGCCGCACCGGCTTCTACTTTTATTTAAATGTGTGTGAATAATTAATCTTTTTGATTTCTTGTATTTGTTGCTTTCTCTATAGTTATGGCCTTGCATACACTATATACAATTTTAATAATACACAATATATCAATGAGCTTTTGTTCTTATAATCAGGAAGTGAGATCAATACATCTTTAAGATGTTGGTAATAAATACAATTGACTTTGTTTATTTTGAAATACCCATATAACAGTAAAAGAAAAATCACTATGTTTGATGTCATCTCATTGGTATTGTTTGGCGCCATTGTATCAAATATCAGGAAACTTGAGAATTTGGGTGTGCGGAGGCCTCATTTTCGGAACTGAACCGTGTAGATATCTACAACCAAAATGGACATTGTTAGTTCACTTGTCAATGAATAATTAATAACATGCTTGAATATGAGGTGTTTGGATTTATCCGCAAAGGATTCCCCACATTGTGGTTTATGCTCTACGTGTGCCATCAATTGGTTCATGTCATCTTGAAGCATTATAATATTGACATCCGGTGCTGTTATCTGTGCTTCTCTTTCATCAATGGCATTACATGTACACGACACGAATAGGTTAGGGTACTAAATCGAATGACATGCCCACCTTGGTACACTACTACACAAAACGTTTTCAGGAGCGGGTTAACAGGCATTTGCAGGGGCAGCTCAAAAAAAACCTGGCTCCTCAAAATGTTTTCTGTAGTAGTGGTAGTTTTGTCCCTTGTAAATAGTGCGCCTTGGAAAGGAGTTGGTAATATTATCCTCTTTTCAACTTGTGCTGCTCTTGTGTCTCTCCTTCCATCAGGATGCCTTCCGTTACAATTTGTCCTAGTTTGCTCAATAAATGTGGTAAACGTTATGTATTTAAAATCAAAGTAATTGTGAAAGAAGAAGGTATCTCAATGATTTAGGTATCAATTTCTACCATTATTAATTTTTAAATGATAACTCAATGCATACATGAATAATATGACCATGTAGACCATATATAAGTACATGCTCCAGCAATGAGAATAATTATTCATGTCAAACATATAGCTCAGGCTAAGATTTCCACTAAATATATATCAAACATGCACTAGAAGAGAATGAGGCATCCGCGGACGACATAAACAACGGCCATTTTTGGCCCCGGTGCTAATGGAGTATTAGCACCGGGTCCAACGGCTAGCAGTCGCGCGCAGGCGCGCGCGGCGCGCGTTGGTGGGGGGGAGGACCTTTAGCACCGGTTGCATCCAGCAACCGGTGCTAAATCTACCCCTTTAGCACCGGTTGCTGCCTGCAACCGGTGCTAATTCTGGAGCAACATTTAGCACCGGTTCTAGCTAGAAACCGGTGCTAAATAGCCGATGTTAGCACCAGTTGCAGCCAGCAACCGGTGCTGATTATCTACCTATATATTCCCTCCTTCCTCCCCACGCCCGAGCCAGCATGAACGCTCCGAGCTGTGTTCATGGTGTGCTCGGGTTGAGGGGAGATTTTGCCTTTTTTTTTCAAAAATTGTGAAGTTTTCCTTCTTTTGAAGCATTCTACGAGGTACACAATTTCATCCTCTCATGTTGTTCTTGTTTAGTTTCTATTGTTATTATACTTTATAAATATGAAATTTGTGAAGAAAAAAAGAGAAGAGAGAGAAAGGGTTATATATGTGTGTTCATAGTGTTTTAAATTTAATGTTAGGTATGTATTGGAGAAATTTTGTTAGAAATCTTTTTTGAGTATGCTTTTTAGTATTTTATTTATAAATCAAATATAATGATTTTTAAAAATGTGTTATGTAATTTTTTATATTAATTGGAGATATATGAAATTGGTTAGTTTATTTTGACAGAAGTTCGTATGTTGTAATGAGTATTTTTTCAATAACATTTATTGTTTTTTGAGAAATAAAAGCCTTGTGGATATATCGATATGGCTACTGCTGGAAGAAGTGGGACCGGTGATAGTGATCGTGGTTCGTCTCGCGGGAAGGGCAAAACTACAGTACCACCTCATGATAAGTCGAAAAAACCAGGACCTTGGGTGAAAGCATAACTTAATTTTTTGATTAAAACACATGAAGAATGTGTTGCAAGGGGTGAGGAACCTGGTTTTGATCTTCAAGATCTGTTGCGGCGCTACGGTCCAGCTCCACCATCTTCTGCACCAGGAAAAAATATATCAGAGCATCCTACTTTCCCACCGAATGATGGTTAAAGATATAGGTCATGTTGCATGTTGGATGTGGAGAAATTTATGTACGACATCTTGAATAAATTATGAACATTGGTCGTGTTTCATTATGACTTTGAGAAATACAATTTTATTTTCAATTAGATCACTTTGTAATGTATGAATAAATTATGAACCTTGGTCGTGTTGGATATTTCGATAATTTTGAAATGTGTATGAATTAATTAGATCACTTTGCTAAATGTAGATGAATAGGCAATGGATGCACTTGGCGGACCGACGCAGTCAGGAGTGGGTTGATGGCATGCATGCTTTTCTCGATGTGGCGGAGGACAACAGGTCGCCGTCAGGTGACATGTTTTGTCCGTGTGGGCAATGTAAAAATCAAAAATCGTACAAATCAAGAGGGGTTCTTCACTTCCATCTGATGACCCATGGTTTCATGCAAAACTATGCGGTTTGGTCGAAACACGGTGAAAGAGGAGTCATAATGGATGACAATGAAGAAGAGGAGGATGATAACGACATTCAATATGGTGCCTTTGCGGATGTTGCAATGGATAATGCAGATCAGGATGGTGCTGACCAGGAAGATGTTGCTTCACAGAATGACCCTAATGATGCACTTGGTCAAATGTTACGTGATGCCGAGCAAGGCTGCGACAATGACAAGGAAAGAAAAAAGATAGATCGTATGTTACAGGACCACAGAACTGATTTGTACCCAAATTGCAAAGAGGGGCTAAAAAGGTTGGGTATCACGCTTGATTTTTTGTAGTGGAAGGCATGTAATGGTGTTACTGACAAGGGTTTTGAGGAATTATGGAAACTCGTGAAGAAGATTCTTCCCGAGGGTGATGAATTGCCATCAACAACGTGGGAAACAAAACGGGTTGTTTGCCCTCTTGGTTTAGAGGTGCAGAAGATACATGCGTGTCCTAATGACTGTATCTTATATCGTGGTGCTGAATACGAAAATTTGGATTGTTGTCCGGTTTGCAAATGCACACGCTACAAGATCAGGCGGGATGACCCTGGTGAGGTTGATGGGGAGACTATTAAGAACAAGATTCCTGCGAAGCTGGTGTGGTATTTTCCTTTAATACCACATCTGAAGCGTTTGTTCAGGAACAAAGAGCATGCCAAGTTGATGCGATGGCACAAGGAAGAACGTAAGAACGATGGTATGTTGAGGCACCCCGCCGATGGATCCCAGTGGAGAAACATTGACCGAGCATGCCCAACGTTCGATGCTGATGCAAGAAATTTAAGGCTTGGTTTAAGTACTGATGGCATGAATCCATTTGGTGAAATGAGCAGTAGTCATAGCACTTGGCCTGTGACTGTATGTATCTATAACTTACCTCCTTGGCTATGCATGAAGCGGAAGTTCATTATGATGCCGGTGCTTATCCAAGGTCCAAAGCAACCTGGCAACGACATCGATGTTTATCTAAGACCATTACTTGACGAACTTAAACAACTGTGGAAGGAAGAAGGTGTTACTATGTGGGATGAGTACAAACAGGAAAGTTTTAACCTTAGGGCACTACTTTTCATCAACATCAATGATTGGCCTGCACTAAGTAACCTGTCCGGACAAACAAACAAAGGATATAAAGCATGCACCCATTGCTTAGATGATACTGAAAGCATCTATTTGAAGCATTGTAGAAAGGTTGTTTACATGGGTCATCGTCGATTTCTTCCTTCGAAGCACGAACTACGAAAGAAATGTCCACACTTTGGCGGGGATGCGGAGCACCGTACAAAGCCGATACACCGCAATGGACAAGATGTATTTGATATGGTGAAAAATGTAGAAGTAATATTTGGAAAGGGAGATGGAAGCCAACCTGTCAAGGCAGGTGAGGATGGACGTGCCGCGATGTGGAAGAAAAAGTCTCTCTTTTGGGAGCTTCCTTATTGGAAATTGTTAGAGGTCCGCAACGCAATTGATGTGATGCATCTGACAAAGAATCTTTGTGTGAACTTGATCAGCTTCCTTGGTACTTATGGGAAGCCAAGAGATACACTGGAAGCACGACAGGAACTTAAACGTTTGAATCTATGGAATGATCTACATCCAGAAAACAGAGACAAAGGACGCAAGTACCTGCGTCCCGCTAGCTTCACTCTCAGCAAAGAGGAGAAGGCAAGTATGTCTGAATGCTTGAACAGTATCAAGGTCCCGTCAGGCTATTCCTCCAATATTAAAGGAATAATTAACATGAAAGATAAAAAGTTCTTAAACCTCAAGTCTCACGACTGTCATGTGTTGATGACCCAACTGCTTCCCGTCATACTGAGGGGTGTGCTACCAGTTAATGTGCGGAAAGCGATTGTGAAGCTATGTGCATTCCTTAATGCGATTTCTCAGAAGGTGATCAATCCTGAAGATTTGGATAGGCTACAGAACGACGTGGTCCAATGTCTTGTCAGCTTTGAGATGATATTTCCACCATCATTCTTCAATATTATGACACATCTATTGGTTCACGTCGTCAAAGAGATTCGTATACTGGGCCCGGTATTTCTTCATAACATGTTCCCTTTTGAGAGATACTTTACTGTTCTGAAGAAGTATGTACGCAGTCGTGCTCGTCAAGAAGGATGCATTGCTAAGGGATACGAAACAGAGGAGGTGATTGAATTCTGTGTTGACTTTATCGAAGACCTCAAGCCGATTGGGTTGCCTGAATCACATCATGAGGGGAGACTTGGTGGAAAGGGAACACTAGAAAGAAAGACGATGGTAATCAGAGACATGCTGACATTTCGTAAAGCACATCTCACAATTCTGCAGCAGTCAGCCTTAGTTGCTCCATACATCGAGAAGCACATGAAGATTCTGTATGAAGAAAATCCAGGAAAGACTGCGACATTTATTCAACGTCAACACAATAGTAGTTTCGCAGATTGGTTGCGAGAACATCTGATGGCTGTTGTGGGTATTGATGCGCAACTAGCCTTTCTAGCTAGGGGTCCATCGACCACGATCTTAAAATTTCAAGGCTACGACATAAATGGGTATACATTTTATACAAGAGCCCAAGACAAGAAGAGCACCAACCAAAATAGTGGTGTCCGGATCGATGCGACCGACAGCAATGGCAATAAGAACTCATACTATGGTGTCATAGAGGAGATATGGGAACTGGAATATGGACCTTTAAAGATCCCAGTGTTTAAGTGTCAATGGGTGAAACTGACTGCAGGAGGAGTTACAACTGATGAGTATGGGATGACTATAGTGGACCTAAACAAGATTGGGTTTCTAGACGAACCATTCGTCCTAGTCAAAGATGTGACACAAGTTTTTTATATAAAAGACATGGCTAGCAAGCCAAAGAAAGGGACGAGCCAGCAATCGGACCCATCAAAAGACGAGGCAAAGCGTCATATAGTTCTTCCTGGAAAAATAAAAATCGTAGGAGTTGAGGATAAGACAGATGAAGATTATGATATGCTCGACGGTCGACCTCCATTCTCGGTGGCTGCTGACCCAACCGTCCTGTTAGCAGCAGAGGAGACACCCTATCTACGTCGCGATCACAATCAAGGGACATTTGTGAGGAGAAAGTTTGTTAGTGTTCAAGTAAACAATGATGCTGTATAAGTTAATTGCACTATGATGAAAATTGTAATATTTTAACTATTTTTTTCTCTTTCATTTCATATATAACAAATATATTAATTTTTTATATATTAATTGCACTATGACGTGGCTAATAATGTTTTAGTTATAATCTAAATAAATAAGACTAACTATAACCTAAATAAATAAGACCAAGTATAAATTAAATAAATAATACTAAACATTTAGATGTAATATAAAATATGTGAGCACCGGGTATAGTTGTAACTCCTCTTGCAGTCAATTAAATTAAATAGCACCGGGTATTTGAAAAACCGGTGCTAAATATAAAATTGCGCCAAAAAAGTGGCGCCAAACGGAACTGGGACACCTTTAGCACCGGGCGGATCTAAGACCCGGTGCTAAAGGTCCCCAATTTCGGTTGGCGCCCCGGCGGCTGACCTTTAGCACCGGGCCTTGGCTGCGCCCGGTGCTAATCCTAAACCTTTAGCACCGGGCCTTGGCTGCGCCCGGTGCTAAAGCTCCGCCCTATATATAACCAACACTTAGAAAATTTTCACATCTCGCCGTCTTCGTCTTCTCCACTCCCCACTTCGTCTCCCCGTCGGCCCTCGCGGACCCCGCCACCGTCGTCCCCAAGCGCCACCGCGCCGCCGCCGTCGTCTCCAAGCGCCACCGCGCCGCCGTCGTCCCCCATTGCCGCCGCGTCTCCCGCCCCAAGCGCCGCCGTCGTCGCCCCCATCGCCGCCGCATCTCCCCAAGCGTCGCCGCCGCCGTCTCCACCCCCGGCGCCGCCCCTCCACCGTTGCCGGCACCGTCGCCACCCCCGGCGCCGCCCCTCCACCGACGCCCGGCCTCCACCCGGCCCGACGACGCCCCCGCTCGCCGCCGCCGCCGGACGCGCCGCCGCCCCCGACGCGCCCGGCCGCCACCCGCGCGCCGTTCGGCCGCCCGGACGCGCCGCCGCCCTCCACGCGGCCTCCCGCCGCCCCGCCGTCGCTGGCCGCTCCGCCCCGCGTCGTCGCTGGCCGCCCCGCCGTCGCTGGCCGCCGTCGCTGGCCGCTCCGCCCCGCCGTCGCGCCGCTCGGCTGCCCCCGCCGTCGCGCCGCCAGCGCGCCGTTGCTGCCTAGCCCCCGCCGCCAGCGCGCCGTTGCCGCCTAGCCCCCGACGAACGCGAGCTCGTCTCAAGCGATCCGCGAGCTCGATCGTCTCAAGCGATCCGCGTTCGCGAGCGGCTGTTCGTCTGAAGCCGGCCGAGTGCGACCCTGCGACTGCCGAGAACCGCCGCCGACCGCCGCGCGAACACAAGCTCGTTTGAAGCTAGCCACACGTAAGCCCTTTCCGACGTGCATGGAGAACGAACCCAACAGCTGCATGTGTATTAATTTTATAGTTACTGTTAATGATTAGGGTTAACGATAAATTTACTAGAATTTATTTATTGACTTAGAATTATTTCTTTAACGTACAGTGATTATTTATTTGGCGTAGAATATTTATTTAACGTACACTAATTATTTGACATAGAATACTTATTTAACATACAATAATTATTTATTTTACGTAAAATATTTATTTAACATACAATAATTATTTATTTGACGTAAATATTTATTTAACATACAATAATTATTTATTTGACGTAGAATATTTCTTTTGCGTACAATACTTATTTATTTGACGTAAATATTTATTTAACATATAATAATTATTTATTTGACGTAGAATATTTATTTAACATACAATAATTATTTATTTGACGTAAATATATTTCTATAGCGTACAATACTTATAAGTATTTATTTGACTAGAATATTTTCTTTAACGTTCAATAATTATTTATTTAACGTAGAATATTTATTTTTGAAGATGACGATCCACGAGGAGGATAATGATGAATTCTTAGCTGCTCAGTTTCATTTGGGTGGAAACACTGATCGGCCACCGAGCATGGAAGAAATAATGCAAGGTATTTCTGGTGGCGATAATTTGGACCAGATGCAACCTAATGTGGGTCAACGTAATAGCGATGAGCCCACGTCTAGTCAGGTGCTAATATTTCTCATAAACATTATATACATTATCTTAACCTAATGTTGTGACTAATTTATACGTCTAATTATTCTAGCCATCTACGGCGACAACTGCCGCTACGAAACGCCCTGGAAAAAGAAGTATCACTAAGAGGCTGAAGGAGGTCAAATTGCACATCACCAAAGTGGAGGATGATGGGGAGCCAACTGAGCCCAAAGAAATTGCCAGAAAATATGTCTCTCAATGTGGTGTTATTGTTCGTGAACGCGTTCCCATTAGCATCAGGAAATGGAGATCTACGGACCCCAATGAACCGTATGTTCTGGCTAATACGGAGAAAGAAATGATATGGACTGATGTGAAAGAAATATTCGGATTTCCTTCAGATCGTGAAGAGAAATTGAAAGATTGGACGCTGAAAAAGATGGCAACTCAATTTCAAAATTATAAGACAAAATTGTGGAAGAAATATCTCAAAACAGAAGAAATTCCGGATTTTGACAATCACCCTACCATAAGACCTCATCATTGGGACGCGTTCGTGGAGTACAAACAGTCCACAGAAGGATCTGAGATATCCACAAGGAACATCGGCAATGCGGAAAAAAAGAAGTACACCCATCGAATGGGTTCAGGCGGTTATAAAGGTAGCGTCGACAAATGGGACAAGATGGAAGAAGATCTCTATGCTAAAGGCATTCGTCCAGCGACACATGACTGGCCCTTACGATCCAAGCATTGGTATTATGGTCATGGAGGCACTCTCAGTCCAATAGACGGATCTTTGATTTTTGGCGAGGACTTGCGAGACCTAGCTCACCGCCTCCTTGAAATCATAAGGAAAGCTGAGGCCGGAGAATTCATCCCTGACAGAGAAAGAGATGAGCTAACCTATGCCTTAGGAAACAAGGAGCATCCTGGAAGAACGCGCGGAGTAGGAACTTCTGTTTCTTGGAAGTATGCTTTCAAGGAGGACAGCTCCTCCTACAGGAGCCGTAAGCGGAAGAAGACCGAAACAGAGAACAGGATGAGGGAGCTAGAGGAAATCGTAGCCGCCCAGGGCGCACGGATACAGGATATGGAGGGAGAGATGGAACAGCGAATGAAGCTAGCACTTATTCAGATGACACAATCTAGAGGAACAGAAGATCCTGCTGCTTTGGT
This sequence comes from Urochloa ruziziensis, assembly GCA_015476505.1. NCBI lineage: Eukaryota > Viridiplantae > Streptophyta > Magnoliopsida > Poales > Poaceae > Urochloa > Urochloa ruziziensis. The sequence goes on along the minus strand of CM027121.1, from coordinate 63,362,327 downwards.
TACCCCTCCACAACAACGTAGCAGTCACGCTTCCACAGAGCTTCCGCCAGCTCAATCAGAACCGGCCCGTTACCCTGTGGATGAAATATCTCAGCGCACCGCTTGCGAGCTTCATTCAACATTGAAGAACATATCAGTGGTGGTACGTATAATAACAATGACTTAAAGTTAGTTTACATATGTTGAACATATTATTGTGTTATTAACTTTTCCGAATATATTAGGTTGCATACGGCACGGCTAGACCATTGGAAGAAGGACAAACAGTACACTCCAAGGAGATTCCATATGGCTACGCACCAGTCGAGGTGGAACAAGTTGTCTCAGATTACAACGGCTTGCAGCTTGACATCCCCGGAGGTGATGGGGAAACACTTCTTGGACAGTGTCGTCACGGCATCATTCTATGGAGCAAGCGTGACATCATCATACCTGGTGTGGAAGCAACAACCTCGACAGGTCCGCCAGGTCCACCGTCTCCGCATGACGATGATCCTCCGGCAAATGATCCTCCGGCAGATGATCCTCCGGCAGATGATCCTCCGGCTGATGATCCTCCGGCAGAAGAAGATTGGTCTCCACCGGCGAGGCCACAAAGGAATCCGCCCAGAAAGAAAATTGCGCCAACAAGTCCTCCACCACCAACAAAGCGGCCAACTAAGCAAAAGAAAGTGCCGGCAAAGAAGAAATTAGCTTACGAGCTGACGCAAGAGGAACTTGACGAGGTAGTCGCCACAGAAGTACACGCGCATTTTCACAAGAAGAAAGAGCCTGAGAAAGAGTTCGTGGTTGACCCGGTCAAGGCGGCGAGGTTCTTACAAAATTTGACCAGGGCAGAACAGAAAAAAGCCAAAATATCTGACTACGACCGCTCATTAATAAAATCTTTTCAGAAAAGGAAGAGAGCTGAGCAGGCTGAGCGGTTGGCATCGCCTAAGTCTAAAGTGAAGCCGGCATCGCCTAAGTCTAAAGTGAAGCCGGTAACGCATAAGTCGAAACGTTCTACTATTCCTCAGCTCGGCGAACAACCTCAGCAAGGATTGACTCAGTTGCCAGATGCGCACGAACTGATGCTCCAACGTCAAATGGAAGAGACATGTCTCAGTAGAGCGGTCCTCACTGGCCAAGAATCCCCGCCCAAAGCTAAAGTGACTAAGTGGCATTTTGAGCTTGGCAAGTCGTTCGTCCCGCCAGATGATGTGAAAAAGCTACAAACAAAGATGTATTTATTGCATGGATGGTACATGGTTCAAGCGTCGAAAGGACGAGACATGTTCGGGTGTCGCGTGAAGGATGAGGATTTTTTCAATGGAGAAGACACGATTTGGTTGGAGTTCAAAGATATCTACGAAATCTACCAACGAGACGCCCTGGACATGTCTTTGATTCAAACCTGGGTTCTGTAAGTGATTTCTTATAACAATTTCTTTATTGTCATTTAAAAAACTCTATGAGTGACGGACGCTACTTTATTGCTTATTATGTAGAATGGAGATTCAAAGATGTCGGAGGGAGCGTATTTTTGACGTTGGTTTCATGGACCCATCAAAGGTAAACCAAGACATGATTTATAAAGATCCAGAGGCGACATATCAGAACTTATTCAAGTATGTGGATAAGCAAAATTTTATGGACTCCATACTATTGCCATACCACTACGGGTGAGTGCTAACACTTATATTATCTCATTTTATTTTCTTAATTTCTTAATTTCTTTAAATTATCTCATTATGCTAAAACACTTATACATATGTATGTAGTTACCACTGGGTGCTCATAGTACTGAATCCTGATAGAGGTGTGGTTAACGTCTTCGATTCGTTGAGGAAACCACAAGAAGAGTATCAGGAAATCATTGACATGTTTACAAGGTCGTATATATAAGTAAATTTCAACAATTCAAATTTTTCTATATACTTACATTATTGACTTATTTTATTTGAACTCAAATTTGAGACTAACAACATGATTATGTAATTGTAGGATGTGGAACGAGATTCGTGAAAAGCACCCCGGTATTGGATATGAAAAGCTCGTATGGAATATTGAATTCCCGGTACGCATGCAATTTGTACATATACGTCTTTGCTAATCAACTTAAAAAATATCTTTAACTTTGTTTTCGCCAACAGTGTCATCAATAGGGGCCGGGCAATAATTTATGCGGATACTACGTTTGCGAGTACATGCATAGCTGGATTAAAAAATATATACTAACCATGATATTATGGTACGCAATATCTATTTACAAGTTTCTAATTCAACTTCACCATTATTATACTTTAATTTTAATTGTTTGCAATTCGTAGATGATGTCCATCTCTAGTAAAAGCCTAGAGCAGCATAAGATCGACGCAGTTGCAGAACAACTCGTTGGATTTATTTGGGACGAGATCATCAATGTGAATGGAGAATTTCATTATGATGATGCATGGGACAATACGGACACCTCAAGTCTTCGTTCCTCCATCGCTGGTCCTAGATCCTCTGCTCGTCCTAGTTCATCATCAGCTCGTCCAAGTGCAGGATCGTAATTTATGGATACTAAGTTAGAAAACTTAACTCTTTTAGCACTATGAGATGATGTAACTCTTTTGGCACTAAGATATGTAATATATGTATTTTTTATGCTTATACGAGCCTTATACAAATACTAGTGCAGTGTAGTACGACATCCGTATTAGAACAAATACGTAGGCGAAAAACGTTGGCAAAATACGTATACAAACAAATAAATATGAAGGCTGGAAAAGGGAAAATTATATGGTCCCCATTTAGCACCGGTTCTCGAAACCAACCGGTGCTAAAGGGGCTCGCGCAGGGGCCATGTGCGCGGCCCCTTTTAGCACCGGTTGGTTTCGAGACCCGGTGCTAAAGGGGCCTTTAGCACCGGGTAAATGACCCGGTGCTAAAGGTGTACCCCTTTAGCACCGAAAGATCCGCACCGGTTGGGAAACCGGTGCTGAAGGGGGTTTCCCAACCGGTGCGGATGCCTCATTCTCTTCTAGTGATGCACGGAGGTGTGGTGTAAAAGGTATATAGATTAATGAGGAAAATATTAGTTTGTTAGATATGTTCGGCAAGATAGGTTGAACGTACGTATCGGAACATGAAAGACAAATTGAAGAAGTAATTTAATTATACATAGACATATAGAGTTTTTATATTACTTTTTAGGTGTCCATGTAGAATCCTATAGGTGGCTTAATGTGAAGGATTTAAAAGAAATATCTAATCCTAGAGTGTCTACCTAGAATCATAGATGGCTTAACATGGAGGCTTCAAAAGGAGACTAATAGTAAATGTATCATATTGAGACAATCAGAAAATAAATACTTCTAGGTCGACTACCCTTCGGTATCATGTATCTATCGGTACCGACATGTCAACTTTAACTATGGCCTAGTTCCATCCAAAACGCAAAAAGTTTTCACCTAAACAACCGTGTCAGTTTATTTTTTCTCTCCATGCACACGACCCAATGCAAAAAGTTTTCGCCTTTTTCATCATTTTCACCCCAACAAAACATGCCCTGTTGGTAATACTGTACCCATTATTATTGCTTTATTGGTCATCATATAAATTCTGCCCGAGTACCCATCGGCTATATATTATGCTTTGCTGTTGGCCTAGGTTAATGGTAGTGCCATCTAAATATTTTCATTTTCTTTTAGTAGCAGTTAGGTGTTTTCATTTGTTTTATTAAAGGAAATCTTATTTTAAGTACAGGACCTGTACAATGAAGTCATTTGAAGCATTTTTTTGGTGGTCCATGATTAGTGCGGCTAAATATATAATACCAACCGCGTCTATAAATGATCCGAGGGCCACACAGCAACCCCTCGGGCGAATTTTGCTTGCATTTCCACCATGTCTCCCCATGCCGTATGCATCGCATTCTCCTCACGCATTGCCTTGATCCTTCTGTCCGTGGCACCATGGGTAGTCACCGCAGGACCTGCGTTGAACCTAGTCTACAGTAGCTAACGACAGGGCAGCCCTTGTTGTGCATCAAGTCCCACCTGTTCAAACCCAACAATCTTACAGGGGGCTTGGCCACATGGAGCAACAGGCTCACAGAACTTCTGCCGCTGGCACGGCGTCTCGTGCAGCCGGCGACATGCCAACGCTCCGCGCGTGGTCGTTGCGTTGGACCTCGAGGGTGAAGGCCTCGTTGGCCAGATCCCACCTTGTATCTCCAACCTCACCGATGTTGCAAGGATCCACCTCCCGTTTAATCAGCTTGTTGGGCCGATGCCGCCGGAGCTGGGTCGGCTCGGCAAGCTCAAGTACATCAACCTCAGCTCCAACTCCCTCAGCGGTGTGATCCCAGCCGAGCTAGCGTCATGTTCTGGCCTCCGAATCATCTCTTTGAGGAACAACAGCTTGGACGGAGGTATACCTGCAGCCCTTTTCAACTGTTCTTTGATCCAGGTGATTGATCTTCTCATGAACAGTCTTTACGGGCCAATCCCTTCCTCTTTAGGGAACCTGTCGTCTCTTGTTTCGCTGTATGCTGCCGGGAATCATCTCACAGGTGACATCCCAGACAGCTTGGCTAGGTTATCAAACTTGCAAATCTTAGATTTTAGTTACAATAACCTATCAGGAACGGTGCCCAGCGCTATCTACAACCTCTCGGCATTAAGATATCTGGGCTTGGGAAACAACGGTTTTGTAGGGAGGCTACCTTCAACCATGGGCAACACCCTCCCAAAAATTGAAGAGATAATCATGTCGGTAAGCAAACTCAACGGAGAGATCCCTAGATCACTTGCAAATGCAACCAATCTTATCCACATATTTCTAGCTCAGAACTCCTTTAGTGGAGTGATTCCTTCCTTGGGAACCCTACTCAATTTGCAGAAGGTGATCCTATTTGAGAACCGACAGCTGGAAGCCGGGGACTGGACGTTCCTTTCCTCGTTGACGAATTGCACACAACTGTCGTTTTTGGTTTTGGATGGTAACAACATACAAGGAAATTTCCCAAGTTCTGTATCTAACCTATCAATACACTTGGAATACCTTGTCCTTGGGTCAAACCACATAACGGGGACCATACCGTCAGGCATCGTTAACCTAATTAGCGTTTCCATCCTATACCTCGACAATAATATGTTAACTGGGCCTATACCTGATTCTATCGGAAAGCTTCGCAACATGTTCGCTCTCAACCTGTCGAAGAACAAGTTCTATGGAAACATCCCACCATCCTTAGGCAATCTGGACAGATTAAGTGAACTTTATTTGCAAGAAAACGGGTTCAGTGGGGTCATACCAGCAGAATTAGCAGGGTGTGAAAAATTGGTGGCCTTAAACCTTTCTTCCAACACGTTGGGTGGACCTATACCACAAGGGTTACTTGGAAAACTGAATCAGTTGAATTGGTTTTTAGACTTGTCAAACAACCAATTCTCTATTCAATTCCAGACTGACATTGGTAGCTTGATGAATCTAGAATCCTTGAACATCTCCTACAACAAGATCTCCGGTAAAATCCCATCCAACCTTGGTTCATGCGTGCTCTTGCAAGAACTTCGACTAGAAGGGAACTTACTCGAGGGGAAAATTCCACCATCTCTTGGGGCCTTGAAAGGAATAAAAGAAATAGACTTATCTCAAAATGACTTGTCCAGTAAAATCCCAGAAATTTTTGTGATGTTCAACAGTTTGCAGTACCTTAATTTATCTTTCAACAACCTTGATGGTCCGCTTCCTACAAATGGAATCTTTGCCAACACCACTGGCAGGCTTTGTTTTCCTAGGGAAACCCAAGGCTATGCACAGCCACACCAATGCAAAACATCCCACTATGTTCTGCTAAATTATCTGCAAGGAAAAACATGTCCCTTGCCAAACTACTGGCTATTATTCTATTACCACTTGTTTCAGTCTCTCTCTGTCCTGTTCCTGTTCCTGTTCCTAAAGAAAGGGACAAGAAAGGATTCGCGTTTCTTGCTTGAATCTTCTACTGAATTCAGGATTCTATCATACAATGATCTAAGTAAAGCAACTGATAAATTTTCCTCTGAGAACTTGATTGGTTCAGGGCAGTTTAGCTTAGTTTACAAAGGTTCACTATATGATCAGGAACAAGGACAGATGATTGCTGTCAAAGTATTCAAGCTCAGTCAGTCTAGTGCGTCAAAAAGCTTTTTTGCAGATGTGTAGAGCCTTAAGAACATCCGTCACCTGCAACCTTGTGAAAGTGATCACCGCAGTGCTCAACATACGATCCTTTAGGTGAATGAGTTCAAAGCTCTGGTGCTCGAATACATGCCAAATGGCTCCCTTGCTGAACACCTTCACACTAAGTCCGCCATATATGGATACCTAAGTTTAGGTGCAAGGATCAGCATAGCTGTTGATGCTGCTTCCGTTTCAGAGTACCTTCACATATGGAGTGTGCCTCCCATGGTTCACTGTGATTTGAAACCAAGCAATATCCTCTTTGATGATGATAATCTTCCTCGTGTCGGTGACTTTGGGCTCGCACGATTCCTCCATGATTTTTCTGCTTCTGGTTGGTACCAGAACTCAACAAGCATGATTGGACCAAGAGGATCAGTAGGATACATACCACCTGGTAAGTTCATGCATGTATTGGTTAAGATATATACATCCTTTTCATTTTTGACCCTAATCTTGATGTGCTAGCTTGTTGAAGCCTAATTGAAATAGAGTTTATAACATGATTCATACAATGCAGAGTATGGCTTGGTAAGTATAATGTCAACAGAGGGTGACATATATAGCTATGGCATTGTTCTTCTGGAAATGCTCACTGGGAAACATCCTACCGATGAATTGTTTGATGATGGTTTCACCCTACACAAGTATGTTGAGAAAGGACTGCCTGAAATTGGCGAGATCCTAGATCCGGATCTCAGTAAAGAGATTGGAGGGGATCATAGCCACAGGTTGCATTGAGTCATACAAACAACACAACAAAACAGAGGTGCAGAAGTGTGTTCTGCAACTGCTGAACCTCGGACTACAATGCTCTGAAGAAGCACCAAAGGATCGGCCAAACATGCAGGATGTATAGAGTGAAGTAGTTGCAGTGAAAGAACATTTCCTTTCCTGTAGCGCAAAGGAAACATGACAAATTTTCAGGTGGAGGCAGCATTGACGATTGAAGCACTATGCAGGGCAATAGCTAGAATTTGTTCTTTTTTAAAATAATAGAACTGCCCGCATATGGACACTGGGCTTGGTACTAGATTTTGAAGCATCCGCTGTAAGCTTATCCAATTATTTCCGGTGTATTCTAGGTGACGAGATTGCCTTTCCATTGTCATGAGTATGAATCAATATCTGTTTCGGACGAACGTGGTCTTGTAAAGGCTTAAAAGAGGTTGAACAACCGAGCCCAGTGTCCATCCTTGAGCCTCCAACTGACGAAGACAGCTGTTTTTCAGGATATTTCAAGTATGACTTGCAAGAGATGGCTAGTAAGTGAAACAAACTTAACCTTTCCCTGTAAAACAAAGGAAAAGGCTGCAGTGCAGCATATATACTTTTAGGGTTATGTTACGTACACCATTTACCTTCTAGGAGGTAAGAGATTAAATCTTGATTTTTTTTGGAAATAAAAAATAGGAAATAAAAATATTTGAAACCTCTGCCGTCAACCTCCTAAATCCTCCTAAATCGTGGGTACGAAATTCTCGGGAGATTGAAACAGAAAAGGCGATTGTTGTCACTCTACTCACTTCGTGTCAGGCGGCATAACTTTTGTCACGTTTGTTACTAGGAATTACGAATTAGAATATATTTCACCGTTTGTTGCATGAGCCCAAATATATATTTGTTTTGGTGCCGCCGTGCATGTAGTGTTCAACAATGATGCTGCTCTGGGTGCATCACACCGTAAGTGGCAATGTTAAATTATGAACCATGCACGTTACATGGTCCAGCACGGTACAATTCACCAAATGTCACCCACATATATTTTTTTACGATGGCATGCATACATGTCACGTTGTAATTTATTTAGAAAGTTCAAATCACATTATTTTTTCTTTCATGAAAAATTGACGCTTCCCTAGTGTGTACTGCCAAGCTAACTTGTCACGTAAATTTTTTTTTTCTCATGCTAACGTGTTGTGGATCACTTGCGAGTTGTCACACACCTGCACGTTAGAAGATTTGGTCACGTTAGGTTAGTTAAATCTAATATGCAGATTTTTTCCCTTTTTACCCTGTTTTCAAAATAAAATTATTGGAATAAATATAATAATTGTATTACTTCATAGGAGGTAATATCTAATTAAATGAACGGTCCACATTCACTTGGGTGTACTGTAGCAATCCACATACTTTTAAGATTAAATAATTTCTGAATCAAAGGTTACAATTGTTTGCACCTTAGCCTATCATTGTGGGTAACTAGAATATTTTGATAGTGCTTGTTTACGATTCTAATCTGCAAACTGATGCTAAAATGAAACATTCTCAAAACAAATTTAGAATGTGCCAAAACAGGAGAGTACATAGTGCATGACAAAAAGTGCACAAACCAATCTTTCTTAGAAATTTTCAGCTTTATGGTTCTTAACATAAGCTTCTCTCTTTTCCTTTGGTGTAGAGTAGGGATGAAAGCGGATCGGATCGGAGCGGATAATACCCTTTTCACATCCTTATCCATATTTTTTTCTCGGATATGGAGCGGAGCGGATATCTTGCGGATACGGTTACGGATGTGGATTTGTTCGGATGTCGGAACTGGTGCGGAGTCGGAGCGGTTTCGGAGCGGATGCGGATTAATATAGTCGGATAATATACGCTTACATGTAGTTTTTAAGTGACTAATAATTTCTAAACCAAACTATAATTTAGCAACATAACACTAAAAATACTCATCTCTATGGTTCATGAACCACGACATAGTTTATGGGTGCCTCGTTATTTGAGTTGAGCTCGATTTTTTTGGTGTGGTGACATGGTGGGCTCGTTAAATTAGTCGGATATCCTATTGTAGGCCTCGGATAATCCGCGTTCAATTATCGGATAATCCATATCCATCGAATTTCTCTTAAACCATATCCTACTCCGCATCCACACCAATGTTTTAAATAGCTGGCTAAACCTACAGCTATAGCCGGATATAGCCGTTTCTGAAGCATTGCAGCTAAGATATCACACTCTTAGCCACATCCTTAGCTTTAGGGCTAATAGCCGCTATTAGCCGGCTATATCCGCTAAACGGCCCTCCTTTTAGCCGCGGCTAAATCAATCCGCGAGCCAAAATCAAGCGCGGGCTCTCCGAATTCTATGTTCTAGTAACTTTGTGTCTTGGACTAGAGCCATGTCCTAATAACTTTGTGTCTTGTAGGTTGAGATGTATTCTTGTGTATTGTGTTATTGGTGGTGGCGGTCTGATGAACTGTGTTGTTGTGCCTTGGTGGTGGTCTAACAAAGTAATGGTCTATTATTTTATAAACTTGTAGTGTATAACTTTTAGCTGCGGCTAAATGATTTAGCCGCGGCTATAGCTAGGCTATAGCTGTTCTTAGCCTTTTGGAATAGCAACAGCTAAGAGACTTAGCCAGCTATTTAAAACATTGATCCACACACAATCGAATTCGGATTATCCATATACACACGGATATTAAAAATGCTTCTCTATATTCGCAAAATTCGGATTCGGAGCGGATCGGATGCGGAAATTATCCTCACCACTTTCACCCCTAGTGTAGAGAAACAAAGAGATGGTCCAAAAAATCATGATGAACCTGAAGTTTCCATGTATAGTGATGATGAAGACCATTCTGCTTACCAATCTTTGGAAGCATTTCAGGTCGAGGAAGACAGGGACTTCTCATATCTCCTTGACATACTTATATGCTCTGGTATCATAGTTGCTGACTGGCAGCTCATCTGCAAGTCATGGTACTCGCCTGGTTGCCCTGTTGGCCTCATGTCTTTGATAGGCTTGAGAGGAAGTACAACAAAATTGCCACATGGGCAAGGCCTGAGAGGAGGCCTCTGTTTGACCTCGTGAATTCAATCCTTTCCGAGGTCCTTGCTCCATGTGTTGATGTGCACCCATGGGTGCAGCCTAGTAGACAGTGTGCCTCTCTTTGGGGACCTGAAGGGCCTGTTGAGAAGGTTTGGCAAACAGTAAGCACGGCTTTACAAACCCCTTGGGAGAGCCAGCTCCGACCTCGCCTTACGCTTTGCGCTGCAGAGGAAAAATCACTTCTCCAGTCCTGTCTAGAGTTCCACCCTTGGTGTGATCAACAGGACACACACCACCTGGTTAGCCATCCCACAAAACCTTTCAACTCCAGAGATGCCTTCCACGACTTACAAACCTGTTTATCACCTGACCCAGACTCTCACCGTCCCTGGCAAACCAAGCTACCCACAAAAGTCAAATTCTTTAGTTGGTTACTCTACCATGAACGGTTAAACAGCAGGGCATCTTTGTACCACCGGCACATAAAAAAGCTCGAAGAATGCTACTGCGAACAATGCCCGGGAGTCTTGGAAACAGACGCCCACATCTTTGCTCAATGCCCCAACGCTCTGAATTTCTGGTCCAGGCTGGACATGACCATCGATCCAACAGAGTTTCGTCAACCTTGGCTACTGGCCAAGGAATTACTATTCCCTGATGCAGTACATTTGGATGTGTCCCTCTTGACTCTTTGGCACATATGGAAGGCTCGGAACTCACTCATCTTTGATCACAAAAAGCTCGAAGCAACGGACATACTGCGACGGATCATCGCAGACATGGATGCGTGGAAACTGCGTTATAAGAAGACAACACTGCAATGGAAACAATGTCGAGACATCCTGTTCTCTCGTCTGTAATTTTCCTCTGTTTATCCTTTCCCTCCCCCTCTTTCTTGCCCGGCATGCCAGACAACTACTGTACACATTTTCGCCTATGCGATTTTTTGATCAATCAATATAAGTAGGTGGGGATCTTTCACCCCCCCCCCCCCCCCCCCCCCCCCGGCGCTGTTGTTCAAAAAAAAATTGTTAGGCAGCGGGAAGATTGTGTCACAGGGCATTCTGATGAGATGGTTCTTGATACAAACTGGGTTGAAATTAGGCAACGATATCAATATGGTGGGGAAGCAGATAGCCAGGATGTTACTTGGCGACCTCTTAGAAGAAGGCATAGCAGATTTCCTGGGATAGTTGATAGTTTCATGAGGACCCAACTAAGAACTTTGCTGGATAGTTGATAGTAGAAGAGTACTGTGGCAACATGGGGTTGGCCCAAACTTCAAGCAGGTTATGCTGAAGTCTGTAACAGCTTTTCAAGCGCACATATGCTACATTTTTCTTCTGGTTTAACCGTTTAAGGTAGGAGCTATGTACCATATGTCATTACACTGGAGGGCATAATACACAGGCCAAAAAACAATAATGTAGGTATTTCTAGATTCTGTAGTGACCAACTGTACTATTACTGCTTTGATGTGTAGTAAACTATCCATCATCCAGGTTTGAGGAAACTAGTTAGGTTGGCACGCGATGCGCACCTATACGAAAGATGTTAACTTGAAATAACGATGAAATGTGAATCTATTATCTTATTACACTCAAAATAGAATCGCATGGATACATCGAACCAAAATAAAAAATAGAACATAGTCTAAAATTAAGTTGATCGAATTTAATATTAAATCCAAACAATTTTATAAACATGATAGTAATATTTTTTTTAGAAATTCAATGGCTTTTGTGCATTAATAGATATAGATACCTAACACATTGATGTGTCATGTTACATTGATTTTTGATTTTAATATAAATAAAAGATAAAATTAGCAATGAATTAATAATTTAATTATATTTTGTGAGTTCATTTGAAAGCAAAGTTCAAATAATATAGCCAACACAGGTAAAAGTAATATACAAAATTAGGTATTATATTTATACATCAAGAAAAATTGAATATATTTTATGCTTTTCATCAAATAATGAAAAAAATAGATTTTGATATTTTAAAAAAAAAGACTATGAGACACACTCAACAATATCGTGGCTCCCACCAAAAACTGTGCGGGTCCCACTTATGTGGGTTCCACATGAACCCTACGCGGGTCCCGCGTGTGGGTCCCACATGAATACTATGTGGGTCCTACGTGGGGCCAGGATGCATGAGAGGCTCCAAACCTTGGACCTTTAGTATATGTACTAGTGATGGGCGCGCGCCCATGCGCGCGTGTTCGTAAACGGTTATTTGTTGAAATGAGTTCAGTTTATAATTGAAATGTAAAGGAAATTGATGAAAAACATTTAGGCTCCATTTGGAAGTATATATTGAGCCCTGGAATTTGGCATTGGAATTAGATGTACCGAATACCAGCTGTTTGGATGTAATCGGAATTGGCATTGGAAACCTACTTCAATACCAGGCGGTATTCATGGTACAGCGAGAGCCCCTCCAGCAATTCCGAGCTCCCTACCTCCGTATTGGGTTGCATTCGTCTCCTCCCCATACCCTCCGTCTCGCACGCACATCTCTCCCAGGTCCAGCGGCGCCGCCTCTTCCTTTTCCCGGCGAGCTGCGCCGCCCCTCGCCCCTCCTCCTTAGTCGAAGAGCTGCGGCGCCTCCCCTCCCCGGGGCGACCGACGGCGGGCCCTTCCATCCCCTGCGGTGGCGGCGCCCCGTCCATCCCCGGCGGTGGCGGCACCCCCATCCATCCCCGGCGGTGGCCTTGCCCATCCATCCCCGGCGGCGGCAGCGGCTCCCAATACCATCCCCGGTGGCAGCCTCGCCCTCCATCCCTGGCGGCGGCGGCTCCCCATCCATCTCCGGCGGCGGCCTCGTCCTCCATCCCTGGCGGCGGCCTCGCCCACCATCCCTGGCGGCGGCGGCTCCCCATCCATCCTCGGCGGCGGCCTCGCCCTCCATCCCTGGCGGTAGCGGCTCCCCATCCATCCCTGGCGGCGGCGGCCTGATTCATCCCGGACGGCGGTCTCTCCCTCCATTCCCGGCGGCCCTCCTTCGTCTTCCTCCGCAGGTGGGCCTCCTCTTGTCGGTGGGGAAGCCACGTCGCGCTGAGTATAAGACACACGACCTCGCCGTCGTGCCGAAGTGGCCTTGAGACATCGGCGAGGAGGACGATGACGAGTGCATCCGAGGTATATGTATATCAGCTGGCCCATGGAAAGAAGAGGGTGAATGCCAAATTCGACTCTATGCACTCCAAACAGGAATTGGTATGCTATGGTTGTTGACATCCATGTAACGATTCCTTCTACATCCAAACAATCACTTTGGCATTATGGCCCATTTCTAAAATTGGGCTGATTTGGTATTGGTTCCAATTCAATACCGAACCCTCCAATGTCGATATCCAAACGGAGCCTTAGGATAATCCTGGAGTGTCACACAACCAATCGACATTAATGATAACACTACTTAAACATTAACTCACAAAACAAATAGACGAGAGCATGGCGGTAGTTTAGTACATATTCGTGAGCGTAGAATTGTAACGTCACAGGAAAAATAAGATAAAAAATAAATAAGATATTACTACATATACATAGTGTCGCTAAGTAGTAAAACTGTAAAAGTGTGATAGTATAGGATCATATAACGATGAGTACAACTGTGTTGTCTGTTAATTGGATACACCGATCTTGGAACATGCTAATATGAAATCATCAGGTAGTTAAAGAAAAGGCATATATAAAGTTCTTTATTTTGCTGCCAGTATACATACAAAGCAAAAGAGTACCAAGTTTATCTGAGATTATTCCATGCTTTTACTCTGCAAAGGGAAAACATGGGACCTGCAGGGTGTATGCAATTGGAAGAGGATGGCAACAGCTGAGTAGGCTGTGAACATGAAGCACCTATGATTTACGGCAAAGCTAGAAAGAACTAAAAGGTCATGTACTCTGGAGCTGCTGCCATGTTAGACAAGCCATAATGTCATATAAATACAAGACAGTTTTACGTAGCTGTTGTTTCTGCAGGATCACACAAAGTGTCAACACGATACCAAGCAGACCATCCTGAACATAGCATGAGAGGAAGCAGAAGTTTAGGGGTTCCTAAATTGTCATTATTAAATAATAACTTGTGGCATGCAAGATATGTCACTGGAAAGCAGCTAATTAATTTATAGGTTGATCCTAAGAGGCAATAAAGACGACTATACATGTTCTTCAATTTCATAAGAAGCATATGGCAATAAGCTTAATAAGTAAACAATAAATTAGGAAATCAAGCAAACATGTGGGCAGAACTCTAAAGGTTTAAGAAGTGGTTGTGAATCAAAAGTTCGTTTTTATATATAGGTTAACCTATTCGCATATGATGCAGCGGACCACATGTTTAATAAAATTGTAGATGTCAAAAGAAGGTACAAATACATAGAGAAAGGAAAGGATAATAGGAAGTCACTATTGGCAATGTGTATATATGAAGCAGAAGGGAATTTGTCGCCGTGGAAATAACTACCGAACCAAATCTGCAGGTCACAACAGAACATTTTTTAATTGGACGGTAAAGCAGGAGATACTACAAACATTAGAAAAGGAAGGCACTAAGCAAGTTACTACAGAAACAATCGAGCATAGTTAGACCCAAAATACATGGTCAGTCCATGATCCCTATCAATTGCAGCAATTAATTTATAATTACGGCTGAGAAAGCTAAACTATCAAACTAAGAATCAGTACATTCTGTGTGATAAGAGCATTGTCACTTCATTATTTCTATAAAAAGGCATCTGTATCAACCACAATATCTCTAAATTAGCGAAAGCAAGCATTCCAAACAGAAAGCAATCACTGAAATAGATAAGAAAAATGGGAAAAGAGAGTAGGAAAGGGAAAGGCGACCAACATACCGGAATGCAACAGATCCAACCAGTAGGAAATGATCACCCCGCGTAAAGTATCAATTTGAAAATGTGTTCATAGGCAAGCAGCAAGGCTCACATCAGTTCTGTAAATATGTCTCTTGACACCATCCCTCGAATACTGCCATCAATGGGAATAATCATGACCTTAAGCATCATCTTTCCCACCATAGCATGTCTGCATCCTGACACCTCTGAACAAAGAGGTCTTAGAATAGGTAAGTGCAGTAACACATTATATTCCCATCAGATATCTAGGTATTCGCTAAAGATCTAATTCCAGAGTTCAAACCTGTTATAGAGTATTTGTCTAGGTATTCGCTAAAGATCTAATTCCAGAGTTCAAACCTGTTATAGAGTTTCTGTTACAAATGAAAGAGGTTACAAAAACATCATTGACTAATGACCAGGACTTTATCTATGAAAATCATAAGAATTTCAATACGTTGCTCTACTAAACTGAAAGCACATGTGGTCTAACAGCCAAAAAAAAATTTCACTTCAAACAATTATGAAGACCCTGGACCTTTTCTTGCTCTTCCTTTTAATTAGCTTTATGAAATAACTGGGAAAAAATGTGACAATATATTACGAATACCACTACCCTTTTAAATCTTCACGTATTTCCACAATATTCAAATTTAAAGAAATTGGATCGTCTGAATGTCACCTGCACACACAACCCAACCTTGAATATTTGCAGACATTGTGCAAGCAAGCAGCACATTTAATAGAATTCGCTACCAGTATAAATAGACAAAACATAAATCCCAACCATGAATACTTGCAGACTTTCTACAAGCAAGCAGCACATTTAAAAGAATTCGGATTTTACTAAACCAATAGTTCGGAATAACTATAGTGAGTGGTATACAGGCAAGCAAATTTAAAGTGAATTAAATATTTTTATACTAATCTGTAAAGATTACAGAAATGAAAGGACCCTTGTCACATGTATACCATGCTTAGCTTACAATTGACTGAAGGGATAGGGTTACAGCCTATCGAGCACTGTTAATGGTGCTGCTTGCCCTATGCTCAAATCTCATTGACATGTATAACAGACTTGCAACAGCAGTGTACCAGCAAACCAAGCTGTACAGGTAACCTATTAGGCAATAATTCGATATATAAGATAATAAATAAAGGGAATCTTCTGTATGCGAATTCAGATGTGGTTATCATACCACAAAATCACGAACCCAATAGTTAAGTTCCAAGGTTTTATTCCCGATCAAACTCACCTAACAAACATTTCATCATACACCTTGGAGGCATGGTGACCCTGGCACAATGGTGGGTGCATAATTTGTCAGCTGCAATCTAAATCTCGGCATCCACATGTTGTAGCTATGCACTTCTCACCTCGAGGAACACCCTGCCCACAGAAAATAGAAGCAAGGATCAGGAAATTAGAGTACGGGGATTGGAGGTAAAGGATGAGGGAAGGCAGGACTATCACCGAGAAGGGGAGGGATGCAGAAGGCCCTTCCCGTGCGGAGGACTAGAGAAAGGCCAAAGCAACTGAGACGCCGGGGAGGCCGGAGCTCGGCGGTGGGGAAGCCAGAGCCTGCCCGGCGGCGAGGCAGGAGAGCGCGGGCTGCTGCTTCTCCTGCTCCTCGCGTCCCTGCCGCATCTCCTATTCCTTCTCCGCTCCACCAAAGTGCCACCACTGCATCTTCCTCGCACCCGGCAGGACAAGGGTGAGAGAGAGAGAGAGAGAGGAAGGATGCTGGCGCTCGGCGAGGAGGCGGAGGAGGTCGGCCTCGGCGTCGAGCGCGATGTCGGAGTCATCGAAAGCGGGCGAGGTCGTAGGGCCACTTCATGCGCGCCTCGCCGAGGCTCGAAGGGCAGCAGGAGGCCCAGATGCGGCGGCCGTTCCCGGCCCGGTCAGCGCCCAGGTACGGAGGCCGCCACGACATATAGGGCCATGGTGCCGCCGAGGCTGGGGCCTGCTCGATTGCCGGCGCAGGGAGGGGCACGAGGACGACAGGTACGGCAGGGCCGTGGCACACCAACGCTGGTCGCCGCCGCAGCCCCGCGCCTCACTCGCCGCCGGCTGCGTGTGGTGGGGAGAAGAGGAGGGGTAGATATTTTGTGAAGAGGGACCGCGGGTGGGAGTCACATAAAATGCGAGGGTCTAAATGAAAAAGGTCGGCGGCAACGGTCCATTCTTGATCAGTCGGATCGCGAATCGGTCGGCTGAAATAATTTCGGGTGACGTGAAATGGCTATCTTTCCGGGGAGTCCGGCAGCTTTACTGATATAAAATGTATATGTATATGCGAGCTAGAAGAATACCTATCCATCATCCAGGTTTGAGGATGTTAGTTAATATTTAGGATTCAGTATTTGCTGATGTGCAGCACATATTAAAGGATGTTAACATCCTGAGTCTTGAGGCATTCGGCATGTAATCGCCAGTTGCAGAGTATACTGAGTTATTGTCCTTTTTCTTTCACTTGTCAATAGTCCGTGCCTTGCTACTTGCTACTGTAGACAAAACAAGCCTACATGCATATGTACAGTTCATGTGTATGATATCACAGAAGAAACGCAAATAATACAATACAAATGCAAAAAAATTATTTTCATTGTTCACGATAGGTTAATGTTCGGTAGCAGAGATGGCAAAATAAAGCAAAGTGTAGAGGTACAATAGCGATGATGGCAGGCACAACATCAATACCAACAAATGTTTTAAGTTGGGGTCGCTGTCTTACACTGGTTTGTGCCTTTCCTTCTCGTTTTTAGTTGTAATTATTCCTAAGCCAAAGTGCCATTTGCAAAGTAAGATATTGACTTTTTTTTTAAAAAAGAATTGACCTGTAAACGTACTGAAGGGGCTCCGGTTGCCTAGTTCATTTCGTGATAGGCTTTTCTCCAGAAGCCATTTTTGATTATAGCGTTTCGCAGGGCACAAGTGCACAACTAATGTTTGGTGAGCATTTTCGGGAGCCCTATTAAAGAGAACCCTTTAGAGTAACGATCTTTTCCTTTTTCTCTTTTATCTCCGTAATATATAGGGAAATGCCCTTTAGCACATGTACAACGGGTTGGCGTCTGCCGTAGACATGCATCACCAATTTGCAAAAAACCCCCTCCGCAACCGCTCTCCCCACGGCGTCGTCGTCTTGCTCGTCTACGGCCGAGGCTCTTGCTCCCAGGCTCCAGCGACGGCTCGGCGCGGGTTGTAGGAAGCGCTGCGAGGAGACAGTGACAGCGGGGATCAGTTGCGCGCGCGGGAGGAATTCCTCCACCTGGTACGCCCCCCCCCCCCCCAGGCGCGGCCTCCTCGCTCAGTCCTGGACCTCCTCGCGGCTGGCAAGCGCGGCCGGCGGCGAGCTGGACCTCCTCGCGGTGGGCATGGAGAAGGAGCAGAAGCGCGCGGTGGAGCAGGACCGGGTGGAGCGCGCGGCGGAGCAGGACCGGGTGGAGCGCGCCGGCGTGCCCCTTCGCCTCCTCCCTCTCCTCCTGGCCTCTCGCCGCCCGTGGCCCCTCCTCCTGGCAAGAAGATGCAGCAGTAATGGCAGAGGGGGAAACGAATTTTCTCCCGCTTTAAACGGTCATGGCGCACGTTGAGAAGTGGTGGAATGGGGAGCTGGTGAGGTGGGGAAAGCTGCTGGTGGCAGCGATTTGGATTTGAAAAAGGTACGCCGGAGTATTTTGGTCGGCGGTCTCCGGCTCTGCTCGGCACTGCTCGTGGA
The DNA here is from genome assembly GCA_015476505.1 of Urochloa ruziziensis. Classification (NCBI taxonomy): domain Eukaryota; kingdom Viridiplantae; phylum Streptophyta; class Magnoliopsida; order Poales; family Poaceae; genus Urochloa; species Urochloa ruziziensis. The sequence continues at coordinate 63,343,771 of CM027121.1, read as the reverse complement.
GAAGAAAAGGGACCGGAGGCTCTGCTCGCAGCAAAGGGACGGCTTTATTTCCAAAAAGAAAAGGGACGGCGGTGCAGACCGGAGCAGAAAAGAATGTAGGAGAATATTTTGTCATCTTATTTTATTTTTTGGATTTAGATGTCTCATTTGTATTTGTACATGAACTAATTGTTAACTATATTGCTGGTGTATGCAACAAAATGGCTACAAGGATCAAGTATGCACTAGATTTCCATGATTTCTATGTGAAATGATGAATTAAACACCTTACAGACAGCTAAACAGACAACTCATTGTACAAGCTGTCTCTTCAAGCTGTCTCTTTAAACTGTCTGTTTGTACAAAAAGACAGCAGCTGTCTACGCTGTTGTACCAACACTTATCCCTCTTGTCTCCCTTCTCTCCGACGCCGCAGCACGCGCTAGGCACGTGCTGGTCGGTAGCGCGCCCACCGCCCAGGCCCACGCAGAAGCAAGGCCGTCCCACGTGGATGGCAAGCGGCGGCGCGATCAGGAAATGAAGTGGCGAGGACATTGTGCAGCTACCGATATCGTGCCCTGACCAGTTACCAAAACTAATAAGAACACACATTCTGTACTCTCTCTTACACGTTGATTGCAAAATTTTCGTCCATATTGACCCGAAAGCTAGCTAAGCCACTCTTTCTGCTCACTGGTAACAAAACAAGTTCTATTTTTACAAGCGACTAGGGTGACTTCCACACAATGGCCAAGAGCTATTTTTGATGAGCATGTTGGGTCCTTCCCAGTTATGGGTTACAATTCAGGGCCAATACGGTTCCAGTACAAGTTATTGTGTATAAACAGAAATTGGAATCAACTGAGGTGTGAAATGATGATTTCACACAAATTTCAGAAGCAATTGCGAGGCGCAAGTGTCGGTGTTTTATCGTTAATCCTACCGAGAGGGGTCCCGAGGTAGTAGATTTCAGGTGGGGTGTTGCCGAGATCAGGAACACAATAGCCATGCGACACACTAGGCCAGAAAGGATTTGTGCTGGCAGGGCGATTTTACCACTCTGGCGGGCGGTGACGTTGCCCGCCAACACAAAGCCATTCGGGCCCACTTGGGAACCACCTGCCAGTATAGATGGAGAGAGTGTTGGCGGGCGGTTAGGTGACCTGCCAGCACTCTCTCCATCTATATTGGCGGGCGGTTAGGTTGCCTGCCTTCATACAATTCTCAATAATTAGGTGGCCGACGCGCTTCTCTCTGCGCCACTAGCTAGCTGCTTGCTTAGATCCGCCGCTGGTGCTTGCTCTTCACTGCCGCCCGCTTCCACCAGCAGCCCTCCCCCCGGCCCTGCGTCACCGCCTCCGCCCGCCAGCCGCCGCCACGGCCCACGCTAGCACGACTAGCATTTGTGCGCCGCCTCGCTGTCATTGCTAGCTCCGACGGTGCCGTGACGGGTCGCGTCGGTGCCGCCGCCGTACTTGCCATCTTCCAGCTCCTCCTTCGTCCAGCCCAAGAAGGTAAGTGTCATGTCGTCCAGTGGCGCATCAGTGCCCAGTGACGCGAGGCTGCCCCTGGTGGAGTGCTCGCTGTGTTCCGCACCCGTCATTTGCCTCGGCACCCATTCAGGCGATATCTTATACAAGTGCTCAATGAACATTCATGTATGATTTCAATTCGTAGTCTTTGCATTGGGCTTATGTGTTTTTGCTACTCGATCAATGTCTTCATTACGGCTGTTGTTGTGTTGTAGGGGGACCCAACCACATGTGGCAAGTACTGGTGTGGCACAGTGCATATTTGGAAATTTGAGGCTGCGCCATCCTCATTTGGTCCCTTCAAGCGGGCACTAGTCTTCTGTTGCAAACTTAGCCCAACCATCTAATGCTCCCAGTCAGCCCCCCTACTTTCCGTGCAAATCCTAAGTTAGCAAATCATATTAGTGAGTTGAAGTATGCAAATTGTGAGCTGAAGATGCAGATGTGTGATTTGAAGATGCAGCATGGACAGCTGAGTGGACAAATCAGTGAACTGATTGGTGAAATCCGAAAGAAGAACGACGACGAAATGAACTGGTGGGCCATTGCAACTATCGTGGTTTTTCTCATTAGTGCCATAGTTGCGTAATCTGGTCTGGAGTAGGCATCTGAAGTATTGCAGTATATGAGTGAGGTTACGGTGTTGTTTGTGTTATTTCCAGTGTAGTGTGAGCTTTGTTTGAGCTAGATTGTGTGAAACAGACTTTGCAATAATCTCATGAGTATGTGTTGTTATTTGAGTCTGTGATGTTTGGCAAGTTGTAACTGATAATATTATCGTCTCAGTTTGTGATGTTCATGTGATTTTCCTATTTCGAAATTGGCATGCATTTGTGTATTTGTTGTGAACATGATGAACTACACTGCATGGACCATAATTTGGTTCACTTGTTTTAATATCTTTGCTGGCGGGCCACCTAAGTACCCACCAGCAAAGAAGATCTATGTTGGCAGGCCACCTAACGGGCCACCAGCATAGATTCTTTTCTGGCGGGTACTTAGGTGGCCCGCCAGCACAAAAATCTCACATTAATGGCGCGAACTCCAACTACCCCAATAAGCCATCCCTTTGGAGTTTGCCCGAGAGGAGCTCGGGTAAAACTCCAAAATCACCAAATACAAGGGGAAAGGTTTTGTTTTTGAATTCCTTGCACTAGGTGGCTCTAAAAGGTATATTTGTGCCATTTCTAACTTGTTTCTCAACTTTAATTCAACTTTTGGAGCTTAATTTGTGTTTCTTTGTAGGAGGGCATCTAATGGTGTTTTCCTCGTTCTAGAGGTAACTGAGCTACAACTTTGTTTTCATCCTTCCTTGAATGATTGGGTAGACATGATTGAACTACTAGCTACAAGTTTTAAGTTGTTTTTTCCCAAATGGGAGCTTGAAAATCATCTAGATCTATAAAAAATAGGAGAGAGGAAGAGTATGATCTAGGTTTTCCTAATAAGAGCTTGCTTGTTCACCTAAAAATAGGAGATCTTAGATCTAGGAGCTTGCTTTTGGAGTGATTTGCCATACTAAAAATTGACTTTTGTGTAATGTTACTTTTATTGTCATAGGGAGCTAATGATGGACAGGGCATGGATGTATGGCATAAATAGGCATTCGGATAATTTTATGTCGGGAGTATCGTTGTTTGTTGATGCCGTGAAACAGCATATGCTCACATTGAGTGGACAAAGCAAATTCGTTGTTCGTGCTTTGATTGCAAGAACAACATTGTATGGGAGGATACTGATATAATCAAGACTCATTTGATCAAGCGGGGTTTTACAGATGATTACAAGGTTTGAAAACACCATGGTGAGGCACAATTATCTGCATACTCATGCGTCAGCAATGCCAATGATGAAGTGCGTGCTGCTGATGAAGATGACGATGAGGATTCTGGTGATCATGGTATGATGCATGAAGGTGACCATGATATGATGCATGATGGTGACCACACAGATGTCAATGATGGTGACCACCACGAAGAAGAGGAGAATGATAAAGATATGGAGGAAATGCTGCGCCATATTGAATCAGAAGTGTTGCTAGGCAGTGCTAAGGTTTAGAGCACTTCGAGACACTCAAGAAGGCCACAAAGGACCCTGCGTATGATGGTTCTGGGAAAGAGTGGACTGTCCTACGTTTTGTGCTTCATCTTCTCATCCTTAAGGCTAAGTTCAGCTGGTCAAATAATAGTTTCAATGATCTGCTTATTTTTCTTGGTCAATTGCTTCCGAAGCCAAACTTTGTTCCCAAAAACACATATGAAGCGAAGAAGCTTATCAATCCACTGAAGATGCATGTCCAAAGAATACACACGTGTCCAAATCACTGCATACTATACCGTGGTGACTATGCCGCATTGACTAAGTGCCCAACTTGTGAAACCGGTCGTTACAAAAGTAATGCCAATTTTAGTGAGGACGGTGTTGGATCAAAAAGTCGGTGACAAGAGGAACAGGGCAGCAAATGAAAGTGTACGTTGTCAAGCAGAGGATGATACTTGTATCAGTACTGAAATGAGTCAACGCAAATTCCTGCCTTGGTGATGTGGTACCTACCAGTGGTCGACCGCCTGTAGCGTTTGTTCTCAAATCCAAACACAACTAAACAACGCGCTGACCGGCCCTTAAAGAATGATGGAAAGCTTCGACACCCATCCGATGCTTGCCAGTGGAAGACTTTTGATGCCAATCATGAACTCTTTGGAGAAGGAAAAAGGAATGTACATTTCACGTTGAGCACCGACGAGATGAATCCATTTGATGAAAGAAGCAACACACACACACATGGCCAGTGTTGCTGACCATATTCAACCTTCCACCATGGCTATGTCACAAGCGGAAGTACCTTCTGCTAACCATTCTCATGCAAGGCTTGAAGCAACCAGTCATTGACATAGATGTTTTTCTTGAGCCGTTACTTGAAGATATGCATACATTATGGAACGAGAAGGTTAAGACGTGGGATGAGTATCGGCAGGAGCACTTCACACTAAGGGAAATTATTTTGTCACCATCAATGACCACCCCCCATTGCCCTACTTGGACAAAAAAAAAGGAAAGACAAAATGCGTTGTATGCGTGGATAAAACAACATCTTTGTATCTTACGAGATCTATGTAGACAGTGTACATGCGCCACCGACGCTTCTTAATGAGTACATACAAATATCGAAAGATGAAGGAAAACTTTGATGGCACCAATGAGAAAGATGAGGCTGCTCAACCGGTTACAAGACAAGAAGTGCTTGAAATATGTCAGAAGCTCACGTTCAAGCCTGAAAAGAAGCCTGGAAACAATAATTTATGTGTTCCTAAGTTAACTTACTTTCTTTTTGTCATTCTAACCTTAAAGCGCGTACGCTGCGTGCGTCATGAAAGGCGGGGACATCCAAAGGGCAACAAAGAAGTTATGAACATATGATATCATTTCCATGTATAACATAGCACTTATTCTTTAGTGGTTATGTAATTACGCACTCCTAATAAATAATTATTTTTTGAAGTGTCATAAGCAACCTCCTGGCTCCGTGCTATGTGGATACTACGTGTGCGAGTTTCTTAGAAACAATGGAAGGTACCGAACAAACCCGAAGACGTAGTCATATATCTTTGTATTTATCATGACAGAAGAGCATAATAAATCTTTCTATTTATCTTTTATCTGCCTATCATCTCCAAGACTGAAAGGCATCTCAACGACAGCAGCATCGACAATATTTACGCTGACATGGCAAGGTTCATCCAACGGGGGATTTATCATGGTGGGGTGCTGGCTAAGGACGAGCACGCGTCTCTGTGCAACTGGACAAAGGACAACTAATCCCAAAAATCTCTTGTTTATCTTTGAACTATTCTAAATATATGGATATCTTATTTGTAAACACTATTTTAAATATTTATGCCAATAAATATTATTTGCTTGGAAACATTACTTATATTAATTGATGCGCCATGGGCTTTAGTGTAAAGTGTGTTGGTGTGTGTCCTCATGGGCAAACTTATGTCAAAAATAGTATATCACTGAAATTCAACATGAATTTTATTCTACAACATTTCTGTAAAAAACAAATAAGTAAGCCCTGATGCTTGTTTTTACTTTTATTTTGACTTTTCGGGAGCATTTCTGTATTTTCTTTGTCCCCTATCACTCTAAGGTTTTTTTTTTTTTTTTTTTTTTTTTTTTTTTTTGCGGTATATCACTCTAAGCTTCTGATTCTAAACTGAACTATCCTCCCATCCTAAGTTCCCATTTGACGGAAATCAATTGGAATAAAGAAAAAAGGGATTCATTTCTACAGATTAACCCAATCTGTTAGCGAGATGGTTAGGGTTATGGTTTAGGGGCCCATTGGGCCCAAGGTGGCTGGCGCCCAAGCCTCCCTGGCTTGGGCGCCGCCCCTCCTGATAGGTGTGGCGGCAGGGTTCCCTTCTAGGGTTCCCTGTCTATATATGTACATGTATATCCCCCTATCAATCAATCCATTATTTCCCTACAATTACATTGCTTACATGGTATCACGAGTTAGGGTTTCTCCCTGCTCCTTCCGCTGCCATCTCTAGCGCCGCCTCCTGGCCGCGCGCCGCCGGTCACCACCATGACCGGCACCCCCCCTCCTTCTCCGATGGCCAAAACCAGCGACCCCAAGGCCGCCGGTGCTGTCCTCTCCACGCCGTCCGACGTCGCCAACGCCGAGCGCGACGAGCACGCCAAGGCCCTCCTCGCCAAGCGCGAGGCAGCCCTCCGCCGTGTTGAGGAGGCAGAGAAGGAGGCCGCCGACGCCGCCGCCATACGCGACGCCGCCGCCGAGCGCGTCCGCGCTGCCCACGCCAGGGCAGCTCGCGAACGCGCGATCGCCGCCCAGGGCGTCCACGACGCCCCGTTCGACGACGCCAAGGACGAGGACGCCGCTTCCGACGGCGCCCCCTCCGATCATGCCGGCCACCTTCATCACGCCATCCTGGCCCATGAAGTTGCCGCCATTGTCAATCTGCACGCTCAGGCGATCGACGTGCAGAATATTCGGAGCCTGGTCCCCATCGTCCTCGACCTCGCCGCCGGGAACTATACCGCTGGCGCGATCAGATCCTCCTCGTCATCGGCAAGTACTCGCTGGAGGATCACGTTCTTGCTGATCTCCCGGCGCCCGCGTTCCCGGACTGGACTCGCATGGACTACGTCGTCAAGTCCTGGATCACCGGCACGATCTCCTCCGACCTCGCCGAGACGATCGTCGACGGCGACGCCACTGCTCGCACCATGTGGCTCGCCCTCGAATCTCAGTTCCTCGGCAACCAGGAGACCCGCGCCCTCCACCTCGACGCCCGCTTCCGCACCTTCGTCCAAGGTGATCTTTCTGTTGCAGATTACAGCAGGCAACTCAAGGGGATGGCGCAGCAGCTCGGCGCTCTCGGGGAGCCTGTCCCCGACCGCACGTTGACCCTCAACCTCATCCGAGGCCTCAACGAGCGCTTCCAGGACCTCGGGCGCCACCTTCGTCGCGGCCGCCCCTTCCCAAGTTCAAGGACGCCGTCGCCGAACTCGCCCTGGAGGAGATGACCATCGCCCATCAGGCCGTGGCGCCGACGGCTCTCGTCGCCACCTCTTCCACCAAGGGCGCCACCACGGGGGCGCCCTCCTCTTCTGGCTCGCGCCAACCCCAGCAGCCCCCCGCCACGGGGGCTCCAGTTCCGGGGGCGGCCACTCCCGCGCCAACAGCAGCAGCAAGAAGGGCGCCAAGAGGAGCAGCAAGGGGGGTGGCGGGGGCAAACCACGCCATCCCGGAGGCACCCCCTCCACCGCGGCGCCCCAGGCCGCACCACCGTCGACCGTCGGCAGCGCCACCTCCCTCCCTGGCCATCCTTCATCCACCCATGGTCAGGGGCGATCCAGATGTGGCCTGGACCACGCCCCGGCTCGGTGCCCCCTCCGGCACCGACACAGCAGCAGCAGCAGCAGGCCATGGTGGCCCAGCAGGCGCAGGCGCAAGCCCTGCTGGCCCACCAGGCTCAGGCGCATGCCATCCAGGCGGCTCAGGCACAGGCGTATGCCCAGGCGCAGGCCGCCCAGGGACAGCAGATGGCGCACTTCCCCTGGGCGCCTGGGTACTTCAACCCCGTCACCTCGCCAGCAGGATGGGATCAGCAGTCCCTCGCGTCCGCCTTCAGCACCGTCTCCTTAGACCAGCCACCGTCGACCGACTGGGTTCTCGACTCAGGTGCTACCTCTCACATGACCTCAGACCCTTCTACTCTCACTTCTACTTTCACCATGCGGTATCCCTCGTCCATTGTTGTCGGTAACGGTTCCTTGCTTCCCGTTACGTCTACTGGCACAGTATCCCTTCCGGGTTCCTTTTCTCTTAATAATGTCTTAGTTTCACCTAGCCTTATTAAGAATCTTATCTCTGTGCGTCAGTTTACTTCTGATAACAATGTTTCTGTCGAATTTGACCCCGCTGGTTGTTCTGTGAAGGATCTGGTGTCTCGGCGAACCATCATCAGGTGCAATAGTGCCGGGCCTCTCTATTCTCTGCGCATACCCACAGCCGCTGCTGCTCTCGTCGCTGGTCTCGCGCCCCCATGGCACCGCCGTCTTGGTCACCCCGGTCATGAAGTCATGTCTAAGCTAGTCTCTGCCATACCTTCATGTAATAAAGAATCTAGCAATACTCTCTGTCATGCTTGTCAACTTGGTCGCCACATTAAGTCTCCTTTTTCGTCATCCACTTCGCGAGCTTCTAATAAGTTTGATCTTATTCATTGTGATCTTTGGACCTCGCCTGTTGCTAGTGTCTCCGGTTACAAGTATTATCTAGTCATTCTTGACGATTGCTCGCATTACTTATGGACTTTTCCGTTGCGACTTAAGTCTGACACCTTCCTGACTATTGCTAACTTCTTTGCTCATGTGACCACCCAGTATGGCGCCACAGTAAAGGCAGTTCAATGCGATAACGGCCGTGAGTTTGATAATTCCAGCGCCCGCACGTTCTTCCTCACCCACGGCGCCCACCTGCGGATGTCTTGCCCCTACACCTCCTCCCAAAACGGTAAAGCCGAGCGCATAATTCGTTCCACAAACAACATTATTCGCTCTCTCCTTTTCCAAGCCAGCATGCCGCCGGCTTACTGGGTCGAGGCTCTCAACACCACCACAAGCTTGCTCAACATATTGCCCACCAAAACCTTAGGTTTCGTCACGCCACACTTCGCTCTTCATGGGGTGCTGCCGTCATACGATCACCTTCGTGTTTTTGGTTGTGCTTGCTACCAAACCTGGCATCCACCGCTGCTCACAAGCTTGCACCTCGCTCCACGCTTTGTGTGTTTCTTGCCTACTCTGCACATCATAAGGGATACCGCTGTCTTGACCGTTCCTCGAACAAAGTCATTATATCTCGTCATGTCTCCTTTGACGAGACACAGTTTCCCTTTGACGACACTGCACGCTCCCCGTGCGCAGCGGACTTTGAGTTCTTGGATGATCATGTGACTAACGTGCCGGTTCCCATTGGACCGTCACAGCTTGTTTTTCCTACAGGACCTCCTGGTGGCACTTCCGCGCAGCCACGAGCGGCCGTCGACATCCCTGCCGCGCCCGCGCAGCCACGCGCGGCACCGGACGTCGCCACGCCGGCCCCCTCCAGTCGGGCCGGTCCTCCTCCCGGCTTCCCGCCGCTGCCTGCGTCGCCAGCCAGCCGCGTCGGGCCTCCACCGGGCTTCCCGCCGCTGGGTGGCTCCCCAGCCGGTCATGCCGAGTCACCACTCGGCCACTCGACGCCCCCCAGGGCGTCTCCAGCCACCTCCAGGCAGCCGCAGCTGCCTCGGGATGGCCCCTCTCCGACCGTCGCTCGTCATCGCCCTCTCTCCGAGTTCCCGAACGTCTACGTCCGTCCCCATGCACCAGCAGCTGGTGCCTCTCCAGCGCTGGCCCCTCCTCGACCGTCGGCATCGACATCAGGACCAGCACCCTTGCCCAAGGGTGCCGTTCCTGTCGCCGCGCCCGTGGTCAACCAGCACGGCATGACTACTAGGGCGAAGACCGGGTTTCGACTGCCTGCGGTTTACCACACCGCTCCACTGTCGCCGATCCCGAAGACCTTCCGTAGCGCTCTCGCTGATCCGAATTGGCGAGCGGCTATGGAGGAAGAGTATGGTGCCTTGCTGACTAACGAGACCTGGACTCTCGTTCCTCGGCCCCCTCGCGCCAACATCGTCACCGGGAAGTGGATCTTCAAGCACAAGTTCCATGCAGACGGCACTCTGGAGAGGTACAAGGCACGCTGGGTCCTTCGTGGCTTCACCCAGCGTCCCGGCGTGGACTTCGACGAGACCTTCAGCCCGGTTGTCAAACCGGCCACAGTCCGCACAGTGCTGTCACTTGCACTCTCCCGTGCGTGGCCTATCCACCAGCTGGACGTGAAGAACGCCTTTCTTCATGGCACTCTCTCCGAGACGGTCTACTGCGTCCAGCCCTCCGGCTTCGAGGACACTGCTCATCCCGACTTCGTCTGCCGCCTGAATAAGTCTCTTTATGGACTTAAACAGGCGCCTCGTGCTTGGTACAGTCGCTTCGCTACATATCTGCTGTCATTGGGATTCATGGAGGCCAAGACCGACACTTCGCTGTTCATCTTCCATCGTGGCACCGACACGGTCTATTTGCTCCTCTACGTCGACGACATTGTTCTCACGGCATCTTCTACCGAGCTCTTGCAGCGTACCATCACTGCACTTCAGTCTGAGTTCGCCATGAAGGACCTGGGCCAGCTTCACCACTTCCTGGGGATGCATGTTCAGCGCCATGGGGCAGGGCTGTTACTTTCCCAACGTCAGTACATGCTGGAGATACTAGATCGTGCAGGGATGGCTGAGTGCAAGCCCTCCTCTACTCCGGTGACCATCAACGCCAAGCTCCCTGCAGACGGCGCTCCTATTCAGGACCCCACCGACTATCGCAGCATTGCCGGTGCTCTCCAGTGGCTGACCTTCACTCGTCCTGATCTGTCATTTGCCGTTCAGCAGGTGTGTCTCTACATGCACGACCCGCGGGAGCCTCATCTTGCCGCCTTGAAGCGGATACTTCGCTATGTACGTGGCACCTTGGACCTCGGCCTCGTCCTTCAGCCTTCCTCCTGCAGCGACTTGGTTGTCTATACAGATGCAGATTGGGCTGGCTGTCCCGACACTCGGCGTTCTACCTCTGGATACGCCGTCTTCCTTGGGGACAATTTGGTTTCGTGGTCGTCGAAGCGGCAGAATACAGTCTCCCGGTCCAGTGCAGAGGCAGAGTATCGCGCCGTAGCAAACGGCGTGGCCGAGGCCACATGGCTGCGCCAGCTTCTTCGCGAATTGCATGCTCCACCTCGTCGAGCCACGCTGGTATATTGTGACAACATCAGCGCGGTCTACATGTCCTCCAATCCAGTCCAGCATCAGCGCACCAAACATATTGAGATTGATCTCCACTTTGTTCGGGAGCGCGTCGCCATTGGTGATGTCCGCGTCGTCCACATTCCGACGGCTGCTCAGTACGCCGACATCTTCACCAAAGGACTGCCTTCATCTCTTTTTCAGGAGTTTAGGTCCAGTCTTAACGTCAGAGGCACCGACGTTCAGACTGCGGGGGCGTGTTAGCGAGATGGTTAGGGTTATGGTTTAGGGGCCCATTGGGCCCAAGGTGGCTGGCGCCCAAGCCTCCCTGGCTTGGGCGCCGCCCCTCCTGATAGGTGTGGCGGCAGGGTTCCCTTCTAGGGTTCCCTGCCTATATATGTACATGTATATCCCCCCTATCAATCAATCCATTATTTCCCTACAATTACATTGCTTACACAATCCAATAACACAACAGTAACATACTACAGAGAATGGCATTCGTTTCTGGCGGCACTACTAAACATTCACGTTGAATTGGTTACCTGAGGAGTACAAAATAAGCTTTGACTATGTTATGAGAGGACTAAATCCTAATACGAGTGAGAGTCATACACTGATTTCGTTTAAAAAAAATTAATACACTGAACCATGAACAGACAGCCACACATCGATGCGGCACAAACAGAGCCACACAAATGTGAACCGAAATCGATAGCATTTGCAGGAACCAGCAACCTCGTTCAGAGTTTTTCCAGTCCCCCCATGTAGAACTTGGATCGAGCGGGAACTCACCTGGACTCGCCTCATGAGGCGAAGTTGGATCCGGAGAGAGAGGCAGAGATGTGGGTCGGCGACGACGGCGAGTAGTTACAGCGGCAGTGATGGCGGTGGAGTGGAGCATTGCCCATAAATCTCATCTCCCTCGTCCCACTCCGTCCCCTCGGAAGGCGAGTGGCCGGAAGGGGCGCGGCGGACGGCGGCGGGGTACGCACGAGAGTGGCGGCCGGGCTGATGGTTTGCCGAAGGGTCCCTACTGATTTACATATTCTCGTAACAGGAACAACGATACCCGTGCAGTCATATTCTGCTGGCGGCCTTGCAGTTGTGGTGTGTAAGTGTAACTGTGTATAAATGAAATCTGAGACCGAAACTGTCCAAGTTACTGACACGAGCACAATGCACAACACGTCGCTTTCTTTTTTTCGAGAACACGCAGAAGAGCTGCGCATCTTTGTATTAAGAAGAAAATAGTTTATTACAACGCAGGCCACCGGGCACACGCACACGGACGGGTTACACTTTAGGCGATTATACGGCAAGAGAAACAACCTAAAAGGCCAAAGGGCACACACACTAGCTAGCTACTAGTGCGAAGTCCCCCGACGATTCGTCGTTCGCCTGCAACTGCATGGCTATCGCCATCTGGTCTGCATCTGACAATGCACGTGCAACCGGGAACATGTCACGCATGGCTGCGAAGCAGCTAGCGTCGAGCGCCCCCCTGAAGATTGAAGCCAACTCTAGATGCTGAGGTCCTGCACCGGAAGGGTCGATCGGGAGGAGGCCTAGCTTGCGCATGACTAGTATCTCACCTTTCTTGGAGGGTCGAACCGTAGAATTCAGCGGTTGGTTGGCGAGACTCGCTGCGACGTAGAGGTGTGTCCAACGCGTAGGGTGCTGTGGCATTCCTTGGTGGCATGGTAGCGAGCGGGGGCTTGCAGTGCCTGACTGACGCTAGCAAGGAACGCCGCAGTTGCCGCCTTTGCCACCCCGACGACAGACTGAGTGCCGATGCTCTGGGAGGCCGACCCATCCATGTTTGCCCCATCCTGCTCGCTTGGCTCGGTCGTCGGCTCCTCCGCCAGCTCCTGTAGAGCCGGCTCCTCCACCAGCTCACCACCTGTGCCGGCTGGCACTTCCCTGGCCTCTGTGGTGGATTGCAGGGCGGCTTCAACGCTGGGCTAAGCCGCGACGCTGCGTGGACGCCGATGATACGTCTTCACGATGGTCCTAGCCTTGTCCACGCGCTGAATACCGATTTCAAGCAGCATAGGATCCGCATCTTGGACCACGCTGACTGCCCGGGATGGGAGCTGGGCTTTGAAGGCAACCAATTCCACGGGCGCAGACCGGTGAGAAAGCAGCTCTTCTGGCCCCTTCTGTCGCTCCATGCCAAACAGCGGGTCACCCGCGGCAGGCGCTGGAGGCTGCTCATTGGCGACAGGGAGGGGAGCCAGCTCGTCTTCCGGAGTCTCCTGCTCGGCGGCGGTGTTCCTCAGGTGGATGATGACTTCAAACTTGAACACCTTCTGCTCGTGCTCGATGATGAGGGGCAGCTTCAATGGGTAGCTCGCCGGCTGGTTGTCGTCAGAGAGCTGCTGGTCCGTTACCGGCGCCGTGCAGGACAAACCCACGGGCACCGGCGCCGTCTGAGACGGGAGACGCACAACCGTACTTCCACCTCGCTCACCGCCCGGGGGGTCACGGCCGGGCTGCGAGGCTGACACACCGGGAGCGGCGACGACATGGTCCCGTGGCGACGAAGGCGAGCCTTGGCGGCGACGGTCCGGGCGGCACTCGCCGCTTGCAGTCGTGGAGGCCGAGCTGATCAGGCTACGCGGCCGTTTGCAGTCCCTAGCAATGTGCCGGAAGCCCCGGCAGCGGAAGCACCTGGTTGGCTGGGTGCACGTCGCTACCAGGTGCTTGGTGGAGAAGCAGTTGAGACAGCGCCCATTGAACGCCACAGGGATGCGCGGTGGTGCAGGGCGTGCCTCCGGTAGGTGTTGCACGCGTCGCTGATGGCGGAGTCGGCTGGATAGTTTGCCTCGGGCCTTGGAGAAGCCATCCTTGTCCACCAGTGGAGGGCTGGGCTCACGCCGAGGCAGGCGAGCGGCGGAGCGCGGGTGGGTGGCGACGAAGCGTGTGCGGGCAGTGTTGTCACGGCCCTGTGCGACGATGGGGAGGCCATGAATCAACTGCGTCCGGCCGCGGCGCCGTTGCTAGCGGCGGCCAGAGCGAGCCTCCACCCGCGGTCCCAACCGGCCATGGACTGACCTGGACGCTCGGATAGGGGGAGGAGGTGGCGCCGCCGCCGAGAAGGATGCTCCCGCTGTCGTCGGGGCTGGCCGCAGTAGAGCATCACAGTAGGAGGCGTGGGGAGGAGTGGTCTCCCCATCCGCATCCTCATCATCGGAGAGAAAGGCCGCCATCCCTCCATCGGAGTTGTTTCCCACGGCCGCCGGGGTGCCCCTAGGGTGAAACGGCTCCGCGTCAGGGGAGAGGGGGGGGGGCGGCAGGGGGTGGTCGACGACACCGGGGTGGCAGCCGGCGAGGGGCTGGGGGTGGTCACCGGCACCGGATTGGCGGACGGCGAGGAGTGGTCGTGGGGACCTAGGTCGAGAGGGTAGGAGGGGAGCAGAGCCATCGCGAGGAAGGGGAAAGGAGGTGGGAGATGAACGGAGGAAGGGGGAATCAGGGGCTGCAGTGGCCTTTGGCGGGGGCTATGGACGCCGGCGCCGGAGTGCCGTCCGGCGGTAGCGCGAGCCGATCTCCTTGTATAGACCACGGATGGAGCAACTGAGGGGATGAGCAGGAAGAAGGCACGAAGGAGAGCTCGGATCTACGGTGGCGTGGGTGGGGGAGGTCGGGGCCAGGAGATCAGCCGGCGGCGGCGGCGGCATAGCGGGGGCGCGGGCGCTCCGCTCAGGTCTCCCCTAATGCTACCCGAACCATCTCACGTCGCTTTCATTATTAACGTCATACCATGGCAATATCTTACAAGCAATCCACAAGACCACAATAGATGAATAGAGTACTGCGTCTTAGATGTCCTTTGTGGAACTCACAAACTGGAAGAACTCCTGAGTTCCTTCCACAAAAAACCTGACATACTGGTTACAAGCAACAATAGAAAAAACTCACAGACATACAGATACGGCAAACAAAACACAGTAATACCAAGAACTGGTTACAAGCAACAATAGAAAAAAACTCACAGACATACAGATACGGCAAACAAAACACAGTAATACCAAGAGCCTGGTTGGTTTGGCATGCCAATATCTCACATTTAGCCTATCAAAATGGTGGCAAGTTTTTAGCCTATGTTTTGGCTTGCCAAAACTTTGACATGCCAAAATTTGGGTAGCAAACCAACCAGGCCCCAAATAATTGTACGTCATCTGCACAGCAACACATAAAGCTCAAGTAGCAAGAGCATTTTGCTACTGTGGCATCAGCCCCTGCAATTCTTGTTCTCGTCTTCACCTGAGCTGAACCATTGTACTCCTTTCATTTTGTCCCCCTCACCATCCCTGTGACAACGAGAAGAATTTTTGTCATACGACTTGAGTGGTACCAATTTATATTCAACATCCGGGGAAACAGGTAGACATCTTATTACCTTGTCTTGAGAGCTATGCGTCGTTCATGTTATCACCTACAACTTCAATTTTCAGTCTTTCCCCAAGTCTCTATTGTTGTCCTTAGAATATCGTCGCCAACCTGCCTGAACCTGGTCATCATCACTCTGAATTTCAGGTGTGCTCTCAGTCTCTTCATCAACCTCTTCGACGACGTACATCAACTTCAGTGTCATTGATGATGAGATTGATCGGATTGCGATGTTTGACAACCTGCCTTTTCACAGCATCGACAGTCATTTTGACACTAGAGCTGTTAGCACACCACTTTTGGTTGTAAAGGAGGACTACCTCCCTGAGCCATTGGAGGTTGTTGACACCGTAAGGAACAGTCTCTTGTCTTCCTGAACCTGAGCAGAATTCTAGCTGAAGATGTGTGAGCTTTGGCATAGCTCCTGTTCTGAAAGTGAGCCATGGCACTGGGCAGTTGACTGAGAATTTCTGAAGCTCACCGAACCCCTCACTGTCAATCACTATAGCTTCTCTTGGAACAAATTCCAAGCCTAGTATCAGTAGCTGCAATTTTGGTAAGTTTCCGAGTATCTTCAGATCATCTGCCCCTAACTTGCAGACAATGATTTGCAAGAAAGACAGAGGCACGAGATCTTTGATCCATGGCGGAACATAAGCAAATCTTCCCACTGTTACCTTGAACTTCTCAAGCCTCTTTGGCGGATGAGATAAACAGCTCATAAACTCCATCAAACAGCCGAATCCACAGTGAATGGTTATCGACTCGAGCTTGCTCCACTTCTCCATGGATGATCGCAATGCTTCATAGTAGGGTGCATCAGTGCACTGCTTAAAGGACCACATTATTGTAATCACCCTCAAGTTGTGTAGAGCACCAAGGTCCTTTACAATGCTTGCATGGTGTTCCCTTAAATCAATGGTGGCTAGATTCTCCAGGCGGCCACAATGTTGGATATCCCCTGCAATCCTTGTTGCAGTTTCATCCGAATTAATCGTTCCTTCATGACTAAAGAGAAGAGTTTTCAATGTATCCCGTAGCCCCACAATGCTGCGAGGCAGCTCTTTCACCATGGTGGATCTCACATCCAGTGTCTCCAGGTGCCTTAGCTCCCAAATTGCTGCCGGTAGCTCACTAACATCAGTGCCTCTGAGGCCCAGATACCTCAGAAGAGGTAGATTGTTAAGACAATCAAGGCATACTGGACCATCACAGCCTTCGAGGTCCAGCACACGCACCAAGCTCAGATCAGTCAGGCGAGGTGCGGCACTGACCTGACCAAATACAGTGATTGAGCGAACATGGGATAAGTTCATGTCTATAGATAGGCCTCTCTTTTTTTGTGAGGAGTCTATAGATAGGTCTTGATCCAGGTCTTGATCTTCCTTGCTGCTCTCTATAGATAGGTGGTGGACTGTGCCGTGGTTGAGAACTGGGTTCTGATCATCCACCAGAGTGACAAAGTTATCCTTCATGGATTCTATAACAATGAAATCATGTATCACGGGGTGAAGCCTGCAATACCTTGGGACAACATCATGGATCCGATGCAATGGTTGTACCATGTTCCTGTTCATGAGCTCGTCGAGGTAGCTTCTTGCTGTTTCATCGGCAGTTGTGCCTGGTGCACATATCATGTACCGTTGAGCAATCAATCGCCTGATTATGCGTTCTGATTCAGCAGCATAGTTCTCAGGAAATATGCTTAGATGCAGCATGAACATCTGGAGATTAGGTGGTAGGTCATCGTAGCTTAGACTGAGCACCTGCCTCATCACTTCCGCATCAGGATGTGACATCGATAACCATCTCGATCCAGTAAGCCTCGCCCATTCACCCACTGAGTGGTCTCTTAAAATCGATGCTATGGTAACTAAAGCAAGAGGCAGGCCACCGCATCTACTTGTAATTTGGGGGAAAATGTCCTCCGACTCATAAGGATAACGATGCTCAGTACCAAAGATTTTCTTGAGAATTAATTTCCTGGAGTCGGTATTCACTAAGGAGCCCAATATTGTAAATGCAATCGCATTCCATTGCCAACGCAACGTTCCTTGTTGTGGTGATTATCCTACTACCAAGATAGTTCTCTGGAAAACAACGATCTATTGCATGCCAATCTCCCGTACTCCATAAATCATCAACCACAATAAGGTACCTGTTTTGCAAAATGAGAAAAAAAAATGTACAGATAAAAGAACTTACAACTGGATTATTGTGATTCTAAAGCACGGATGATGTTTGTCAAACTTCATCAAAGGTATAGGTAAATTATTTGTACCTTCTCTTATCCAGTATTTGTCCGATTCTGTTGATGAGGTTGGAAATGCCATCATCTATCTGGTTTATGTTGGTGAGCTTGGAGAGCATCTCCGAGAGAATCTTGCTGAGGTCCGGCTTGTGTCCCACGGACACGAATGCCTGGCACTGGAACAAGTTCTGCCGTCCAAGCCACTGGTACACCGCATTGGCGAGCGTCGTCTTCCCAGAGCCGGCCATCCCGACAATGGAAACGATCTTGAGTTGAGCGGCTTCAGCCTTGTCGACGGCGTCCATGACCATATTAGCAACCTCCTCGGTTGGCCCGTCAAGGCCGACGAGGTCGCCGGGGTCGACGGAGACCGTGGTTAGCCGGGAGTCGTCGATAGGCCGAGGCGCGGAGGGGTGGGCTCGCTGGCCTATGTAGTAGCGCTCCCACCTATCTTGCACGTGAAGAACGCGCTCCTTAAGGTTTTCGAGCTCGTTAGCGACGACGGGGAGCATCGTGCGCTTGTGCTCGAGACGAGGGAGCCACCTGAGAAGCCTGGAGGAAGAGTGTTTTCCCCCGCCATCACCACCTGCGTGGACGCGGAAGCGGAAGAGGTCAACCCAGTCCTCGATGACGCACGCGAGGTCGCGGACATGGTTGGCCCAGTCCCTGTTCTGGACGTCGGGCTCGTCGAGGAAGAGCTCGCAGTCGCGGATGGCGCCGCGCATGCATCCAAGCTCGGCCTGGAGGGAGCGGACGTCGCCGTGGATGCCGGAGAGCAGCGCATACTCCTGCTCCAGCAGCTCGCCGAGCTTCCCCGGCAGCACGTCCACCATCGCGGACAACAAGCCCACCGTCCGTGCACCCTCTCCGTGCTGGTGCTGGGGTCGTTGGCCACCAAGTGCCCAGGCGACATCGCGGTGGGCGTCCCAGCGGCGTCCGTACAGCCTCCTTAGTGCTCTCCTCCTCCTGTCCGTGCTGGCGGTGGGGTCGCTAGCCACCACAGGCCGGGCGACATTGCGATGTTCTGGGGCCGGACCAACGGCGGCGGCGGCACGCGGCGGGAGGCCTGCGACACCAGCAGCGCATACTCCTGCTCCAGCAGCTCGCCAAGCTTCCCGGCCAGCAGCACGTCCACCATCACGGACAACGTGATCATCACGATGTCCATCTTGCATTGCTCACCGGCTGCTGGCCTGCAGATATGACCGCCGCTCCGGGCAGCAACAATTTGCTGGATCTGGTGGCTATACGTGTGGCGTCTGGATTTGTTTTACTTGGCTTAGGCTTGTTGGGTTTAAGGCTGGATTGGGATGAGGATTGATTTGGTGATGGGAGGATATTCTAGCTCGCCTGACGACAATGCGCCGTCCTTCTTGGCTCGCCGGCCCCGGATCGCTCCAGATTCCGATATGTTGGCATGTGGGTGCGGCCGTGCCGCCAACTGGGGACTGGGCTGGTTCAGTGGGCAAAGACTTGCAGTAGTCTCTGCGCACTACTACAGAAAACATTTGTAAGAGCCAGACGTTTTTTTAGGGGTGGACTAAAAGGGGACGCGCCTCTACAAAAGGGCGCGCGGTACTGTAGCTAAGGGCCGCCCCTAAAGAACGGTCACCCGCCCTTGGAAACGGCGATCATCTTCAAGGGCGGGTGACCACATCGTCCGCCCCTGAAGATGGACATTAGCAGGGGCGGACCGTGGGATCACCCGCCCCTAAAGATGGTACACTTTCCAGGGGCGGGTCAACCCATGCCCCGCCCCTGAAAATACACTAGCAGGGGCGGGTCGCCCTATGACCCACCCCTAAAACTCCTCTATGGTACAAAACCGAGCCTTTCTTTCCCAACCCGACCAAGTGCACTCAAAACCCTAAAAAGAGACAAAGGTGCTGCCCAAATTTTCCAAAAAAGGTGGGGAACGGTCCCCTCATTAGGAGGTGAGTTGATACTTATCCTATGACTATTTTTGAGCTTATTGCATTGATTAGACTCAATTAGGGTTTGTGTTACCTCTACCTAGATCTAGATCTCCATGGTAGTACATGGCCAATTGGACCCCAATTTGGCTCAACCTTGAGTATGTAACAAGGTTAGTAAAGTAGGGGAAGATGATTCTTGCATTTATTTGCTTCAATTTTGACTTTCAAGCCTCATTCATGTATGAGGAAATTGCTAAAGCCATGGAGGAGATATTTGTGTTTTTAACAACAAGCGTGCATTTGTTTCTTGCATTTTCAACTTTAACATCATCTAATGTCTAATATTTTTGTCATGGATATGTCTAATTTTTATTTTTGATGGATCTACATGTTTAATTATTTTTTAAGGTTAGAAGATGGATCGGTCATGGATGTACAATATATCGAGGCACGGTACTTCTTTTCGTGTAGAGCTTGACAAGTTTCTTAGAGTCGCAGAGAATCATGCAAGGGATGAGAGGACCAACGATATATGTTGCCCGTGCAAAATCTGTCAGAACCATCGTGTTTTCAACGACTTGGTTACAATCCGATCACATGTGATGGTGAATGGTTTCGTGAAGGAGTACACATTATGGACATACCATGGTGAGAAGGATACTGACGTTGTGGACCTGTTACAAGACATTAGCCTAGACGCTGAAGCCATGAACAGATATTTCCAGGGTTATGATGAAGATTATGGCTTAGAGGATGACGAAATGGATGATGGTCTTGAGTTTGAAAGTGGTGGTGATGGAGTCAGTGGAGGTGAGGACATTGGTGGGGATGATGGTGTAGAGGACATTGTTGGGGATGAAGCTGGTGATGGCAGTAGTTGTGATGAATTAGAGGACAGCGATTTCTCGGGCCACTTGTTGCATCATACCAAAGCGGAACTATTAGTTGGCAGTGCGAAAAGTACACAAAATGTTGAGGTGTTGAAAAAGGCAGCTCAGGAAACTGTGTACGAGCGTGCAAAGGGTTGTCCTAGGCATTGGACCTTGCTTCGCTTCATACTCGAGTTGTTGATTGTAAAGGCTAAATATGGTTGGTCCGACGTTAGTTTCAATCTACATAGCAACTATGATGGATCTTCATCGAGACGCGGAATGCATATGGGCTCCCTACCTTTTCGGGTACGTGGTCTAAATTCTAACAATTCTCCAATCCTACATATATCGATTAGCTTGGTACTTATCCCAGCTATATAACACTGTGATAGGAGACACTGGGTTGCTTTTATGCTTTTGCCAAGGGAAGCCAAATATGTGGTCTTCGACCCATTGGATTACCCGCCATCACAATACAAAGATTTCACCATCATCCTAAAGAGGTAACCCCCTTTAAGATTTCCCACACATCTTTGAAAATATTCAAATCGATAATTACATACTAACTTGTCCCATTGTTTCAAGCAGTGCTTTTTTTTCTACATTAACCATTATAAAGGGCCGGCACCTAAGGGAGCAAAGGACTGAATTCCACGCACACACTTTCCATGCCATAATCAACCAGCCGGATCCTTGTTTTGCGGCTATTATGTGTGCGACTATATTAGGAGCTGCAAGCACTACACACCGAATATTGAGCGTGTACTTGTCTTTATCATATTTTAGTACTTTCATTTTGCGTCTAACTATCACTTGCTTAAATCTTGCATGCTTCATACAGATGACAGATGGTTAGTGACTTCGTTGCCGGGAAACCACTTGGAGAGGTAGATCTGCTGAAGATAGTCAACGAAACATGCCACTTCATAATGCGTGAGGTGGTTCACCAGAAGGGAAAGTACATCCATAAGCTACAAGAATATTTTAGTGAAGACCAATATGATTCTCTTCGTAACTGGCACTTGGAGAAGTATCGCCTTACCAAGTGAGGGTGTGAAGGACACTAAACTTGTGTAATTAATGTAATACTAGTCGTAGACCCGTGCATTCGCACGGCTAGTTTACCAAATATTAGAAGAATAAAGCACTGTAAAATATTGTCTGACATATTAATTCTTCACATTCTGTAAATTTATAATTTAATAGGAAAATTTTCTATGCATACATCAAAAAAATTATATCAAGTAAACAATATGAAATTTTTGCCCTAAATATGGGGAGCAAAACACAAACCTGGTGAGTTCTGATCAGCGTGCAACCAATGCACATGAGATCTTCAACTGAAACAACATTTGTTCACTGTGTGGGAATATTTTTGACATGTTAGATTTATAATTTGTAAAAACAAAAAATCTTATCAATATGGCCCGAAGTAGATAGAAACTTAAAGATGGTTTATTAGTTATATGATGATAAATGTTTGAATACAATTAGTGTAGGAGCAGAGCTTGTGTTGGACACCAGTCCTGTGATTTACCATAGACCTTTTTAAGGAGAATTAAATTTATAGAGTAAATCTTCAGTCTCAGTATAAAAACCGTCGGTTCTAAAAATCATTGAACCATTTGTCGGGCCCCATTCTCGCCCTCTACTAATTTGAGCCCTCATGTGAGTTCTATGTGGTCGATGAAGCTGCTTGCTCATGAAAGTAGAAGTATATCTTGAGCATAATATTATGCTAAATGTTAATTAACTTTTCATCAAGAGTTACCTAAAATTGCATCAGGTGTATAAGAATATAAACTCAATGGAGACTTAATTTTTTGGCTTCTGGTTTTTCTCTTCCTTATGGTTTCGTAGCACATACGGTGCATTAACAGCGAAATCAAGTATGATGTATCTTGATTCCTCTGTTTATGCAAATTATTATAAATGTTGTGACTAATCAATCCAGTGTTACCATAGTTGTGCCAGCAGTTAACAGGTTTCTTGGCAGAGCTACTGTGATGAATACCCAGAAATAACATATGAGGATTACCTATTAAAGGATAAAACGTTGAAAAATCACAAAATATTTATTGGGCAATATATATATAGTAGGCATAAAAAAATTACCTACATGGACCTCATGATAAATTGAATTTAATGTGTCATACACATCGATCACAGCTGATCCCATGCCGCGACAGTATAGTGCCATGAATCTTGCATGCAGTGCATGATGAATGTCAGCTGTGTGGCCCTATATAGGTATTGCTCAAGATGCAGGCCAATAAGATGAAAGACATTTCGTCGTTGTCAACATCAATGAAAGAAAGCAACAATGAAATCTGCATGAAGATCGTGCTTACCCTGTTGGTCATGAGTTCATAAAGAGCTGGAACTATTGTCAAGGCAAAGCAAACAAATCATCAGCATTAGCTCGTTGGCCAGGTAGAGGATGATGCTACGTGCTTGCGTGAGAGCTTCCCCCTATACACGTGAATGCAAGCTTGATGGTCTTATTTCTCTTCCTCTTTCAACACTGAGTTTTCACATCCAGCTGTGCGTGAAATAGAGCTTGCCTTTCTGGTTTCAATTTGTTAATTACTCTAAAAAAAACATAGAAGACCCTTTCTATTTGTCGTGCATGTACATATAGTAAGAGAACAGGATAGATCAATTTTGTTACTATACATACATATTTCCTTGTCGTAGGAGTACGTGCGATAGGGAGCAAGAGAGAGTATTTTTTTATGGACTCCTTTGCGTATGTTCATGGAAAGGACTGCTAGCTAAAATAGCAAGAAGACACGGACCACGGGGTTGGACGGTTGATGTTGTCTTTGAAAAATATTGGTGTATTAAATCAAGGGTTAGATGTTTTCTTTTTCATGAATTTCTCCGATTAACGGGAGATTTTCCAGAGAGTCTATGATTAGTATAGAATATAGATAGATAGATAGATAGATAGATAGATAGATAGATTTGGTATGAGTGACGGAATATTTTTTTGGCACGAACTATCTGAGAAGAAAGGAAAAACAGATGAATAAGAGTGGCGTCATTGGACTCACAAACGGAATTTGGAATAAGAAGTGTACGAAGAGAAAAAGGGAAATAGAAATAGCGTTTTCTGATTGGACTCATTTTCTAGCAAGACCAACAGCTGGTGTCGACTTCCACAGGATTTTTCTTATTAAAACAATTAGATGAGATCAAGACCATCTAGATCTTGGATCATGATAGATCGACGGTTAGTAATATTTGTTTTTCTCCGATTAACGTGAGAATTTCTAGAGAGTCTGTGATTAGTATAGGTATAGATACTTGACTTGTAATATATATTTATGAATACATTTGCCTTTGTAATATACAAAAATTACTTTTATATAATTTGCAATTATAATAAATTATGCACAATTACTATATTATTTGCAATGAGCAGATTTGTGACTACCCCTATATTAGTTGTCGGACGAATAGTATTAGACAATTGAATAATATTAAAAAACAATATTAGAAAACCAAAAAACAAAAATAGAAAATAGAACTCCAGGGGCGGGTCTCCCCGTCGCCCGCCCCTGCAAAAACCTTTTCCAGGGGCGGGCAATGGCATGGTCCGCCCCTACAAACACCTTTTCTAGGGGCGGGCAATGGCATGGTCCGCCCCTGGAAAAGGTGTTTGCAGGGGCGGATCATGCCATCGCTCGCCCCTGGAAAACTTTTCCAGGGACGGGCTACTAACCCGCCCCTACAAATGCCTATTTCTAGCAGCTAAAAGCAGGGGCGGATTTTGGAGCTGCCCCTGAAAACGCCCGTTAACCCGCCCCTACAAACGTTTTCTGTAGTAGTGACGGTGAGAGTGGTTGGATGTTCTTTCTTGTTCCCGTCATTTCTTTGTTTCTTTTTTCCCTCTGAGGGCGTGACCAACAGGCCGTTAAGGCCTTAGTATAGCAGGGCGCGTCAGCTTTTGTGAGTAAAAAAATGAAGGGAGAGAGAAACCGTCACCAGACTGACGGTGGATAGAGCGCGCTTCGAGTTTGAAGCAAGAGCCTACTTGGTTGCTGGCCATAGATTGCCATGTCACAAGTGCGGCGGCGCCTAAGTTGCGCGGTGAAAATCGGCGCCACAGCTTGTGACGAGAGCGCAGTTCAATTTGCTTGTTGTTTTCCGTGTGGCTGCCAACTCCTGCACAGCAACCAAGCAGCAGCCAGTTAACTATGTTGGCGCCTAAGGTGCGGTGTGGCGTGTCGTGGCTGGGAGCCAAACACGCCCTAAGTCCCTTTCCCACGCTGAGCTCCCCACCCGAACAGAGGCAACAAGGCGCAGGCATCGTTGAACGAGTTGCCGATGTGCTGTCTTTAGGATGAGCTAGCATCGTTACAGAGAGGAACTGCCCGCTAATTGTTGCGGGTGTGTAAGGAATTGGTGCTCGTATTAACCTAAGAGGGGAGAGGTAAATTAAGCGTTTCTAAAACATTAACCTATGGCAATATCTATTTTCACAAGATATAAACTAGAACATGCTATCTAGATATGCAACTAAGGTTTATCTAAGTGTTTGCTCCCTACCCAAAGAGTTTTGCAACCTAGAGCCAATCCTAGAAAGGTAGTACTCTATGAAAGTAAATCGCTCAAGTTGCAAGTATGAAATGCGGAAACGTAAAGAAGAGGATTAGTGAATGCAAACTTGACGCAGTGATTTATCCCGTGGTATCGGTAGGCAAATGTCACCCCTAGTCCAAGTTGGAGCTCCATGAAGGATATGCCCGGTCACCAAGATGAGATCTCCCGGTCAAGTTCTTGACTCGTCATGGAGGGTCACGCCAAGGCGGATGAGTCACTTGTCATGAAAACAAGCCCCACATTCCCTACTATCCCGGACACCTTGATGCCGTCTTCCACTAAGGAGCTTCTCCATGAAGGAATGGGGTCTCCACGTCCCCCGTACACGATCGTCGTCGCCTCTCCACATGGAGTTGGAGGGTCGAAGACTTGCTGACGAGTCATCAAAACTCCAAGGCGCCGGCCAATACCTCTTGTACAAGTAGTTCACTCAAAAACTTTACTCACAAGGTAGCAACACCTTGCGCTCTCTCTCTCTCTCAATCCTAGCCTAACCTAGCACTAACACTCACAAAGCTTGTGCTAAAGGCCTTTGAGGACCCGGTGTGTCCGAGGACCGGTGGATGGTCGCTTCCTGGTGTGATGAGTGATTGACAATGTGGTGTGGATTGACGTTTCCCTTGGCTCAAGTATTGCAGGTGTAGAATGCGGCTTGGTTGCATTGGTGCAGGTGAAGAACAGGCACGAAAGGTCTTAGCCATGGTGGCCTCCGAGGAGCGGAGAGACAAGTAGGCTTGGTTCGAGGGACCCGGTGGCCAGATGGATCAAGTGCGGTTCACATGCTGGCAAGAACGAGCGAGGGGACGTGGTTCCGGTGCAAAGTAGCGGCTCACAACCGAAGCTCAAACGCGGACGTGAAGCCGGTGCAAGGTGGCGGCTAACGACCGAAGCTTGTACGCGGGGTTTGCTTATTTGGCCACAAAATCATCGGTGGACGGTTTCCCTTGGTTTGGGCCTCAAAACCAAGGTCCGAGGACTCGATGAGGCGAAGTTTGGGCAGCTGGGATGAGGTGACCAGCCAGGGGCAGTTTAACCGCCTCCCCCTGGGCCGGCCCAAAATCGGCGTCTAGGAGCTTCGATCCGGAGGGCACGCGGCGTGACTGCAAGGCTTGCGTCGGAGGGAAGCTAGCTTGCGGTGGAAGGTGTCCCAGCCAGAAAATATCTGAAACCAAATGTTAAATTTGCCCCTGAGGGGTATGTATCACTTAGGTGTAGTTAGTCTTTAGAGCACCACCACTGGACTATATAATAGACCCCCTAGGGGTTGGTGGCGGCCATCCAAGTAGTCTAGTTTTATTTCCCTTGCACTTGAACTATTTTCTTTTAGTTTTTCCCTTTCTAGTTTTCCATAGGCTAGCAAGTGCTTCATCGGTGAAATCTTCAAGAGGGTAGGATGAAGGGAGGATAGCTAGCGTCTTTGTAAAGAAGTTGACCTTGTGATGTATGGAAGATTTGGCTTTCTTTCATCTCTCTTTGTGTGATTTCTTTGTTCATCCCGTGGCTATTTTTCGTCCCTTTGCAAGATTTTCGATTCCTTGTGTTTGAGGCCGTTTCTCTGTGGGATTGCTTGGGGGATTCACATATGAGGTCGTGGACACTCTTTTCCTGGTGATTTACCCCCTCAAAACCCAAAGGATCGCTTCGGATTTGGGGATTTTGGATGAACTCGGGGTGGATGTGTTCTTAACGAGATCTGAGATTCCGGGAGTTCTAGTGAGTTAGAGGCCGAGATTTTTGGGGAATATACTCTAATAGAGGTGTACATCATCTCCCCAAAGTTTCGTCTCAAGAGCTCAAGCCATTTGGGAGATCGATTCACGAGTTGACTTTTTCCCAAGAGCTCCCAAGCCAGGCCGGTTAATCCGCCCCCAGGCGGTAAACCGCCCCCTAGGTGGTTAAACCACCCCTAGGGAGGTTAAACCACCCCTGGCTGGGTAGAGAAGGTTTTGCCTCGTTTCGGTTCGATTTTGATTCGATTTGCTAGAGTTGTTTTCCGCTGCTGTGATCTTGTTCCTAGGGTAGTAGCTTGACAGTGGCTACGTGATCTTGGCAAGATCGCTTTCGTAGGCGTTGGAGTTGATTTGGAAAATAGCCGGGTTGGTTGAGAAGAATTTTTATCGGCTCCCATTCACTCCCTCCCTCTCTGGTCGCCGTTTCGGTCCTTCAATTGGTATCAGAGCCGGTTACGGGTCTTTGCGACTCTAACCAGTCTAAGATCCAAAGATGGCGTACCAAGATCGGGGTTCCGGGCCTCCGCACTTCGATGGGAAGAACTATCCGAATTGGGTCGCGCGTATGGGCGCTTTCTTGCGAGGCAAAGGAAAGTTGTTGTGGGATGTGACCGAATGATGAAAACTATGTCAATCCTACCAACTTAGATGCCCAGGCTGCAAGAGATAAATTCGAGGCCAACGCTAGAGCTGTCGACTACTTGTTTCGTGCTTTGTCGGCTGAGGAGTTTGAGCGAGTTTTGGGCGAGGACCTAGCTAGCCAGATCTGGCTAAAGCTCAAGGTAGCCCATGGTGGTGATAGTCATGTTAAGGCTAGGCTTTTCTCAGTTTATCGTAGAGAGTACGAGAACTTTGAGCAGTTGGATGGTGAGTCGGTTGATGCGATGTTTCAGCGCTTTACTACCATAGTCAACAACATGAAAGCCAATATTGCCGCACTCCCATACACGGATCATGACAGAGCTTTGAAGCTCTTGCTTTCCCTTGATCGGTCCGTGTGGGGTGCCAAGGTTGAGGCGATCATGGAGTCGGCTAACTATGAAACTTTGAAGTTGATGAGCTTTTCTCGAAGTTGAAGTCTTCTGAGGTTGATAGAAAGTTGATTGCCAAGGCTAAGAGTCCGACTGATTCCCATAGTCTGGCTCTAGTGGTGGATCTGGTCATGGACATGCTAATACTTCCAAACACTTTGCCTTGTCTTCTCTTGTGTCTCTTCCAGATGAAGAATATGAGGTGCTGAGCGAGGAGGATCTCGCGTTGCTGACCAGGAGGTTCGAGCGCATGTACCAGAACCGCGAAGGGCTCGAGGCGTGCGGGAAGTACGTGCTACAGGTGCGGCAAGATAGGGCCATCTCATCGCCGAGTGCCCGGAGGAGATCAAGAACGACTACAACCGCAAGCATCGACCGCGAGACAAGCACAAGCACCGCTCCAAGGACAAGCACCACTCCAAGCACAAGAACAAGGAGGAGAACACCAACACGTCGTCAAGCTCGAGCTCGAGCAGCGAGGATGAAGACCGCGGCCACCGCAAGGAGAAGAAGCACAAGAACCGCAACTTCAACGGGCTCTCCTGCGCCGCTATGAACTTCTGCACCATGGCACATGATTCTAAGAACGTCTCTGACTATGACTCTGACTCTGATTTCGAGGATGAGGTATTGACCGATCCCACCTCTTTGCGTAAGGAGATTGCTAGGCTAGAGCAGTTGGTCGATAATCGGGATGATGTGCTTAGGAAGACCAACAAGGAGAAGAGAGAGTTTAGGTCTTTGCTAGGAGAGTCCAAGGAAAGAGTAGCTGAGCTTGAGGCCTTACTTTCTGAGACTGGAAAGAAGGCGATGGATTTTGAGTCTTTGCTTGGTGAGTCTAGAAAGAGAATAGCTGAGCTTGAGTCTGAGATTGGTGTGCTGAAAGATGCTCCTCTTGTGTCTGATGAAATTGAATGCTCGTTTTGTGATGTGCATCTAGCTGATCTGGTAGCTCTTAAGGACAAACACATGACATGCCTTGATGAACTAGAAAGTGCTAGGGTTGAGCTTGCTGAGTTGAAGTCTAGATCTTCTTTGCTAGGTGCTTGTACTTCTTGTCCTGCTTTACATGCTCAGTTGCTTGACTCTCATACCATGATTAGTTCGCTTGAAGCTCAATTGAAATCTCCTATTGCAAATTCTTGTTCTGCTTGTGATGTTGTTGCTTTAAGAATGTTGAGCTTGCACAATATGTTGATCGTTTGCAAGATGAGAATGATGAGTTGCGACAGTGTTTGGGTTGGTTGTCGGGTCGCGAGCCACAGCTTAAGATGTTGATTGCTGGGTTCAAGAGAGCTGATGGTCGTGGTCTGGGTTCTGAGAAAGCTGGTGAGTGTAGTGGTGAGAAAGAGAGAGAGCAAACCAGTTCCACCACAAACACCCCAACACCACCAGAGAAAACTCCACCAAAGAACAGCTTCTCACCTAAACCCAACCACCTGTTGAACAAGCTTGACACCACTCCAGATCCTCCCAAGTTTCCCCCAAAGACAAACAACTTCCAAAAGAGAGTGACCTTTGTGAAGAGTGGGGTTTACCAGAAGAGAGAGAAGCCACAGCCGAGAGAAACCCCAAAGCCAAAACCAGTCCGCTTCCATTGTGATCATTGTGGAAGGGATGGTCACCTAGAAGAGTTTTATTGGAGGAAGAAGAGAGAAGTGAGGCGAGAGAAGGAGTTGGGTAACAGGGACAGGTACTACTCTTCCTGTAGTGTGCCTGTGTCTCGTTCACCCTTGCCTAGGAGAGAGGCGTTTGTGCGTACAGTTCCCTCATTGGGTAGTCGTGGTGTTCCAGCTCGTAGTGGTTTTGCTAGGCGGCCTCCTGCTCGTGGTCAGTTTAGTTCAGGGAGGTTTGACCGTAGCTTTGAGGCTAGGAGAGAGTCTAGGCCACGTTTTCCCCCGCGTGGTGCTAGAGGTCCGATGGTGAGAGACGAGAGGGCTTCACGTGATAGAGTTGATTTTGCTAACCCTCTTTTGAGCAGATGGCCCGACACTGGTTTGACTCTTTTTGTGCTAACCCCAGTGTCGAGTCATTCGCCCATTCTTGTTCTCGTTTTTGATTGTGCAGGTGGGAGGCGTGGAGAACTTTTGGTTGATGGTTCTCCACACTTTTTGGATGGCCTCGATGTGGCCTTTGTACACTTTGTATTGTGAGTATATCTTTTGTACACTCTTGTACTCACTGGTGTATCTTTAGCATGATTTGAGTTGCATTTTACTCGTTTGAGATTTCTCTTCATTTTCGTTTTGTGATGGAGCTTTCCATTTACTTTTGTACACCTTTTTCTAGTTTTCTTTTACTAGGTGTCTTTGGTTGAGGGGGAGCTCGACTTCATTTAATGGGGAGTTTGATGTTTGAACCTTAACCTTGGATTTGCATTTTGGTTGTACATTACAGGGGGAGCTTTATGGTTATGCTTTGATCACACTTGTGCATTGAGCTTGAGCTTGCCCATGTTTTTACCCAAAACCAGCTTGCAGACATTTTCAACAAACCACTTGACCAAGCTACCTTCACCCGCTTGCGAGGAGAACTTGGTGTGTGTGCGTTCTTCTGAGCTAAGTTTTGGAGGGTTCTCTTGTAGCATATGTATACTATTGTACCATCTTTGTATCTTGATGTACTTTTTTCTGTTTTGTATCTTGATGTATTTTTCATCTTTGCATCTTGTGATATATCATGCTGCATTTGTATCATATCTTAGGATGAGCTTCTCCTATATGCAGTGATTGCTACAACTTGCTACTTTTAGAGTTTAGGCAGGCTGGCTAGGGATTGATTGTATGGATGGCTATGCTCTTGATGGTTTTGATATATATTCTATTGAGATAGTCTCCTTTTTGAATTAAAATGACAAACTGAACTTAAACTCTTTCACCCATGAGTAAATGCCTTTGCATGTCTTGTTTGAGCCGAAATGGCTATATCTTGCTTAAGATCATGCTAGGATGTGATATTCTTTTCAATTGGGTCAAAGACCTTTGTCATTGTAAATGTTTAGCCCATGCTTTATCTTGTGGAGGAGCATAAGCTTCTTTTTGTCGCAAAGACATTTCATGTACCATGCTTAATTTGAAAAACTTGAAAAATGAGATGTCTATGCATGAAAGAAGAAAGATGAGAAAAAGATATATTTGCTGAAAATTATGCTCATGTCTCTATGCTTTCACCATTGCACACACTTGCACACATGGGTGCTAAGCGGTTGCATGTTGTTTGCCGGAGAAGTCTCCCATGAGAAGTGAACACATGGCTCCGTGCTTTGACATGACATGAGATAGAACTTGGGCGTTTATGATGAACTTTTGTTGAGAACGCTAGTCCTTTCATAATCTTGATGAGATGAAGCTTAATTTTGCTTGAACAATCCATGGTTAGGACTTTGCTCATGCTGGTGACATTTTTGATAAAACTACACAAATTGATCATGGCTTTGTCAATTGACTATATGTCTTTACCTTCTTGATGGCAATGCCCGTGTCACATGATGAACTATCTTGTTTGCCTCTTCTCTAACTTGTAGCATTTTGTACTGCTCATTGTATATTTGAGAAGCTTGTAGTTGCATTTTGTACATTTTTTCCTTGATTTGTGCATTGTCAACAAGGGGGAGAATTTCTGGAGCATTTTGCAAGGGGGAGAAGTTGCTGAACTTGTGAGAAAGTTTCTGAGCTTAAATTTGTTGGATTTGTGTGAGACTTGATGAGAGCTTTGCCAAAAGAATTTTCTGAAAATTTGTGAAGTTTCTGAGAATTTGAGTATTGGAAAACTTTGCTGGGCATATTTGGAAGGTTTTCGAGTTGAAACGGCATCGTTGTGAGTTTGCTTGTGCAAATTTTGCACTTTTGGGTTTGGTCATCTGTCAGGGGCGGTTTAACCGCCCCTGTGCAGTGAGCACATGATTTGTGGGATTTTGAGCATTTTTGAGTGTTTTTCGCACGCACAAGTTCACTTGTTCAGGGGGAGTTGCATCTTCGCAGTGGGAGTTCTTTGAGTGTTCTGAAAAGTGAATTGGAGATTTGTGATTTGTGCTTTGTGCTTTTGCTCTTTTGCCGATGGTGTTGAGCCCTTTCGCTTCTTCTGGAAGGGTCGGCGTTTCTGGAGCTTTCTCTTGCGAAGTGACTTTGTTCTCGGCTTGTTCTTGCTTTTAGTAACTTGCTTGAGTCTTGTTTTCGATTTCTTTTATATTTTCTTTTGATACCTATGGTTACTATGTGTGTGTTGTCAATGCACTCATCAAGGGGGAGATTGAGGACCCGGTTTGTCCGAGGACCGGTGGATGGTCGCTTCCTCGTGTGATGAGTGATTGACAATGTGGTGTGGATTGACGTTTCCTTGGCTCAAGTATTGCAGGTGTAGAATGCGGCTTGGTTGCATTGGTGCAGGTGAAGAACAGGCACGAAAGGTCTTAGCCATGGCGGCCTCCGAGGAGCGGAGAGACAAGTAGGCTTGGTTCGAGGGCACCCGGTGGCCAGATGGATCAAGTGCGGTTCACATGCTGGCAAGAACGAGCGAGGGGACGTGGTTCCGGTGCGAGGTAGCGGCTCACAACCGAAGCTCATACGTGGACGTGGAGCCGGTGCAAGGTGGTGGCTAACGACCGAAGCTTGTAAGCGGGGTTTGGTGATTTGGCCACAAAATCATCGGTGGACGGCTTCCCTTGGTTTGGGCCTCAAAACCAAGGCCGAGGACTCGACGAGGCGAAGTTTGGGCAGCCTGGGCCCCCTGGGCCGGCCCAAAATCAGCGTCGAGGAGCTTCTATCCGGAGGACACACGGCGTGACCGCAAGGCTTGCATCGGAGGGAAGCTAGCTTGCAGTGGAAGGTGTCCCAGCCAGAAAATATCTGAAACCAAATGTCAAATTTGCCCCTGAGGGGTATGTATCACTTAGGGTAGTTTAGTCTTTAGAGCACCGCCACTTGGACTATATAATAGACCCCCTAGGGGTTGGTGGCAGCCATCCAAGTAGTCTAGTTTTATTTCCGTTGCACTTGAACTATTTTCTTTTAGTTTTTCGCTTTCTAGTTTTCCATAGGCTAGCAAGTGCTTCATCGGTGAAATCTTCAAGAGGGTAGGATGAGGGAGGATAGCTAGTCTCTTTGTAAAGAAGTTGACCTCGTGATGTATGGAAGATTTGGCTTTCTTGTATCCCTCTTTGTGTGATTTCTTTGTTCATCCCGTGGCTATTTTTGGTGCCTTTGCAAGATTTTTGATTCCTTGTGTTTGAGGTCATTTCTTTGTGGGATTGCTTGGGAGATTTACATATGAGGTCGTGGACACTCTTTTCCTAGTGATTTGCCCCCTCAAAACCCAAAGAATCGCTTCGGATTTGGGGATTTTTGGATGAACTCGGGGTGGATGTGTTCTTCACGAGATCTGAGATTCTGGGAGTTCTAGTGTGTTTGAGGCCGAGATTTTTGGGGAATATACTCCACTGGAGGTGTACATCATCTCCCCAAAGTTTCGTCTCAAGAGCTCAAGCCGTTTGGGAGATCGATTCATGAGTTGACTTTTTCCTGAGAGCTCCCAGGCCAGGCCGGTTAAACCGCCCCCTAGGCGGTTAAACCGCCCCTAGGGAGGTTTAACCGCCCCTGGCTGGGTAGAGAAGGTTTTGCCTCGTTTCGGTTCGATTTCGATTCGATTTGCTAGAGTTGTTTTCCGCTGCTGTGATCTTGTTCCTAGGGTCAGTAGCTTGACAGTGGCTACGTGATCTTGGCAAGATCGCTTTCGGAGGCGTTGGAGTTGATTTGGGAAAATAGCCGGGTTGGCTGAGAAGAATTTTTGTCGGCTCCCATTCACTCCCCCCCTCTCTGGTCGCCGTTTCGGTCCTTCAGCCTTTGATTTGATCTATATAGCACCAAGGTGGGTTAGATGAGATCTTGATGTGGTGGTAGCTTCAATGAACTTCTGGACACTCCAACCACTTCAAATGGCTGAGTAGAGGGGGTATATATAGCCCAACAACTCGAAAGAGTCGTTGCTCAAAAGATCCTAACGGCTAGTTCTCTTTTGCACTGGTCGATTGATCCGACCGCCACCTAA
This sequence comes from Urochloa ruziziensis, assembly GCA_015476505.1. Taxonomy (NCBI): domain Eukaryota; kingdom Viridiplantae; phylum Streptophyta; class Magnoliopsida; order Poales; family Poaceae; genus Urochloa; species Urochloa ruziziensis. Next base: position 63,310,047 of record CM027121.1, on the reverse strand, counting down.
TGTCTCGGTCGGATCATCTGATCTGTGCAATCCCTTTGCATACTAGTAGTTGCACGCCTCTGCCCATGTCTCTGGTCGATTCATCCGACCCATGCCTTCTTTTATTGGTCGGTTCGATAGGAAACCTACTTTGAACTTCAAACTAGTTGTTGCACTTCCGTCCATGCTGACGCAATCAACACGGGTCGATTCATCGTACCCAGATCGGATCATCCGGTCCAATCATCCAACCGATGGTCAGATATTCCGATCGCTTCTCTTGTCGCTCCATCCCGCCTGACATGCTCTCTGGTACCTCGCGATATTTTAATTCAATCCTCCAATCAATGCTTGATCGGATCAATCGACCCATGCAATCCTTGTTGTCGATGCTCGATCGGACAATAGCCCAATGTTCCAACCGCGCCTTCAGTTCTTCAATCGGATCAATCAATATGCGCTTCATCTCAGCCCTTCGTCCTCGATCGGAGGATGGTCCAATGCTCCGACCGCCCCCTTCTTCACTCGATCGGATCAATAGATCCATGCATCATGGTTGTTTCTTCTTCTTGTAACCTTAGGGCGGTCAATTGATCCGACCTATACAAACTGAGCTCGGTCGGATCATCCAATCCATGCAATCTTACTGCGATTCATCCAATTCAAACCCTTTGAGTTATTAGCCAAACCCCATACTTTGATCTCCAACTCATCGCCATTTTAAGGCCCTAAATGAGATTGGCATATGGATTCTTTGAGAGTATTGCAACTTAGATTGCATCATTTGCATCCTTATGACCTAAATAGCCTACAAATCACATGCTTGGCAAACCGTTAGTCACCATTATCAATCATCAAAATCACAGTTACATACCTAAGAGTCCATGTTGGTTTCAGGGTGCCATGAATAGTCACCATTTTCCGATGGTATGCTACTATGCGCAACACACGTTGTAAAATAGTTTATTTTAAAGAACACAGCACAACATAGACCAATGTGAAGGATGCAAGTTCTGCTTTTTTGTCATTGGGTCCTGTTAAAGCTAATCCGAACTTTTTTAAATAAGAAAGTGGAATCATAAAGGTACGCACTTGTGCACGGCCACCAAGCACCAACTACCACCCATGTCCTTATAATTGTTATATTATCTCCACTAGACTAGCATTATTGTCACTATCAGGACAAACAACAAACCATGATTCTGGCCTTCTGCTGAACTACCGTGGGGTGTTTTATAACTAATAATAAAATAGAAATACCTCTAAAACAAGAAATTGTGAGAGTCCCACCTATAAACTTCTAAAATCCCATGAAAGGTTCACTACTGCAATCCTAAATGGCGTGGAAACCTCATCCGTGCCGGCGCCAGTGCCGCTTCCCTTCAAGAGATGGGGTCATCCTAAGCGGTTATTCAACCGCTTTCAATGACTGATTAAATATGTCAGCATGCTCCGCACCACTTAGAATGACTTATTCGAATCGGTTTGTTTAGCGCCGTAGCATTTGACTTTTATTACTAATTGGTTCGTTTAGCACCACGTAGTTTTATTAACCTATTGCTACTGGTTTAGTTAACGTCGATTAGGATGATGTCACACACGTTTAAAAAAAGGCGATCGTTTCAGTCATTTGATCTCGAATGAATACTAGATATATATGGATCGTTATGAATGAATTGCACACACAACAGATTCACATTCAATTGAATGTGAACGTGTACGTGCTAAACAACACAAGGAATATTCTAACCAGCATATTCCGCACCTCTTCGAAAGGGAGATCATTCTAACCGGTTGTTGTTTGAGCAGTAATAGCATCGGTGCATTTGAGTCCCCTGTTCGAGCCGGCACCGTTCTAACCGCTTCCAATGACTTAAGCGAAACGGGTCGCTTTGGGCCGGCACAGATGGGCTAATGAGGTTAATGATTTCTGCAGTAGTGGTTACAAGTTGTGCTTTTTCTGTCATTGGGTACGGCTAAAGCTAATCTGAATTTTAAAATAGAAAAAGTGGAATCATAAAGCTACCCACTTGTGGCAGGGCCAGCAACTATACCACCATATCCTTGTAATTATTATCTCCACTACATTAGACTCTGGTGTTTAGCATGGTCACAATCAGTGCAGAGAGGTTTGTCTGGGTAATATAATATGATGCAATCAAAGAGTATCACTAGTTAGTTCCGCAATGGCCCGAATCAACCAACAAACCATCATGCCACTACTACTGGCCTAGTGCTAATACACTTCATCCCCCCTCCACTCGCTCGACCGTGGGGTGTTTATCAATAATAAGTAAGAAATTGCCGAAACAGAACTTCTTTAACCATATGCACAAAATTTAATGTGCAAATTTGTTGTCATTTGTAGATATGAAAATATGCACATGGAAATTGACAATTTAATCTCCCAAGCTGGATACTCCCATTTCAAAGTTTGTGTGTATATAAGGATTCCTTCCTGCGGAAAAAATTATTATTTTTTCTATAAAGTATAAAGCGCCCCCTGCCTGTTCTTCGCGTGGAAATTCTCCACTACTTTTGTTCTTCTATTAGGCTGCCAGACTCCCAGATCTAAACTCTGCTGAACCAACTAGCTCAAAAAAGATTCTTCAGCACACGCCGGCTGGCAGGAGGTGGGCTTTCCAGTAAAGTGGCCGACCCGGTGCCTTGCACCAGAGTGGTGTGGTGTGCGAGCTTGCTGCCGACCACCACCACCGCTCGGCACCCTGAACCAGGCTGGTTGCAAAAAGGTTCCCGGGCTACTTCACCCCTCAGGACGACACTGCCATAGGAGGGGACTCTGTATCACCCCCTACCTAGGGGTAGACTACATAATCCCTCAACCTATGAAATGGTCTATATCACCCCTGAACTTTAAAAATGCAGTTAAATTACCTCCCTAAAGCAATTTTGAAAAATCATAGTAAATCATAGAAAAATCATAAAATGGAAAATCCAATTGTGTTGGACTTCAAATGAGTAGATCTACACAGTGAACATATAATATGGTATGGTTTAGTACATTATTTTGCTGTAGCTTTATATCTATGTTTTTCTTCATAACTGTAAAATTATACTACAACATACCACATTATATGTTCACTGTGTAGATCTGCTCATTTGGAGTCCAATACAATTGGATTTTCCATTTTATGATTTTTTGTGATTTATTATGATTTTTTAAAATTGCTTTAGTGGGTAATTTGACCGGTTTTCGAAAGTTCACGGGGTGATATAGACCGTTTCATAGGTTAGGGGTTACGTAGTCCACCCCAAATAGGTGGGGGTGACGTAGACTTTTCCCCTATCGAGGCTGCTTGCTGTGCGGCCCCTCGTCAACACTTTTTTTTTTTCAGACTATGAAAAAGATTCATGTCACGGAACTTTTTAATTGCTTATACAAGAACATTGTTGCTAAGAAAGTCACTCCGCGTAGAAAGTAAAGCCTCTAGCAGCCAGTCCTTTTTTTTTTTTTGAACAAACGGGCAGGAGCACTACTAGAGAAACGACCTTTGGTCCCTGATACGTTAGTACCGGTTGTGTTATAACCGGTACTAAATGCTGAATTTAGTACCGGTTTGTAAGCACAGTACTTCGTGGAGCACATTAGTACCGGTTGGTAACACCAACCGGTACTAACGTGCGCCTCGGGGGTCGGGCCGCAACGGCTAGAGGCACGTTAGTACCGGCTGGTGTTACCAGCCGGTACTAACGTGCTTCGACTTGGGGGCCCCGCAAGCCGCTGCACGTTAGTACCGGTTGGTAACACCAACCGGTACTAACTGCCTACGTTTAGTACCGGCTGGTGTTACCAGCCGGTACTAACGTGCTGGGTATAATACCGCGGCAGGCTTCTTCCTCCCCGAGCCCGAGCTCATTTCTGCAGAGAGCTTGGTCTCTCACTCATGGCGCCATAGAGGGGGGAGTTTTTGCCCAAGTTTTCCATAATTTGTGGATTTCTCCTATATAAGTGCGTCAAAAGGTTAGCAACTTCATTCTCTGTTAATTGACGGTACTTGTGCTTATTTTTATGCTCTATACTTAGAGAAATTTGAAAAATTGTGAATGAGAAGGATTTTGGTATTTGTAGAATGATTTGAGCTAAATAGAATCATGACCTTAATTAGATGGTAGCTTTTAGTAGTGAGTTCATACCCTAGATACCTAGATAATGAGCATGTTTTTTGTGACAATATTCCGTATCTTTTTAACTATATTTAATGTTATGTAATGGATTTTTTTAAAAATTTGATTATATATATGTAATGTTGTTTAATAGATTTTTCCAACTTTTTAATTATTACTAATACCTTTTTAACTAATAATTAATGAAATGTTGCAATATTAGTAATGTTGTTAGGTATTTTCTCAATGTTACTAATAATTAATAAAATGTTGCAATTAATGGATACATTTATTTTATAAATATTTTTTATGGTAGGATTCAAAATGGACCGTCAATGGATGTACGGCGGTAGGAACACCATGGCCTGGATTGTTGGCCTAGACGTTTTTCTCAATGTGGCTGAAGCAACCAGGTCCACGAATGGTCTCATGTGTTGTCCATGCCGTATTTGCCGCAATGTGAAACAGGTCATGAAAAGGGATACTCTACACGTTCACCTAACTGAAAACGGTTTCATGGATAGCTATAATGTTTGGACGAAGCATGGTGAACTTGGTGTTTTGATGGGAGACGATGAAGAAGACGACGATAACAACATCCCAGACGACGATAACACATACATGTTCATTGATACTTTTTCCGTACCTCTTCGGGTTAGTCGTAGAACATATTTTACTATTTCTATATTCATTCATGTTACGGTTCTAAATGACATCTTTATATGTACAGGTTTCACTGGATCCTCCTTGTACTCGAGATTAATCGAGGCCGGATTACGGTGTTCGACTCATTGAGAAAGCCGATGAAAGACTATCAAAGCCTAGTTGATACTCTTAACAAAGCGTGGAAACGCTTTGTTAAAAACCAAGTTGGAGTATCAGATACGGACGAGCTTCACTGGAGGCTTGACTTTCCGGTACGTTCAAAGTTTCATATTAGTCTTATTTCATTTAGTCAAACATCGAGAGTGTATTACATAACCGATTGTTCATATACGTGTATATATAGTGTATGAGACAGGAACAGGGAAACAACCTGTGTGGGTACTACGTATGCGAATTCATCCACGGATTTGTAGGCCCGAAGATGATGACGGAAAAAGAATTTGACGTACGTAAACTTCCTACCATTTTATTAAATTTTTATTATGCAAATCTGTTTATTAAGACTAACGAAGATTTTTCTTGGCAGGTTATGGTAATGACAGAAGACCTCATTGAACCGGAACGAGTCAAGGCAGTTCAAGAACAACTAATGGGATTTCTGCTCGATGAGGTCGTGAATCCGAACGGTGAATTTTATACGGATCATAGAATAAGCATTGGTTTAATGGATCCTGATCGAGGAAAGGACGAGGAGGAAGAGGAGTTCCAAAAGAAGAAGAAGAAAGATTAGCTTAATTGGTTTTTCTTTAATCGAAACACTTGAAAAGTTGTATATATATGTAATACTTTTTAGAAAGCTAACTAAGTACATGTAGATTATATATTATTGTAACGTAATATTACTTATACGCAAGCGCATTAGAACGGATACGATACGAATACGCATTGTAACGGAAACGATACGAATACGCATTAGAACGGATACGATACGAATACGCATTAGAACGGATACGATACGAATACGCATTAGAACGGATACGATACGAATACGCATTAGAACGGATACGATACGGAATACGCATTAGAAATAAAATAAAATAAAAGAGAAAAAACAGTTTAGTACCGGTTGGTATTACCAACCGGTACTAAACTGCCTCCCCGGGGTGGCGGGCAGCGCACGCAGTTTAGTACCGGTTGGTAACACCAACCGGTACTAACGTGCGCGTTTTAGTACCGGTTCTGGAACCGGTACTAAAAGACTGCCACTTTAGTCTCGAAACGTTAGTACCGGTTCCAGAACCGGTACTAAACTTGCCTTCCCAACCGGTACTGAAAGTCGTTTCTGTAGTAGTGGAGCGTCTAGCAGCCAGGCTAACGAGGGCAGAACTAATCGACCGGGCCAGCAGCAGCAGCGAGGGGGCGGCAAGCACAGGCATCATCAAGCAACAAAGGTTTCTCGCATTGCCTTCTCCAAAGCAAGCAGCGATTCCATCGTTCTCAGAGCATACAGGTCCAGTGTCATGAAAGGTGCTTGCAATAATTACTTGTATAATAAGTACGATGTTTAAATTTGAACTTTAGATTCAATATATAAATGAGCATGCACGAGTGTCATTCTCGAAATATACCCGTCTATGTGTTCGCAATTATATACGACATTTGAATTTTGGATTTTTTTATTTGGAAAGATTGAACTTTGGATTCTCGATTCAATGGATGAGTCAAGAAAACAAGAGACAGGTCCACCGCGCATGTGCATCACTGGCGCGCGCTCCAAGCCAAAGCTGGAGCGTGGAGTGGACTTGGACCTGTACGAGCGGAGCGGGTTGGACCGCGTTTAGATGTTTCGCGAAAAAAATATACAGTATGTCGGGCACACATTTGAAGTATTAAATATAGACTAATTATAAAACTAATTACAGATTATGGCAGTTCACCGCAAGACGAACCTAGTAAGTCTAATTAATCCGTCATTAGCACATGTTTACTGTAGCAATTTATTGTCTAATCATGACCTAACTAGGCTCATTAGATTCGTCTCGCGAAGTACACTCCATCCATATAATGGGTTATTTTTTCGACTACATTTAATATGCCATGCATGTGAGGGAACATACTCGAAAAAAATTTCGCGAAACATTTAAACAGGGCCTTGGTGTCAGCTCTCTGCTCCATGCATGCATCGCGCCGCCATGGACTGGGCGTACACGTACGGTCCGTACAAATGCATGAATGCCGCCACCAAAGTCAATTAGTCAAGTCATCATACCTGATCGAGCAGCTGAGCTGTGCTGCAGCAACGAGTGTGTGTGTTCCAGCGGGAACCCAAGAGGCAAGAGGCTGCCCGCTGGCGCCTCGCCTCCCTTTATGCGTTGGACTTGGATTGGATTAGAGTGTTTTTTTTCTTTTAAAAATGTCCCCAATCTATTTTTTTTTGAGAGACGAAGACTTACTTCTCGCCGCTTCAAAAGAGTTTCTTCTCGAAACATTTACTAAACTCTAACAAAAAAAGGATTACAACGTTACTATAAAGGCTCTCGAGATTTTTATACCAAATTAATTTTCAAAAAATAAAGCTTGATGAAAAATCGAGAACAGCATATCCGATCCTCTGCAATTTTTTACGCCGGTGCGTGTGCATGCCTGGATGGATTCATTGCACAGACCGCCGCGCCAAGGATGGATGCGCGATGCGCAATGGCTGAGCATAGCCGGAGCCATGTGACGCACAAGCAGCAGCTAGCGAGGGGGTTGCTACTTGCTAGTGCTAGACTGCTGGTGATGCTACACTTTTGCTCCGGCGAAAACCAAAGCCGGCACCGTTGGACGATGAGAGAGGAAAAGTAGGGTTTATTTTATTTTTTTTCTTCTTCTGTTTTTCATAGTAAAAGTTTGCTGCCAAAATGTTCGGTGCACCCCTGGGGAATGGGGAGGAGGAAACATGTGTGCTTTTTTCCGGTGGAAAAACATATAGAATTGAAAGACACATAGTTTGTAAAAGCTAATAGGTACGGTATATGAATATATCATTTCAATAAGTGTATGCGTAAACTTTGTAAATAGATTTTTTTTATAAAAATAACGTCGGCTTAAGTTTCTCAAATTGGTGGATCGAGTGTCAAAAGGTTTTAAGTCCATATCGAAGGTGTTTCAACAAATATATAAAGTAATTAATATGCTTTTCAAACTTATTGGATTTTGTCTAATATTTTTAATCAGGTACTATTTTACTTTACCAAGGCACACTAAACGGAAAAGAGAGGGAAAAAAAAGGAAACAACAAACTTGTGCTCCGTGGGTCTCGGGCTCTCGCTGGGCAGTTAGTGGGCTCTTGACGGGCCGTACGACGACATAGGTGCAGTGCACTCGCTAAATAAAATTCGGTACTAAAAAAATCCTCTAAAAAACAAGATTGTTTCGAAAGATGATGGCAGCACGACTGCACAAGCATAAGCGCGGCTGAGGAATCATCTTGCGTTAACGATGGAGCCATTTGGATGGACATCAGGTCGTCAACACCTATCCAAAAATTTCAGATCAACTACCACTTCAGATTGCCAAGATACGTTCTCTCTCTTTCCCTCTTGATTGCTTGGGAGCAAACAAACCAACCCCCGATGTCATCAGTCCACTGTCGGCTTCTGAACGTCGCGTAGCTCTCCCTTCGCCAGAATTCAGACATATGGGGCCTGTTTGGGAGGGCTTCAAAACCGGCCTCAGCTCCGGCTTCAGCTGAAGCCCTCCCAGACGTGTATTGGGCGAACTGCTTCACGCCTGAAGCCCCCCCCCCCCCCCCCCGAAGCCGCCGAACGGGCTTTGCCTGGGCGAACGAAGCCACGTTTCATGGCTTTGCCGGCTTCACCTGATGTCATCGCAACAAATGACGCCCGCGTGTCCTTGGGGCAGCGCGCGAGGTGGCGGGAAGGAGTCGTCGCGAGGTGGCGGGAAGGAGGCGTCGGCCACGACTGGGCCATCAGGCTCCGAAGCAGCACGGCGCCGGCCGCGTGTCGCCGAGCCCGGCGGGGGAGGAGCGGCGGCGCGAGAGGAGGCGGGGGAGGAGCGGCGGCCGGAGCACGGCGGCGGGAGAGGAAGCGGGGGAGGAGCGGCGGCCGGAGCGGAGGCGGTCGGAGAGGAAGCGGGGGAGGAGCGGCGGCCGGAGCACGGCGCGCGGGAGAGGAGGTGGGGGAGGAGCGGAGGCGGCTGGAGCACGGCGGCGGGAGAGGAGGGGTGAGGAGCAGCGGCCGGAGGAGGCGGCGGGGAAGGAGCGGCGGCGAGAGCAGGAGGCAGGGGAGGAGCGGCGGCGGGAGAGGAGGCGGGGGAGGAGCAGCGACGGGAGAAGAGGGCCGCGGGTGGATAAGGATGGGGAGAAGATGGAAAGGAGAGAAGATAAGGAAGGGGGAAATAAGAAGGGAAGAAAGAAAAGAAAAAATAAAAGGAAAAAAGAAAAAAAAATAAGAGAAGGGCATTATAGACATTTCACTAGGAGAAGCCGTTTTCAACTACCCGGAGAAGCCGTTTTGCCAAACGTTTTACTAATAGGTGAAGCCAAAGCTCAAAAAGCCGCTTCACAAGCAAAGCTACAGCCGGAGCCGTTTTTAGAGAAGCCGCAGCCCTCCAAACAGGCCCATGGCATTAGAAGAGGCCTTCAAGGGATCAAATCAAACAAACGAAGGGGGCAACAACGACCAAAGTTTAATTATATTATTGTAGTGCGTATCAAAGTATCCTTCGTAGATAATTGCGATGAAAGGGGTGGGTGGTTTGTCCTTCGCCCATGGCAGCATGTGCCGGACGACCCGACCCCACGGCGTGACCAAAAGGGAGAGTAAACGGGCGTTGAACCCACCTGCAAACGCTCGACATTTGGAGCGCAAATGGGTTTACTTTATCGTGGTAACCCGTCTGCGTCGCCGAGAACACCGCCGCGCGCGCAGCGGAGTCGACGACACGGCAAACTGCGGCCACCACAACCACTACAGTTTTGGCCCGTGAGTCGAGGGAGGACAACGACGACGACAGAGAGCTAGTGGCGTGGCGAAGCTACAGCAGTGGATGCGGCAAGACTAATAGTGTTGTAGGTGGAGTGGGTAGGGTTTGGTCGCTATCAAAATGGTGCGACTTATTTATTTTCATGCCTCATTCTAAGCGGCATTATATGGGCCGCTTATAATGAGGACCTTATCCTAAGAGGCTTCGTATGGGCCGCTTAGGATATGGCCCTTGTTCTAAGCCGCTTAGAGTAATAAGAAATATAATTAAAAAAATAAAATAGAGGAACTAAGAAACAAAGAAAAAATTACATAACATATATGCACATGCATAATTAAACATGATTATTATTCACCATTACATAAACTAAGTCGTACCACTGGTGGGGGCCTTGTTCAGCATTACAGCCACATTGTTCACCGTTACAGAAACAAAAATAAGAAACTAAATAAAATCAATACCACTGCTTGGGGGCCTTATCCGGTGCCATCGCCCCTCGTCGTCGGTACCGGCCGTGGCTGTGGAACTTCTCCACGTTCGCCACCGAATGACGGCTTGACGACATACTTGGTGCCCACGTCATCGTCGTAAGAGAACTTAGCCGCCCATCAGTCGCGCAACACCTATGTGGTGGCGGTGACAAGGGGCGGGTGGGCACTCTTGGTGACATACGCGATCACCACGTCCTTCTGGTCCCCGGCGTAGACGAAGAGCTACTTGAGGACGCGGTTGGAGACCTCCACTTCCTCCACCAACGGCGTTGCCCACAGGTAGGTCTTGACGAACTAGGGGCGCGGGGTACGATCGAGGACCTCCATGGCATAGTCCTTAACGAAGTGAGGAGCTCTCTGATCTGCAGCTGCCTTCTCGAGGGTGCGTATGAAAGGGGGAGAGAGATGTTAAAATGCGCACAGGCCAGATCGATCGGTCGAGAAGGCCAGGGGTACGGTATATATAGGACGATCAACTTGTATCACAAGCTAGCCGAAGGGTCCAGGCGTCCGATCGGCCGTCGTCGTCGACAGTGCGCGCGCATAACTGCATGCGGACTGATCACTCTGCGCAAGCGCAACTTGCGATGATGATGGTTAAAATTCTCAAGTAAAACGGTTTAATTCCGCACCGCTTCGAAAAGGAATATTCTAACCAGCATATTCCGCACTGCTTCGAAAGGGAGATCATTCTAACCGGTTGTTGTTTGAGCAGTAATAGCATCGGTGCATCTGAGACAAACTAGTTGTTGCAATTCCGTCCATGCTGACGCAATCAACACGGGTCGATTCATCGGACCCAGATCGGATCATCCGGTCCAATCATCCAACCGATGGTCAGATATTCCGATCGCTTCTGTTGTCGCTCCATCCCGCTTGACATGCTCTCTGGTACCTCGCGATATTTTAATTCAATCCTCCAATCAATGCTTGATCGGATCAATCGATCCATGCAATCCTTGTTGTTGATGCTCGATCGGACAATAGCCCAATGCTCCAACCGCGCCTTCAGTTCTTCAATCGGATCAATCGATATGCGCTTCATCTCAGCCCTTCGTCCTCGATCGGAGGATGGTCCAATGCTCCGACCGCCCCCTTCTTCACTCGATCGGATCAATAGATCCATGCATCATGGTTGTTTCTTCTTCTTGTAACCTTAGGGCGGTCAATTGATCCGACCTATACAAACTGAGCTCGGTCGGATCATCCAATCCATGCAATCTTACTGCGATTCATCCAATTCAAACCCTTTGAGTTATTAGCCAAACCCCATACTTTGATCTCCAACTCATCGCCATTTTAAGGCCCTAAATGAGATTTGGCATATGGATTCTTTAAGAGTATTGCAACTTAAATTGCATCATTTGCATCCTTATGACCTAAATAGACTATAAATCACATCCTTGGCAAACCGTTAGTCCCATTGATTACCTTATCACTCAATCATCAAAATCACAATTACATAGCTAAGAGTCCATGTTGGTTTCAGGGTGCCATGAATAGTCACCATTTTCCGATACTATGCTACTATGCGCAACACACGTTGTAAAATAGTTTATTTTAAAGAACACAGCACAGCATCGACCAATGTGAAGGATGCAAGTTCTGCTTTTTTGTCATTGGGTCCTGTTAAAGCTAATCCGAACTTTTTTAAATAAGAAAGTGGAATCATAAAGGTACGCACTTGTGCACGGCCACCAAGCACCAACTACCACCCATGTCCCTATAATTGTTATATTATCTCCACTAGACTAGCATATTGTCACTATCAGGACAAACAACAAACCATGATTCTGGCCTTCTGCCTGAACTACCGTGGCGTGTTTTATAACTAATAATAAGGTAGAAATACCTCTAAAACAAGAAATTGTGAGAGTCCCACCTATAAAACTTCTAAAATCCCATGAAAGGTTCACTACTGCAATCCTAAATGGCGTGGAAACCTCATCCGTGCCGGCGCCGGCGCCGCTTCCCTTCAAGGGATGGGGTCATCCTAAGCGGTTCTTCAACCGCTTTCAATGACTGATTAAATATGTCAGCATGCTTTGCACCACTTAGCATGACTTATTCGAATCGGTTTGTTTAGCGCCGCAGCATTTGACTTTTATTACTAATTGGTTCGTTTAGCACCACGTAGTTTTATTAACCTATTGCTACCGGTTTAGTTAACGTCGATTAGGATGATGTCACACACATTTAAAAAAAGGCGATCGTTTCAGTCATTTGATCTCGAATGAATACTAGATATATATGGATCGTTATGAATGAATTGTACACACAACAGATTCACATTCAATTGAATGTGAACGTGTACGTGCTAAACAACACAAATAAGAAGAGATTCATAACAGAATGACTAAACAACTAGCATTGAACTTCACTTAACACTTAATATGCAGTTCATCATCAATAGCTAGCATTGAACATAACTTAGTAGTTCATCGCTTAAAGTTCATCATTATCAAGTTCATCACTAGCGGTTCATAGCACCAAGTTGCAAATAACACAAATAAGAAGTTCATAATAGAACGACTAAACAACTAGCTAGAGGTAGAATACGGAATGACAGTGCCTAGGTATACAAACCGAAATGGGCAATTCGTTCATAACAAAAGAATGTAATCTCACAACGCTTCTATCGTTGGATTACACCGCAATTGCAATGGTGGAGCTCATCCCAGCACCCCTATCGTCGCCATCATGTCGGCGGAGGTCATGGTCGAAGAAGAGGCACGAACGCCTGATGGTGAAGTTGGGGGCCAGATCCGCAACCAATGCCGCCTCCGCGACTGTGGATCTAGCATGTGTCTCAAGCGCGGCTTGCCTCTGCACGACGGAGGCCACCGCTTTCCGGGACTCCGTTGCGGATCCGGTCGCAGCAGCGGTGAAGGAGTGGAGGAAGGACTCCTGCGTCGCCGAGAACACCGCCATGCGCGCAACGGAGTCGACGACACGGCAAACTGCGACCACCACAACCACTACAGTTTTGGCCCGTGAGTTGAGGGAGGACGCCATGCGGAGGACGACGACGACGGCGGCGACAGAGAGCTGGTGGCGTGGCGAAGCTACAGCAGTGGACGCGGCAGGACTAATAGTGTTGTAGGTGGAGTGGGTAGGGTTTGGTCGCTATCAAAATGGTGCAACTTATTTATTTTCATGCCTCATTCTAAGCGGCATTATATGGACAGCTTATAATGAGGACCTTATCCTAAGAGGCTTCGTATGGGCCGCTTAGGATATGGTCCTTGTTCTAAGCCGCTTAGAGTAATAAGAAATATAATTAAAAAAATAAAATAGAGGAACTAAGAAACAAAGAAAAATTACATAACATATATGCACATACATAATTAAACATGATTATTATTCACCATTACATAAACTAAGTCGTACCACCGGTGGGGGGCCTTGTTCAGCATTACAGCCACATTGTTCACCGTTACAGAAACAAAAATAAGAAACTAAATAAAATCAATACCACTGCTTGGGGGCCTTATCCGGCGCCATCGCCCCTCACCGTCGGTACCAGCCGTGGCCGTGGAACTTCTCCACGTTCGCCACTGAACGACGGCTTGACGACATACTTGGTGCCCACGTCATCGTCGCAAGAGAACTTGGCCGCCCATCAGTCGCGCAACACCTCGTGCACCATGATGGTGGCGGTGACAAGGGGTGGGTGGGCACTCTTGGTGACGTACGCGATCACCACGTCCTTCTGGTCCCCGGCGTAGACGAAGAGCTACTTGAGGACGCGGTTGGAGACCTCCACTTCCTCCACCAACGGCGTTGCCCAGAGGCAGGTCTTGACGAACTAGGGGCGCAGGGTACGATCGACGATCTCCATGGCACAGTCCTTAATGAAGTGAGGAGCTCTCTGATCTGCAGCTGCCTTCTCGAGGGTGTGTATGAAAGCGGGAGAGATATGTTAAAATGCGCACAGGCCAGATCGATCGGTCGAGGAGGCCGGGGGTACGATATATATAGCGACGATCGACTTGTATCACAAGCTAGCCGAAGGGTCCAGGCGTCCGATCAGCCGTCGCCGTCGTCAGTGCGCGCGCATAACTGCATGCGGACTGATCACTCTGCGCAAGCGCAACTTGCAATGATGATGGTTAAAATTCCCAAGTAAAACGGTTTAATTCCGCACCGCTTCGAAAAGGAATATTCTAACCAGCATATTCCGCACCGCTTCGAAAGGGAGATCATTCTAACCGGTTGTTGTTTGAGCAGTAATAGCATCGGTGCATTTGAGACCCTTATTCGAGCCGGCACCGTTCTAACTGCTTCCAATGACTTAAGCGAAGCGGGTCGCTTTGGGCCGGCACAGATGGGCCGATGAGGTTAATGATTTCTGCAGTAGTGGTTACAAGTTGTGCTTTTCCTGTCATTGGGTACGGCTAAAGCTAATCTGAATTTTAAAATAGAAAAAGTGGAACCATAAAGCTACCCACTTGTGGCAGGGCCAGCAACTATACCACCATATCCTTGTAATTATTATCTCCACTAGATTAGACTCTGGTGTTTAGCATGGTCACAATCAGTGCAGAGAGGTTTGTCTGGGTAATATAATATGATGCAATCAAAGAGTATCACTAGTTAGTTCCGCAATGGCCCGAATCAACCAACAAACCATCATGCCACTACTACTGGCCTAGTGCTAATACACTTCATCCCCTCTCCACTCGCTCGACCGTGGGGTGTTTATCAATAATAAGTAAGAAATTGCCGAAACAGAACTTCTTTAACCATATGCACAAAATTTAATGTGCAAATTTGTTGTCATTTGTAGATATGAAAATATGCACATGGAAATTGACAATGTAATCTCCCAAGCTGGATACTCCCATTTCAAAGTTTGTGTGTATATAAGGATTCCTTCCTGCGGAAAAATTATTATTTTTTCTATAAAGTATAAAGCGCCCCCTGCCTGTTCTTCGCGTGGAAATTCTCCACTACTTTTGTTCTTCTATTAGGCTGCCAGACTCCCAGATCTAAACTCTGCTGAACCAACTAGCTCAAAAAAGATTCTTCAGCACACGCCGGCTGGCAGGAGGTGGGCTTTCCAGTAAAGTGGCCGACCCGGTGCCTTGCACCAGAGTGGTGTGGTGTGCGAGCTTGCTGCCGACCACCACCATCGCTCGGCACCCTGAACCAGGCTGGTTGCAAAAAGGTTCCCGGGCTACTTCACCCCTCAGGACGACACTGCCATAGGAGGGGACTCTATTCTGCTTCCTTCTTTGCAAGTTGCAATAGAGGTAAGCTCACCGAAACTTTGATCATTGCTTTTCCATCCAACTTTTATTGTGCAAATCAACGAACATTCTTGACACTCTTCATTCTTCCTCCCTTGCTCTTCAATTAGGGCGCATTTGTGAGCCGTTGACTTCTAGCTCATTTTGGCAATGGCTTCATGACCCGGTTTTGCAACAGTGTACTAAGATTTCCTAGAAGTCATAGCCGTTTTGAGAGAAGCCGCCCCTCGAGACCGGGCCTTAATCATGGTGTATTCATAAAAAGTTGAGTATCTTAGGTCATAGCAGATAACAAAAAGAGAAGAAGACAGCAAGCTACGAGAGCAAGGTTAGCCTACGCCGAGCGAGTATGGAGCTCGCTGTAGGCGCCTCCGAGAGTGCCATGAGATCATTGCTCGGCAAACTCGGCAGCCTCCTCGCGCAGGAGTACACGCTCATCAGTGGCGTCCGCAGTGAGATCCAGTACATGAACAACGAGCTCTCCAGCATGCACGCCTTCCTCCGCAAGCTCGGCCGGGCTGCTGCAGGCCAATCTGCTCACGATGAGCAGACCAAGGACTGGATCGAGCAGGTCCGGGACGTCGCCTACGACATTGAGGACTGCGTTGACGACTTCGCGCACCGCCTCAGTCGCCAGCCCCGTGGGGAGGGCATCACCGTCAACCTCTACCAAGCGTGGTACACCATGACCACGCTCTGGGCGCGTCGGGACATCGCCTCCAAGATCATTGACCTCAAGAACCGTGCAAAGGAAGTCGGGGAGCGCCGCACGAGGTATGGCGTGCAGAACCCCATAGAAGACTCTGAGTCTGACTCTGGCATCAAGACCAATCCAAGTGCACCGGCCCACACATATGTCACAGATCAGCTGCAACCTCCAGTGCGGCAGCTCGTGGGTACAACAGAGCCAGTGGGGCAGGAGGAGGCCATTACGAAGCACGGGCAGTGGCTGACAGATCATTCAGAGAGTAGCGTGAAGGTCCTCGCCATCGTTGGATTTGGTGGGCTTGGCAAGACCACAATGGCGCTTGCACTGCAACGCAGATTTGGGGAGAAGTTTCAGTCCCGAGCGTGGGTGCAGGTGTCGCAGAAGCTAAACCTGGAGTCACTGCTGAGAGGCATCCTGAAGCAGGTCATGCCGCAGCAGGATCCCGAGGGCAAAGGCAGCAGTGGCACCTCAGATGGCCATGCCGATGCAATCGAAGAACTGAATGAGAAACAACTCAAAGAGAAGCTCAAAAAACAGCTGGAGGATAAGAAGTGAGCACTATAACTATTATAGTATTATTTATAGCACTGACTATGAAAGATAAATTAATTGTTTTAAAAATCCATAATCATTTGTTAAAAATGCAATCTATCTGTAGCCGATAATATGAACTCTTTCATTTCTATTGTTAGCTATCCATCAACCGTTACTCTGTTTTTGCGTGCTTACCTTAACCTGCCGTATATATAGACATTGTACATATGAAGCCTGTCACTATAATTAAGGAAATTCTTAGGCTGTGCTTGTTACTCTAAACATGAAATAAATTTACATCAAATATGAAAGCTAGAATGGCTCGGGAATAGTAGATTGATTATGAGGGGTGCATAGCACTTACATATATAGGCAAGGAACCCTAGGTTGGTTTATAAAAAGGGCGGCCTTTGGTGCAGTGGTAGAGCTTCACCGCCTGTGACCGGAAGGTCCAGGGTTCAAGCCCCAGCCTCTGCACATTTATGTGCGGGAAAGGCTGTGCGCTAAACAATCTGCCCCCAGACCCCGCATAGTGCGGGAGCCTAGGACACTGGGTACACCCTTTTTTTTTAACCCTAGGTTGGTTTATGGAAACAGCACCACCAGGGATCCTTGCCTAATAGTCATCCATCTACCCTAATCCCATGCGGCGGCAGCACAAGGCCAACATGGCCTGTGCGGCAGCACATTAAGAGGCCCAGAGGGCCGGCCCAAAGACCCCAAAAGACAACTGTCTAACACCCCCCGCAGTCTGATCGGCGACACCGTGGACGTTCAGACTGAACCTGAACTCCGTGAACACAGAAGAAGGAAGCCCTTTGGTGAAGATGTCGGCGTACTGAGATCCCGTAGGAACATGCATGACACGGACTTCACCAATGGAGACTCGCTCACGAACGAAGTGGAGATCGATCTCTATGTGTTTGGTGCGCTGATGCTGAACGGGGTTGGAGCTCATGTAGACGGCACTGATGTTGTCACAGTAGATCAACGAGGCGCGCCGAAGTGGAGCATGGAGCTCAAGGAGCAGCTGTCGCAGCCAGGTGGCCTCGGCCACACCATTGGCCACAGCTCGGTACTCAGCCTCTGCGCTGGAACGTGAGACATTGTTCTGAAGCTTCGATGACCAGGAGACAAGATTGTCCCCTAGGAAGACTGCATAACCAGAGGTGGAGCGGCGGGTGTCTGGGCAGCCAGCCCAGTCAGCATCAGTATAAACTGTCAACTCAGCCGAAGAGGAAGACCGAAGCTGGAGACCCAAGTGAAGGGTGCCCCTGATGTAACGCAGAATGCGTTTCAGGGCGGCCAAGTGGGGTTCCTAGGGATCGTGCATGTACAAGCAGACTTGCTGAACGGCATAGGCGATGTCCGGTCTGGTGAAAGTCAACCACTATAAAGCACCGGCGAGGCTCCGAAAGTCTGTGGGGTCCTGAACAGGAGGACCATCAACTGAGAGCTTGGGGTCAGTGTTGACAGGAGTAGAGCAAGGCTTGCAGTCAGCCATACCAGCACGGTCCAGAATCTCCAACATATATTGCCGCTGAGAGAGCAAAAGACTAGAGCCATTGCGCTGCACGCGCATCCCAAAAAATGGTGAAGCTCACCAAGATCCTTCATCGAGAACTCCTGCTGGAGCGCCTGAATGGTGCGTCGAAGGAGTGCTGGAGAGGAGGCTGTGAGGACAATGTCATCAACATAGAGCAACAAATACATCATATCCGATCCACGGTGAAGGATGAACAGCGACGTATCAGCTTTGGCTTCGACAAATCCGAGAGAGATCAAGTGAGCGGCGAACCGACTGTACCACGCACGAGGAGCCTGCTTCAAGCCGTAGAGCGACTTATTAAGATGACATACAAAGTTAGGATGAGCAGGATCTTCAAAACCAGAGGGCTGAGCACAGAAACTGTCTCGGACAGAGTGCCGTGAAGAAAGGCGTTCTTCACATCAAGCTGATGAATAGGCCAGCTCCGTGAAAGGGCCAAAGAGAGCACTGTGCGTACCGTAGCAGGCTTAACCACCGGGCTGAAAGTCTCAGCAAAATCAATACCTGGCCGCTGGGTGAATCCCCGAAGAACCCAGCGCACCTTGTAGCGCTCAAGGGTGCCGTCAGACTGGAACTTGTGCTTGAAGACCCACTTGCCGGAGACGACATTAGCACGCGGTGGACGCGGTACTAAATCCCATGTGTGGTTCTGTAGAAGCGCAGCGTGTTCCTCCTCCATAGCCGCCCGCCAATTAGGATCGGCAAGGGCGCTACGGAAGGTCTTCGGGATCGGAGACAATGGAGCGGCGTGGTAGAGAGCCGGGAAGCGAATGCCGCGCTTGGCCCGTGTAGTCATGCCATGCTGATTAGCCATAGGTGGAATAGGCATAGCACCACGGGGCAAGGGAGCGACGGGCGGTGGAGCAGGAGCTGTAGTCACAGCAGGCCGGCGCGTGTAGTAGTGGCGGAATGGCGTCACCAAGTGTGTCGGGCCCGAGGCGACCAGACGTGCCGCTGGTGACATCCCTGCTGGAGACCGTGGGGCGGCCACGACCGACTGGAAGCCGGGCAGGATGACTGGAGGAGGCAGATGGCCAGCAGGATGCGACTGACGTCCAGCCGAGAGCGGCTGCGGGCCGGCCGAAGACTGCAGACGGCCGGCCGAGGTGGCCGCAGCCGGCTGTGAACCGGCTAAAGGCGGCTGGCGGCCGATTGGAGTGGCCGCGGCTGGCTGGAAGCTGGCTGAGGACGGCTGGCGGCCAGCCGAAGCGGCTGCGGTCGGCTGGAGCCCCGTGGAGACGACCGGAGCGGGCTGACGACTGGTGGAGAGCGGCTGGAATCCCGGCGGGACGGCTGGAGCCGTCCGGAGAGAGGCCGCGCGTGGCAGCGAGTCGGCCGAAGTAGAAGTCGAGCCGGCTGTACGAGGCACGGTGGCAGTTGCCGCACGTGGCAGTGCGGGAAGGGCCGCCGCTGCTCCAAGAAAACCTGCAGGGGACAAAACATGAGTCGGTCCAATGGGGGCCGGCACATGGTCAGTGAGATCGTCCAAAAAATCAAGGTTTGCGGAGCCTGTGTCGCGCTCAGCAAAGGGAAACGAGGTCTCGTCGAAGACGACATGACGGGAGATGACGACTCGATTGGAGTCAAGGTCAAGGCAGCGATATCCCTTATGATGAGCGGAGTAGCCAAGAAAGACAGAGAGCGGAGCCGGAGCAAGCTTGTGTGCAGCGGTGGCCGAGAGGTTTGGGTAACACGTGCAGCCGAAGACACGAAGGTGATCATAAGACGGAGGAACGCCGTGAAGAGCAGAATGCGGCGAGGCAAACTGGAGCGTCTTGGTCGGCAAGATGTTAAGGAGATAGGTAGCTGTGGCGAGTGCTTCAGCCCAGTAAGATGGTGGCATGTGTGCCTGGAACAAGAGAGAGTGAACGACATTATTAACAGTGCGTATAATGCGCTCGGCTTTACCGTTCTGGGCAGACGTGTAGGGGTAGGACATGCGAAGATGAACCCCATGAGCAAGGAGGAACGTGCGGGCACTGGAGTTGTCAAACTCACGGCCATTGTCGCACTGGACCGCCTTGATCGTGGCACCAAACTGAGTGGTCACATGAACAAAGAAATTAGCAAGAGTCGAAAACGTGTCGGATTTCAATCGTAGCGGGAACGTCCACAAATGATGTGAGAAATCATCTAGAATGACCAAATAGTACTTATGACCAGAGACACTAGGCACTGGAGAAGTCCACAAATCACAATGTATGAGATCAAACTTCTTCATCGCACGAGAAGAAGATGAATGAAAAGGCAACCGGATGTGGCGGCCTAATTGACACGCATGACATAGAGAGCTGCTACTGTCTTTATTACATGATGGGATGGCTGGGGCAAGCTTAGCAAGAGCTTCGCGACCGGGATGCCCAAGGCGGCGATGCCACAGTGTAGCGTCGGCAGTGGCGACAAGGGACGTGGCGGGCAGCTGCAGCGGGTTGAGGGGACCGGAACTATTGCACCTGGCGATCACTCTCCTGGACCGAAGATCCTTCACAGAACAACCAGCGGGATCAAACTCAATGGAACAATTGTTGTCAGAAGTAAACTGGCGAACAGATATAAGATTCTTAATAAGGTTTGGCGAAACAAGAACATTATTAAGAGTGAAGGGCCCCGGAAGGCGTGTTGTGCCAGTTGCGGTGACAGGTAGGAGCGACCCATTACCGACAACAATGGACGAAGGAGAGGGATACCGCGGGGAAGACGAAACTGAAAGAGAGTGAGGATCAGAGGTCATATGGGAGGAAGCACCTGAGTCGAAATACCAGTCGTTTTGAGGAGGAGGGTTCAACGTGACGGCGCTGAAGGTGGATGCCAGGGACTGCTGATCCCAGCCCGGAGCCGGAGTGGTGTAGCCTGGCACGGTCCAGACGGGTGCTGGAGATGGCGCCTGCTGCTGCTGAAGCTGAGCCTGCTGTGCTGCCTGGAGTTGGGCCTGCTGGTAGGCCTGAGCCTGGAGGAACGCCTTCGCCTGGAGCTGTGCTTGCTGGGCCTGCATCGCCTGGACTTGCGCCTGTTGAGCCAGCAGGGCTTGCTGTGGCTGCGGAGGGCGCGCCGGGAGCCCCTGCTGGCCGGGCCACATGTAGATGGACCCGGCCCAGGGGTTGAGCAGAGACGGCCAGCCGTTGGCCTGCGGCTGTGTGGCGGTTGTGGGTGCCCGCGCCTGGGAACCAGAACTGCCAGAGTTGTCGCCGCCAGAGGCGGTGGTGTTGCTGCCGCCGGAGCCACCCTTGCTGTGCTGCTTGTCGTGTCGCTGCTTGTCACGCCCCTTGCTAGAAGAGCCGGAGCCGCTGCGAGAGCCACCGCTGGACTTGGGCGGCTGCGCAGACGGCGCGGAGGGGCTGTGGACGAAGTGGCGCCGGGAGGGATGTTGGCGTAGTTGAGCTCCTCCAGGAGCAAGTCATTCCGGACGTCCAAGAAGGACGGGAACGGCTTGCCGTGACGAAGATGGATGCCGAAGTCGCGGTAGCGCTCGTCGAGGCCACGAAGGACGTTCATCACCAAGGTGCGATTGGTGACGACCTCACCGAGAGCACGAAGCTGACCTGCCATCTTCTTGAAAGTCTTGCAATATTCAGTGATGGAGAGGTCACCTTGAGCGAAGTTCCGAAACTTAGTGTCGAGGATGAGCGCACGTGTCTCACGATTCCCAAGGAATTGGGTCTCGATCGCCAACCAGGAGGCGCGTGCGGTGCTGTTTGGCTCGAGGACGGCGTCGGCGAGATCGTTGGAGATAGTACCAACCATCCAGGACCGGACAACGCAGTCCATGCGTGCCCAGTCAAGAACATCGGGGAGGCCGTCGTCGGAGAAGATGTGGTCCTGTAGGGAGTACTTCCCTACGGCGAGGACGAACTGCTCACGCCAGCAAGCATAGCAGGTGGAGTTGACCTCGAGTACGGTGTGCACGACGCTCCGGATGTTGACGGCGACGACCTGGGCGTGGAGGTTTAGCAGGGCTGCAGCCTCCTGCTGCAGCAGGGCGTTGACGGCGACGGTCCGATCAAGATCAGAGATCTCGGAGGGGGCGCCATCTTCACCATCGGGTTCGGCATCCGGATCAGGAACGGCGGCGGCGGCGCGCCTGCGGGCGGCGGCTGCACGGGCGTGCGCAGCGCGCACACGCTGAGCAGCAGCGTCCCGCTCGGCGCTGGCAGCGGCAGCCTCCTGCTCGGCGGCCTCGGCGTCCTGGAGAGCGGCGTCGCGGGCCAGCACAGCGGCCTTGCGCTCCTCTTCCTCCTGTGCGGCGGCGGCGCCGGAGTCTTCCGGCTTCTTGCCGTCGGCGGCACCAGGAGGGGTGCGTGACCCGGCCATCTAGGCAGGGGCAGCGGAAGATGAATCGGGGTGGATTACCCGAACTCGTGATACCATGAAAGCTAGAATGGCTCAGGAATAGTAGATTGATTATGAGGGGTGCATAGCACTTACATATATAGGCAAGGAACCCTAGGTTGGTTTATGGAAACAGCACCACCAGGGGGATCCTTGCCTAATAGTCATCCATCTACCCTAATCCCATGCGGCGGCAGCACAAGGCCAACATGGCCTGTGCGGCAGCACATTAAGAGGCCCAGAGGGCCGGCCCAAAGACCCCAAAAGACAACTGTCTAACAAAATATAATCACCTAAAATTAAATTATGGCAAAGTAATTAGAGCAACAGTAGTTGATAATAATTTATAAAAATATAACACTGAAAATTAGGTGGGATGATAGTTCGATGACAAAAGTTTAGATTATAAGTTTTGCACATTACCAAAAGGAAAAAAATTTAAATGATGTAGGGCCAAATACTCCAAACGAGAAAAAGATGGAATGTCTTTTACTACCTCTGTTCAGAGTAGATGTCATTCTACTAATTCGTAAAAGGGGAACAAGGTAGTGATAAGGAACGGCGGCGGCGGCGCGCTTGCGGGCGGCGGCTGCACGGGCATGCGCACCGCGCACACGCTGAGCAGCAGCGTCCCGCTCGGCGCTGGCAGCGGCAACCTCCTGCTCGGCGGCCTCGGCGGCCTGGAGAGCGGCGTCGCGGGCCAGCACAGCGGCCTTGCGCTCCTCTTCCTCCTGTGCGGCGGCGGCGCCGGAGTCTT